>PITA01000806.1:57484-235169 GCA_004023965.1 Spilogale gracilis | reverse complement strand
CCACCGCCTCTCCTGCTCGCCCCGCGCCCCCTCGCGCGTACTCACCGGCCGGGGCTGCCCAGGGCCGAGCCGCTGCGCCCCCCGCTCTGAAGAACCTGCCTCCACCGCGCAGCGCCGCAGCCTCGGCGCGCGGCTCTCGGAGGAGGCGCGGACCCGCTGTGGGGCCAGGACGCCCGGCGCTCCGCCCCCGCCCCGCCCCGCCCCGCCGTCCCGCCCGGGACTCCGGGAGCTCGAAGTCTCCTCTCAAACGTCTGGAGCTTTCGGAGCGTGCACGGCGGCTAATGCTTTGCTTGTGCAGCCCCCAGAAGTTACGGAACTGACACTCCACTTTCACCTCCCACGGCCCACGAAGTCCTCAAGAGGGGGTTCGTGGAGCTGACAGGTGGGCTAAGAGACAGATTTAGAAGGTCGAGGCGGAAAAAAAGCACAATAAACCAGCCATACAGTATTCAAGTAGGAAACACTGCTTATTAGTTTTAAAATGAAAACATCCTAACATATATTCTCAAATATAGTGATTATGGAGACTCAGACTTGACAAGGAACATGGAGATACAGAATGACAAACTTAAAAAAAAAATGCTTTGATGAGCTGCCTTTGAAGGACACTTTTTCTTCCCAATAGTGACTCGTGCAACAAGGCCATGCGTGACAGATTCCTTTTAAGGAATTCTAGTTAGAATGTACAAAACACCTTTTAAAAAAGAAAGAAAAAAATTTAAAAATATACCAGAGGGGAAAAGAATATACCAGAGGGGGAAAATGGAGAATGGAAAGAACGAAGGGAGGGAGAGGAATAAAAGAGGAAAGAAGGGAGGGAGGAAGAAAGGAGGGAAAGAACCTGTTTTTGTTTTTTAAAGATGTTATTAATTTATTTGACAGAGAGAGATGGAACACAAACAGGGGGAGTGGGAGAGGGAGAAGCAGGCTTCCTGCTGAGAAGGGAGCATGATGTTGGGGGGCTCAATCTCAGGACCTGGGGCATCATGACCTGAGCCAGAGGCAGAGGCTTAAGTACTGAGCCCCCTAGGGACCCCACCTGTTTTGTTTCTAACAACCGAGATGCAGGAGGGCACCACAGCCAGAGGGCCTAAATCCTAGAAGGTGAGGGGGTAGAAATGATTTCGACATAAAAACTTGCCCCTGGTTCCATGCCCTAGCAAGGCTTAGAGTTGGTTCACCGGCATCAACTGTTTTTCTGCTTCGTGCATTTGTGCACGTGCACGCTGTGCTCACACGTGTGATGGGTTAGGTGGCAGCCAGCCTTACAGATGCGAGTGCACCTGGCGACACTGCCGCCGCCGGACAAGCGGAGGCCCCCTCCAGGGCAGAGGCCAGCGTCACTCCCGGAGCACTGCTACTGTCCTTCAGGCACCGAGGAAGAAGAGCTGGAGATAAAGGAGTCTTCAAGGAGCCGCGAATCCTGAGCTGAGGAACCACTGACATCTGGGCTTAGATGTAAAACCAGTTTTGCTCTTCTTGAGGCTTTGAGCATCTCCGAGTAAATCCTAACAGAATGACACACTAAGGAGGAACTGGGTTCCTGTGACAGGCCTTTCTGGTGTTACACGTTTGACACTCGGCCAAGGCCGTTGTAGGAGGCAATCTCGGCACATGCAGTCTTGGGACCCAGGGCTTCAGCTCGAAGGCAGATACCAATCACCTGAGGATTTTGTTAAAAATGCAGATTCTAATTCAGTAGGTCTGGAACACGGCCTGAGACACGCGTTTCTAGGGGCTGAAATAAGCCCTTACGTGGTGCTGATATTTTTATTTTATTTTGTTTTGTTTTATTTTATTTTATTTTATTTTATTTTATAAGATTTTATTTATTTGACAGAGAGAAACACAGCTAGAGAGGGAACACAAGCAGGGGGAGTGAGAGAGGGAGAAGCAGGCTTCCCCGCGAGCAGGCAGCCCGATGTGGGACTCGATCCGGGTCTCCAGGATCTTGACTTGAGCCAAAGGCAGTCACTCAACCAACTGAGCCACCCAGGCGCCCCATATTTATTTTATTTTTAAAAATTTTACTAGAGAGAGAAGATCAGGGGGAGGGGCAGATGGAGAGGGAGTGGCAGAAGCTCAAGCCAACTTGGAGCTGGGAGCACCGCCCCGAGGGGTCGATCCCTGATCCTGAGATCATGACCTGAGCCAAAATCGGGAATAGGATACTTAACTGACTGAGCCACCCTGCTGTGCTCTTGGAAATAGCACCAGATCATCTGCTATAACAATTGTTTTTACACCCTATGTGGCAGATACCGAGAGTACAGTGGTAAATTGCTCTGAGGGAATTTACAGCCTAATGAAGGAGACAACGTCTGGTTAAGATAATCTCATTAATAAAAGTGTGACTGCAAACTTGGATAAATGCTCTCAAAGCAAGCAAACCAAAATTCAGATGGATGAACACAACCCAATCCAGATCAGGATGGAGTGGAGCTTCAGTAAAAAAGAGGGGAAGACGACATGGGGAGGAGCCAGTAGGTGCAGGACCCCGTTAGTGAAAGTAGCGCAGCCCCATGGAGGAACCGAAAGAAGTATGGGCACCGCGGCTCGGGTGACCGCGCCGAGACCTGGGGCCTGCAGTAAAGCTGGAGGGAAAGGGAGGCCAAATCATGGAAGCCCTGGATTTCGTTTTTGTGAACTCTGAAGAGTTTGAGTACATGTCATGATCATATTTGCATGTTGTAAAGATCCATCTAGGGGCATCTGGGTGGCTCAGTTCACTAAGCGGCTGCCTTTACTTTTTTTTTCAGAGATGACTGTATCTGACGTTGGGTAAAGCTGAGTTGTCCCTTCTCTCAACTATGTGAGAATCGTTCAACACCTCTAGGACTAGGACCCAAGCGGGTTTTCTGTGTTGCGGGGATGTGGGCATGTCCTGGTTGTGTGGGGTGTGCCGTAGGGAGAGGAGCCAAAGACAGCTGTCCTCCTTTGATGTTTTGCCAAAGTCCAAATATGGAATATGCTAGAATATGAATGCTGTTACAGTTGGAAATTTAGAGGCAGACCAAAGCATCAATTTCAAATCACCTAAAATATGAAGGTGGGAGAAATTTATTAGAATGTGGAGATTCTGATTAGCCTTTAACTGATGAGTTTCTTGTTTAGCCTTGGAGGGTGTTGCTTAGCTTCTATTGAGGTGATTCTTCACAAAATCTGTTTAGGTTCTACTAAAGTGTAGGTTCTACTAAAGTGCAGACAATATGTCTCCTTTCCCTGGATGGTAACCTTAAGGGATTCTTGTACTAGCTTTGCTGCAAGTTAGTTTACTGTCCCTAGATTTACTGAGGTAATATTTCTTATGCATATTTCTGTGCCTTTTTATTATTCACATATATCCATATACTATTCTACCAGTACTCTTTCCATAAAAAGTTATGTTTTCAAACTTAACTTCCTCTTTCTCTGCTGTACTGACATGATTGCTAGACACGGGGTCCACACGCTGAAATAAATAACAAGGCCACTGGAGATCGGCAGACTTGCCCATGGTCACTGCATGATCTCCCACGTCTATAAAGAGAGCATCAATTTCCATCATGCTGGATTAAAAAAACTGTAAAAATTCATTTCTGATGAACACACAAAGGACCAAATGGGAGATGCAGTAAGAATGAGAAAACCCTCTCACCTCTGAACTGGAATTCTTCTAATAACGGCTGATTTTTTTCCCCCTGCGTGATAAATGAATGCATAGTTGCTTTGGCATTCACTACTATATTTTGTATGTAAAGCAGCCTGTTGTTACTCTGGAGGAGTATGATTCCTTAGTAAAATTCTCTCCAGACAATGTAAAGTTATACTTCAGCTGTGGGCCCAGGCCTACCTGTCAATTCTAGTATCCTAGCTTCTTTTCTCAGTTGACTCCGACCACCCTCTGCCCCTTGGTCAAAGTGGATTATTCAAAGGTCGTGGGCTTAAAACCAACAGCTTCCCAGTGCCTCCTAATTAAAGTTGAATTTTGTCTGCATGAGAAATTGCTTCTTCTCCTTCGCACCTGACTAACCCCCCCACACCCTGCACAGCACTAGCCCCTCCCCCAAACCCCTCTGCAAATTCAAAAGATCTGAGACTCCCCTGAGGAGCCAGGCTAGTTCCTGCCTTTGTGTTTTTGCACACATTCCTCATTCCTACAGTATGACTGCCCACTGAATCTCCCTGACAAACCCTATTTATTCTTTTCTTCTCTGGCTTATAACATTCAGATCTTTATGTGAAAATAGTCAATAATAGAAAAAATACTTTTGTGTGCACACAACTCAGTCCAACCTGGACATTTTACGTATCTTATTCTGGGGTTTTTAAAAACATTTTTTAAAGATTTTCTTTATTTATTTGACAGAGAGAGAGATCACAAGTAGGCAGAGAGGGAGGAGGAAGCAGGCTCCCTGCTGAGCAGAGAGCCCGATGTGGGCCTCGATCCCAGGACCCTGAGATCATGACCTGAGCCAAAGGTAGAGCCACCCAGGCGCCCTTATTCTGGTTTTAAAAAAGAAAACATTTTAGATAGAGTTGATGTCTTCTACATAGCTCTCTCTGATCTTACTCCGCTGCCTGAGGAGACCACTGCCATGATTTTGCTATTCCCACACATGCTTTTAGATATTTGCTACATATGTATGTATTCATAAGCGACAAATTGTACAGTTAACACTTGAATGACATGGGGTGAGGGGCACCAGCCCCAGAGGAGTCGAAAATCTGAGTGTAACTTTTGGCTCCCCCAAAACTTAACTACTCATAACCTGCTGCTGATCAGACACCTTACCCATACGTAAACAATCAATCGATACATATTTTGTGTGTTTTATATCTTATATACTGTATTCCTACAATAAAGTAAGCCAGAGAAAAGAATCTGTTATTAAGATAATGGCAGAAATATCATGGCAAATATCACTTAAGAGAAAATGGCAAATATCATTTACAATAAAAGAACCTGTTATTTAAAAAGAAGAGAAAATATACTTAGAGTACTAGACTGTATTTATCCAAAAAATCTACACGTAAGTGGACCCATAAAGTTCAAACCCATGTTGTTCAAGGATTGACTGTTTGCAAAGTTTAAACATCTGATGAATGACATCATGCTACATAATTTTGCAACTTGTTTGTTGTTATTGTTAATGGGGGTATTCATTTTAACACCGTAGAGTACTATACAAAGAAACCACAATTTACCCATCTTCTTGTTGATGGACACTTGGATTGTTTCTGATTGTTTGCAATTACAAGCAATGCCTCTGTGAACACTTGCACACATCTCTCTGTGTGTATCCATGTGAGTTTCTCTGCGATAGAGATCCAGAAATAGCTGGCTTATGCTGTATGTACATATTCAACCTTACTGATATTGTAACATAGTCAATGTTACTGATATTACACCGCCCTCTAGAAATTTGTATTACCTATATTTTCCTGTATTTTTTTATATATTTTATTTTTGTTAAGGAATCTCTACACCCAATGTAGGGCCTGAACTCAGAACCCCAAGATCAAGAGTCACATGCTTTACCGACTGAGTCAGCCTGGTGCCCCGGTATTTTTTATATTCTTGATGCTCTCACATCTGGGGCCTTACTGACCAAGAGACTGAGGCTCCCAGGGCTCCCAATTTCTAGAGATAGGGAACAACTCTCCAAGGCTTACCCCTTTCATATGTAAAAACCAATGGAACCGGGCGCCCTCGGCTCAGGTCAGGATCTCTTGGTCCTGGGATTGAAGAGACTGCTTCCTCCTCTCTCTCTCCCTACCTCTCTGCATACTTGTGATCTCTCTCTGTCAAATAAATAAATAAAATCTTTAAAAAACAAACAAACCCAAAACCAATGGACTGGAACTGCCTCCTCCCTCTGGCTTTTAGGGTTCAGGACGCTATATTCCTCTGCCCTAGTCATTCCCTAACACCCAGATCCTGCAGAAGTCATTCAAACTAGCCAATTCTGGGGCGCCTGGGTGGCTCAGTTGGTTGAGCGACTGCCTTCGGCTCGGGTCATGATCCCGGAGACCTGGGATCGAGCCCCACATCGAGCCCCACATCAGGCTCCCTGCTCGGCTTCTCCCTCTCTCACTCCTCTGCTTGTGTTCCCCCTCTGGCTGTGTTTCTCTCTGTCAAATAAATAAAATCTTAAAAAAAAACAAAAACAAAAACAAAACAAACTAGCCAATTCTGAGCCTGCTTACCCTGCCTTGCCTTGCTTTTGCCCGAGAGACCACCATCAAGCCTCAAGCCCAGGTTTTCCTCTCATTCTTTCTGCCTCTTCAGCAACCTTGGGGCTCCCCCTGTGACCACTGACCCCCTCCTCTTGGGAACTGTCTGGAACAAACTATATTTCCAATGGCAGTTGTACCCTGCCTGAGCTGCTGGTCTCACCAGACCTGGAAAGTAATAAAACCTACATTTTAAAACAAGGTCGTACCAACAGAAACACCGGGAGGGTATGAGACTTCCGCCTTCCCACACCACTACTTTCGGATTCTGATTTTTATCTCCCTGGTTAGGTATGACATCATTGTTGTTTTAAATGATGTTTCCAAGGTTATTAGTGAGGTTGAATATTTTAATCTTTTATCATTTCAGTTTTTCCTTCAGTGAATTTTTATTCCTACTCTTTGTGATTTAAAGAAAATTGTGTTATTACCTTTTTTAAAAGATTTTATTATTTTTTAAAGTCATCTCTACACCCAGCCAGGCATCCGCATCCCCCCAAATTATGTCATTACCTTCTATTATCTACTTGCCTGAGTTCTTTATATTTTCTAAAGTCCAGTCCTTTATTCCTTTATTGATAGCATATTGTGGTTTTATCTTCTCCCTTTCAGTGGCTGGTTGTAAGCTTTGTGGTCTCTTCTGTTATATAAAAGTTTGACAAATAAATCCATTTGGATTACAGGACAATAACCCGGTAATCTTTTCTTATAGTGTGTCTGTTTTATGTCATGTTTAAGAAATCCTTTCTTCCCATGATCGTGCAATGATATTTTCTTCTAAAAGTTGTAAAATCTTACTTCTGCCATTTATGTCTTTAATCTCCCTGGGGTTTATTTTTGTGTAATGATATGTCTGGGGATGTATTTTTGTTTTTTCACTTGAATAAACGAATTGCCTTTGTACCACTTGTTGGCTATCTACCATCCTCCACTTCTCACAAAACTACTATGAGTCAAAAGGGTTGATTGGAAGTTATTTGAGTGAGCAAAGTGATCTGGCTGGTTCATAACAGAATTCCTCAAATTTCAGTTTATTAGTCTTTTTTTTTAAGAGAGGAAACTTTCAGTGTTCTTTCTGGATGATAGAAGCCTAATTCCAGGGTTCGGGGAGTTGAAAGATGAAAGAGTGCTGTGGTGAGGGAGAGAGGGTCTTGCCCTTCAACTGGTAGACTTTTGCTTAATACCTTAAGAAAAAATACAAGACATATCCCACTGTCTGAAATCTCTGGGTCTTCTTCAACCTCTCTGATTCAAGTTATCTAAAAAATAAACTTCTTGTCCCTTGCCAAGATGGGAAGGATAGTTTCCTGTTGGTGGTGCGATGAAAGAGGTCTGTTCCTTATTCAGAATTTTAACCAATACCCTTATTTTTATCCTCTTGCCTATTCCTTGCTTGTAGAGGCAATTCTCTCTCCAGTTCCAGAATCTTCTGTGTTCTGTGATGCAAATAAATCCCTTCTCTGTAGACAGTTGGGTTTTAGCTTTTTACAGTACAATTAGTTACTACTCATCCATTCACTTTTCAGTTTCCAAAATTTTGTTTTTTTAAAAAAGCTGTCTCTGTTCTATATTTTTGGGTCCTTTTATGGCTTTATATCATCTAAAATTTTCTTCCTTGTTTTCTTTGGGTATTGGGATTTAGTCCATTTCCTGTTTTTTATTTTTTCTACTTGGTTGTACATTATGTTTAGAAATGGTTTATTTTTATATATGGATCTTGTATCCAGAGCTTCTTGAACTCTTAAATTTCCTGCTTTTATCTTTAAGTTCCTTTAAAGCCCGAGGAACTTTAAAGATAAAAGCAGGAAAATTAAGAGTTCAAGAATTAAGAGGAAAATTAAGAGTTCACATCTTTCTATGAAGATAAGTTTATCAAATGCATCTAAGGAGAGCTTTATCTCTTTCCCAAATCTTATACCTCTTATATCTTCTTCTTGTTTTATTGCGCTGGCTACAGCTTCCAATATTACGTAAGCACCACACTAGCCTTGCCCTTTATATGCAAAGATTTCCCTTATTCAGTCTTGCCTTCTTGTTCCCCCTTCCAGAGCAGATACCCTCATTTCTGTGCCCATGAGATCTAGAATGTGCTTCTACTGCAGCATCTTTTTCATTGTATTGGTATTTGTTTGTATTTCTGAGCTCCAATTAGACTACAAATTGAGGGAAGGAATCATGGTTCATTCATTATGGTATCCCCCACAACATATCTTAGTATGGTAGTACATATTTAATAGATGTTTACCAAAAGAGTGCTTACTGCTTCATGGGGCATTTCCACAGTTATGTTTATTTGCGTGATTATTGGTGAATATCTTCCTTCCCCACTAAACTGTGAGCTTCCTTGGGGAAGACTGTGTCTCCCATTGTTTGTCAGTGCATCGCTGGTGGCTTTCCCAGTGCTTGGCAGGCGGTATCCCTTAATTTGATATGAACGCATAAACAAAAAGACTGAAGTGGACTCTAGTATGAAGAATCTTCCAAAATAAAAGTTACTTCTATCACACTTAAGCATTTAAAAAGGTACTGTCCTTGGGTGCCTGGGTGGCTCAGTGGGTTGAGCCTCTGCTTTCGGCTCAGGTCATGATCCCCCCGTTCTAGGATTGAGTCCCGCGTGGGGCTCTCTGCTTAGCGGTGGGCCTCCTTCCCCACTCTGTCTACCTGTGATCTCTCTGTCAAATAAATAAATAAAAATCTTTTAAAAAATGGTACTGTCCTTCAAGGGGTGTATCTCCTTTTTTTTTTTTTTAAGATTTTATTTATTTATTTGACAGAAAAAACCACATCCAGAGAGAGAACAGAAGCAGGGGGAGTGTGAGAGGGAGAAGCAGGCTCTTTGCTGAGCATGGAGCCCCATGTGGGGCTTGATCCTGGGACTCTGGGATCGTGACCTGAGCTGAAGGCAGAAGCTTAATGACTGAGCCACCCAGGTGCCCCAAATAGCTTTTATTTATCTTTTTTAAGATTTATTTATTTATTTATTTTTCAGAGAGAGAGAGAGAGAGAGAGAGAGAGAGAGAGAGAAGGAGAGCAGAAGCAGGCAGAATGGCAGGCAGAGGCACAGAGAGAAGCAGACTCCCTGCTGAGCAAGGAACCCGATGTGGAACTTGATTCCGGGACCCTGGGATCATGACCTGAGCTGAAGGCAGGCGTATCTCCTTTCAACAGATTATTAATTCACTCATTGTAGGTGTATTTAGGCTTAGTGTTAGTGATGTCAAAAAAGTATTGGGAAAATTTACCATTGCTGAAGCCTCTAGATTTAATATATTTCCCCATAAGTGTTTTTTATTTATGTTGGTACTGGGATAATTAACTATTTGGGAAAAAATAGTTAAGGTTATTCTTCACAACATATAACAAAGTGAATTCCAGAATAAATTGTTGGAATATAAATAAGCTAAAGCAAAATATAGAGTAATATTTATATACTGTGAGATGCAAGTCCTTTAAGCGTATGCAAAAAACCCAAAACACTTCATAGATGCACTAGATATCTAGATGCTATATGCCCAATAAACATACATGAAAAACAAATTTCACTTGAAATGCATCCTAAATACCCATTTCAGGAAAATAGTCCACTTCTTTGTATAAAATTAGCTAGGAAAGAGGTATATTATTTAGTGTTAAAGTGGCAGTTGCCATGTATAGGAAAGATGAAGTACAGAAAGGCAATACAAATTGCTGCCAAAAACTTTCAATTGACAAACATTAAAATGAATGGGTACATATTTTACTGATCCCCTATACTTTTTTAACCTTGAAACATAAGGACGAGAACGACAATCTCAATTTGAGGTAATTTCCCAAGTAACATACATATGTGTTTTTCTTAGATAGAGGGTAAAATATGTGATATTGGCTATATTTAAGGTCAGATAGTGAGTAGTATAATTTACATTAAGATGTATGGTGAATAAGAGCTACCTGTGTAGAAACCATGGAAATTTGGCCATGCAAGTATTTTTAGATCTCTATTACTAAACTTTGTTTCCTTTCTTTATTTAAAAAGGTAAGTCAGTTCATCCACCAATATTTGAAGTCCTACTCTGTCTATGTTTTAAATTAAATAAGCCAATTATACCTACGTCTCCACTTACACCATTAAAACTCTGAGGAGATGGATTGGTAGAGAGTTCAACCCTCTTCTGATGGTGGGAAGACAGGTTGAGAGCACTATAAAATATCCTGCCCTAGTACCTGATAGGTCTATGGCGCACACACACAAGACTTGGAAAGAAAAGGCTTTGGGAAAAATTCAACCCCTTCTACCAATGAGAAAATGAACCAAGCATGCCACCAAATGGTGAACCAGCAGCAATTTGTGAAATAAGAAAGGAGAATCAACAATTAAGATACAATAGTTACAGATATCCTTGGGCCAAATACTGCACTTAATTATAAAATATACCATATGTTAAGTTAGGCAGGGAAAAGAAAGCCTGTATCTCCAAAGCAATGATTCACAATGGATTTGATAACAAGGCTCAAAATACAGTGTAGCTAGACTTTTCAAAGGGATCATCCTTGATCATTTCCCTGTTCAATGAGACATACTATTGCCATCTATTATTCTATTACTGAGATATTTTTTAATCCTCTGAGAAATCAACACATTCAACACTATTGACGTACTTTTTATTGTATAGACATTAGAAGCAGCGAAAACACCTCAATCATCATTTTTATCGTCAACACATAACACAGTGCCTGTCACATAGCAAGCAACCAACAAATATTTCTGAATGAATGCACGAGTGCTTATTGTGAGTCAGGCGTTATGCTAGCAGCTAACAAAATTCTTAGGACTTCAATAAATTTCAGAATTCCGTGTTGGCTTCTCTTGGTGTAATTAGGGTGATTAATAGAAAAGCTGAACAAGAGAAACATGGTTCAGTTGAAAGTGTGGCTTTCTAATCGTTAATAACAATGATGAAGCAAAACCCCGGTAAATATATGGGACACTGTTCTTTCCAAAACCGATCCGGCTTACAAATCCTACACAAAATTTCATTAAATTAAAAACTGAATAAAGACAAATGAGCCTCAGGTGGCTTATGGACATAATTTTTATTTAAGCATGGGCTTTTACCTTGGCTCACCCTAGAGGACAACCTTTCAGTTAGGTTAATAGAGAGTTCAGGGCTACGGGGCCATTATAATGTTGCTGGTGTTGGTACAACTTCATCAGAAGGTATGACTATGACCCGCAGGAAAAACAATCCACGAAGAGAACACGATGAAAACATCCACTGTTTTTACAAATCACTCTGTTACCACAGACACGAAATGGCAGTTACTGTTAGTAAATCAGCCACAGAACACTTTAAAAGAACCTTTAGACAAGGAGCTGGGAACTTTGTGGGAGATAGGGTTTCATCCACAATTTTTAAGTAGAAAATATTTCAAGGTCAAGCATTTTTTCTTATCCACAAAACAACGCTAAACCAACATACATTTTAAGGAGTAGATTAAAGGGGATACAATATCTTTACAACTATCTTCTTGAGTAGGTATCTCAATGAATTTTCTGCAGAATATAAGTAGCCCGAAATTCAGCAGCAAAATATTGCAACGTAACAAGTAAATACAGTGTCAATGTGTTATACTGTAGAAGAGAATACATAAAGCAACAAACAATGATAATTTAATCATATAAAACATGATAAGAGCTGAAATACAGTCCACTTAAATAGCTTTGTGACCAAGAATGTTAAATTCTGTACTAAATGCCATTTTAAACATAAAAATCTCTTAAATTTTTGTGCTTAGACTTTTTTTTTTCTGTTAAACTATTTCTTATTTTCAATACTGCCACTGTAACTGATATTACCACAGATCACGACTTTCACGGACACAGCAACATGAAGACATGTACTGATGAGAAAATAAGTCACTTGTCATTAGTTCACAGTGTGGGAAAGTGGTGTACACTTGTTTGGAGAAGGGCTTTCAGTTAGTCACCAAGTCCTTCACAGAATTTTCCTGATATCAGATGCGGTGCATGATTTAAAAGAACGGGAAGCAACACATCACATGTTGGAAGGAAAAATAAGCTTTTTGTTTCTTCATGGGTATCGTCTAAGTGACCTTCGTCTTCTGTTGTAGAAGTGCCTGAGCCCATGCTGCCGTGAAAAATTCATCATGTAATTTTGTTTGCGAGTGCTGTTCAAACCAGAAAGGGTAGAGGCAGGGAGGAAAGGAGAAAGAACATGTAAGTCCCATCACAGAAAGCACAATCCGGTCTATGTTCTAAGTTACCCCTCTATTTGTCTGAAAATTGTCATCGTTAATAGGTCATGCTGACAATGCTACCCCAGGACAGGATAACTAAAGGTTGACACCTGTATTCACTGCCTTTGGCATTGAAGAAATCCCCTTCTTTTCCTTAGTGAGCTCCAAACCAGGGGGAAAAAAGGGGTAAATTCTCTTGATTCACAGTGTTAGTGGACTGAAATTGTTTTGGCTTTTTGAATTTTATTCTTGACCTTTTCCTGAACACTTGGGTGGATTTCATTTGAGAGGAAGCGGGTGCTGTACCCATTACCTTATTTAGATACATCTTTAACAAGTAGGAAACATGACTCGATTCCTTTAACAAACTTTCTCGTTTAAAGCTTAAAAAGCAAAAACGAAGTTGCTAGCTGAATCAGCTTGACCTTCCTATTTCAGTAGACTCAGGGGCAAAATAAAGTAAGTTTTTCTCACAGCCTTCCACAAACAGTAATCCTCTGGGGTCCAGAGCACAGGTTTATGAAAAAGATGCTCCATTGGAAAAAAAGATCATGATATCCTAAAAAAGTATAAGTGACTGTATAATTGTGTATGTGTGTACGTATTTCCTCCACGTACGTACATACACACATGCATATGTATATACTATATGTGAAGCTGAAAAAAGTACTGAAAATGGATTATCAGAGTCTGTAGGAAGTTGTGCAATATTGGTAGAGAAAGCTGTTAAAAGTTTTGGTATGAAAGGTATACTTTAAAAACAATCATGATCTATAACATCACTGAAAAGACTCGCACCCCTTTCACACACTGACCTGAGTAACAACATACCTCTATGAGGCATTAAAATGAAGTTTTTAAATGTGAGCCTATCAATATTTTTTAGATTCACCCAGTCTCTTCAATGCCGCCTGGACACAGAGTTTTTTCCCTCCTTAATTTCATGGAAACATAAAATGTTTCTGGAGTGGGATGATGTCATGTGATGTGATTCCACCATGAAGTTCATATGACATGAGGTTGAATTAGGGTAAAGAGGAGGCAATGGGTGACTTTTGCACTGAGTAGCATATTCTGGGTTATTAATGATCAATATACTAGGCAAGGTGTCAAATGGGACTGTTTTGCCTAGTACGTTATACTAGGTATTATATTCAAGCATGTTATACTAACATTTGTAATATACGAAAACCTTTAAAATGAGGGTTTTATAGTTTGACAATTAGGAAAAAAATTTATAATAAAATGTCTCAAGGGAAAATACATAAAATGAATGTCATCAGACGTGCTTAATCAAAAAGCAACACCATCTATACTGAAAACCTGATAAAAAGACAGACTCACAGTGATATATAGTTCATAAAACAAAATGAAGTGCTAATAACTTTCTACTCTAGTTTTCTATTTTATCAAAATGCTAGAAACGGAACACCTGGGTGGCTCAGTCGGTTAGGCGTCTGCCTTCGGCTCAGGTCTTCAACCCAGGGTCCTGGAATTGAGGCCCAGATTGGACTCCCTGCTCAATGCGGGGTCTGCTTCACCCTCCCTCTGTCTTTTGCCTGGCTTGTGCTCTCTCTCTCTCTCTCATTTCTCTCCCTCAAAGAAATAAGTAAAATATTTTTTTAAAATGCTAGAAACTAAGACCGGAAGCTAGAATATATTCTGAAGCTACTGTAGAGAAAAACACGAAACAATCAGGTTTATCTTCAGTCACTTTCCTAGACCATCCTTCTTCCCGATATGACAGTGTTGTAGGTATCAACAAAGTCGTTGGTTTCAATTTCATAGTTGAAGGATGAAATGAATTTATTCACTATTTATTATCAGTTCTAAGTACTAATTGCTGCCTAGTTACAAAAGAAGGGTAATGACCTTTTAGTCTTGAACGAAACTGTTAGGAGAAAGAATCCTGTTACCTCTCTCATCACAAAATGCTGAGACTGGCCCTAGCCATCTTTGTTCCAGCACGGTAGGTCACCTTGTAGCCCTTCCCCTGGGTTGTTATAGCGGGCCCCTAAACTAACCTCTTCATTTTCTGTCCTTACAAAAAAAACGCTGCTGAAAAGAAACCGTGAGATCCTGAGAACATATCACTGAACACACAATAGTAGGCATGTGTGCGTGTCTTCCCACATACGTAGGGCACATTGGGCACACCAGTCTCAGCAAACTCTTCCTCAAATGCTGGCTTTACCTTGGTAAGAAGCCCCTTACAATCCTCTTGTCCGCAGAGCTACATCTAGGCCCAGATATACTTCAAGTCCTCGACATGTTTCATCCTGTTTGTCAAGTCCTTTCTTCCACTACATTCTCATACAGACTGCTCTACAAACTCAGCCTGAACCTTTTCCATCTGTCCCACTGGTCTACCCCTTATATCACTTCTTAAACATACTTTCCCCCCCCAAGTATCACATTTTATGTATTATTTGCTGAAGGGATTTCCCCCCAACTCTGAACCCTTGTAGTGCCCATCTTCTGCTTTGGCTGGAGATGAATGGTGTTGTTGGGGGAGTGGCCTGTCCCCCACTCCCTCCACCCCCACACCAGAGAACTGAGCCTCCTGCCTCACCCGTGGGTGGGCAAGGCATGTCTGTTGAACTTCTGGTGACTTACTGATTGGACTCCTGTTGTAAATCATTACTCTTTAACTATAAAGAATAATTGCAAGGTTAAAGCAATGAAAATTATTCTGTTGCAAACATGTTTAAAGATATAAGGTACTCGGAGAGAATTTAAAATAGTTAAAATATTTACATAGAAAAAAACTCTCAGAACACTCCAGATATTTTGTTATCCGAATGCAACCTACGTTGACACGAAAGTGACCTCAGATAGGGGAACAAAGGAATATTCAATTTTTAACAAAAATCGATGTGCATGTTTAATGGCTTTAAATCAACTTCTCTAGTAGAACTATTGACCTATTATTCTCCATTGTTATATATAAGAAAACAAATATTAACAGGTTGCAGATCTTTCAAAGTGACTTTGTAAGGTCCAGTCCAGCATGGAAACTTACATCTCATTCAGAAGGCATTTTGATTCATTGGATAACCTTTAATTTTGAATAAATTTAAATATCAACAGCATATCATTGGACCCCTGAGAATGTCGATGCTCACATGTATCTGCTACAGATGCCTCGTGCTTCCCTAGTCACATCAAAAATGGCCACATTTTCAAAGCATTCTTGAAACTAACTCGAACTTTCATTCGTAAAATATAAGTACTTCTGGAGTCTGTTAGGTTGGAATCTAAAGAAGCAGGTTTCTCCAGTTCATAAGTTTTTTGAAATCAAGCACCGTGGGAAATTATACCAAACTGCTGTCTGCCTCTTAGGCCATGTAATAAACTAACATGGGCATTAAACAGGAATTGTGGCTTATAAAATATCTAACTTACAGGACTGGGCAATCTTAAACAAGTTGAAAGGTCTGTTTACTTATTTATTTTTTTGTGGAGCCTGTTTTTGTCTCTGATACGTGGAGATACATAACTACAGATAACTTTATAACCAAAATAATAGATGTGATAGAATTAAGATTTGTTTTTTCACCACAGTAACAGGGGAAAGTAATTTTTTGTTATAAGTTCAATGAAGGTAAGTTATGTTCATCCCAAGGCTTATCAACTACACTACTTGACCTACCGATTTGTTCTAGCTGTGCATAGAACTCAGTCCATTCTTAAATTCTCCTATTGTCAGTCCCTGAAAGAAGAGAGAATGAGCATTCTTGGGAATGCTAACTTAAATGGCCACTATCGGTGAGTGAGTTTAGGGACTTAGATGATATGGAAATGTAAGAAACTTTTTTTTCTGCATAGGAAAATGCGGATATTGCAAGAATTTTCAAGAATGACTGTGCTCTTTTGAACTGTTACTTACTGGAGCCGTGATCTTAGATCATTAATTATTATAAAAAAATTCAATTGATTTTTAATGGATTCTAATGGAAATGGGAAAGATGGAGACTTGGTGGAAGTACTTTGAGCTCAGAGAAATGTAGGCGTTTCTACTGATCTGTGATTAGTTTATTTATTACCAAAACATATTATACAATTAATAACACCTCATATGAATGCAGAAGTAAGAATTCAGCGGACTGTCACATCATCCAGAGAAATATTGGTGAAGGTCGGAAGAGAAGCCACTGTTCAAACTAATCAATGAAACCCCCCTGTACAGAGGATGCTGGATATTTCACTTTTAAGACCATGCATTTTCAGGAAGGCTTCACAGAAATAAGTGTAGGTTCACATTATCTCACAAATGTTGAAGATTTCGTATTTATTTTCTCTGCTAAGTGGGAAGAAAAATAATATCCAGTGAGGTGTGCCTCAGGGAGTTTAAGGACTAAATGGAAACTTGTAGCATAAAATGCAGATGATTAATAAATGATAATCGTTTTAACTTCTTTCCTAAGTCTAAAAGTATCTCCATTAGATGACAAGTGCAACTATATATGAAGAGGGCAAATCTTACCTCAGGATAGCATCTAGAATTCACAAATGTTACGAATAAGCCACTTCCTGCCAACTCCCTTGTTAATTTAGAATAGATTTAAAAAGTCAACTTACCCTCACGCATCTCCAGCACAACAGATCTTTTGAAAGACATTACATTTAATCAGAGCCCCTGGGTCTTTGGCACAGATTTCTAGTTTTAACTTCTGCTCACAACAAGCTTATGAACCATGAGCACTTCAGAAGCACTCTTGTCTAATTGTGTTGTTGTGCCTAGTATTTGCATATACATTAGAGAATTGCCACAAGGTCGCTGAACCCTGAGTTTACATGATATAGGTTTCAAATGCCCCAGTATATCTCAATATCATACATGACTTTGTTTTCACAATACTTTTTTAACTGCGGAGGCCTTTAACAACACTTCTGTTAATGTAGGTAACTCTGATGAAAGTATTAGTCAACAGTTACCCAGAATTAGTAAGAGGACTTACCTTACTCTAGTGGAAAACCAATGACAGCAAATAATGAAATATAACACAAGTTAAAAAATGCCTTTCAATGCATGCAGCACTCTGATTAGTCATAAAAGTCTGACCAGGTTTAGATGCAATATAGGATTTTTCATCTCTTTTGAAAATAAAAATTAAAGAAGTTATTTCTTATTCTTTTACACCTAATATATACGTATATTTAACTTTTTAATGTAATGCAACATGCAATATTTGCTCATAACCATACGTCAAGGTACATGTAGCTCAGTACTACCTTTGGCATAAATGTTGTGTAGAAAGTATAAATACGAAAGTAGCAGTTAATAACTGACATTAATTTTGCTATCTGTTTTTTTCAATTATCCACATTTTAGAAAATACTTATTTCTGAATATATTAAGGAATGGGCTTTAAAAAATACAGAAGTCGTCTACATTGGATAACACAGTCAAATTAATAAAGGATAAATATGCTTTGCAACAAATGTACTATGCTCATTTCCATAAATCATTTGTGCCAAAAATGACAGTATTTTGATAATGAAAAGCATGAGGGGATGGTCATGATGGTACTCATATTATTAAAATCTGATAGATGCATTTAAGACCATAGTTAGCAACATATTGGTTTTCATTCCCAGTAAATGTGGTAAAAATTCACTTCTTAGTAAATCAATTCACAAAGGCTCTTAACTGAGCAATTTGCTTTGAAGGTACACATGCAAAAATTGGCCCACTTCATTATACACATGACAGCGTGGAGCTTCAACACGTACACCAAAAAATGTGATGTGTGAATGAAATGCATAGTTGGGTGAGGGAGGTTCTTAGGATAGAAGGATGAATGCCCAACAGAAAAGGTTAAGACCAATAACTTTCTTTTATCCTAAGAAGAACCCCACCAGCATGGATCTTGTGAGGGGTCTGCCCAAGTGTGTTCACAAATATTTACTGAAAAACGTTCTATATAATAAGTGAATTCAGAGAAATTAGGTTTCTGACATAACTGTCAGTGACTGTGTTAGGCTACGTCATTCAGACTTTATGGAATAAGGCTTTTTGGTAAGCTAGTGAGGCTGGAGAAAACTCATCTGTCAACTCAGTCCATCTGCTTTATGCCAGAATAGCGAGGGCCAATCGACACGAAGTGCTTTTCATGGGCAGGTTTTATCGAAAAACATCACGAGAATGAAAAGATTTCACTCCCAAACAAGCAGAAAGCATAAAGTAACTTTGCTTGTTAAATGCTAAATGGTCCTTTTTATCTTCATGGTGTGGGGCCTGTCACTCCGGACATCCATATGTATGAAACGCAAATCCTTCCACATGGAACATGTTAGAATTTAACCATTAGATTACATATTTATTATGTATGTTGTCAATTTCAGATGCATTCCTAAAGCTTGAAATACTTTCAGAAGTGCAGAATTTGTTCGCATCAAACTCTTTTCTCTTCTTAGTTAATATGGGCAGTGGTAGGGTTGAACTCAAGATACCATGCATGACCACAATTTTTCTTCCTAGGGATTTTTAACATGTGTCCTTAGTGCACACGCACAGAAGCAAAACTATGGTAATAAAGCTAGCTTAAGGCCACTCTGCACTCAGAAAAGAAAATACATTCTAAAAATGTAACGGTTTTCCAACCATTAGTTGCAAAAACATATTAGCAGCCCTCTTTGCAATAATTAGTTAGGAAGGGCTTGTATCTCTTTAGATTTATATCCCAGTCTCCTCTTCCATCCACACTTCAGGAGTTAGCCAGACTAGTTTATACAACTAAATGTTATCATATAAAAGTATAGTGAATTTTATACTGAATTATTAGGGATATATAGAAGTATTCTATTTCTAAATATACAACCACTGTAGCAAAATTGTAATTGGTAATATTTGTAAATCATAAAATGAACCTTGGATAGCTTCTTTGTGTCTCATTTGGTTGAAAGACACTCTGGAAAATCATTGTTTTATTTTTCTGAATTCTCCGGAACTTTTCTTTTTTTATTTTATGCTTATCAAATGAAAAACTTAAATTATTCTGTAGAGCTTCAAGGGTCTATTAATTGGTAAATGCCCTCTGTAAAGAGGTATTTTGAAAGGGTACAGTGGTATATAGAGAAATGTTAAAACCTAAGACAAGAGCAAAATACCAAAAAGACAGTTCTGAAAATATAATTTCTCTGTACTGGTATTTTTCTCCAAAAAGAAAGAAGAGGAAAGAAAACCAAGTGACTACTTCAATTTCAACACGTTTTTACAATGTCACTAAAGACAGTATTTGCTTTCAAAATTACCTGTATAACATATAAAAATAAATTATATGGTGATATGTGTGAAGCTATAGTTTTTAAATCATTCTCTGTAACTATTTATGTGTGGCGATGCTCTTTCCTCACTCAAAATGTTTAGTGTCCTGAAAGTCAAAGAGAATTGGGAAGCCTAAGAGCACACAGGCGCCTGGTAAGTGACAAATTCTCGAAAGTACTAAAATTCTGGAGATGGAATCAAAGTGAAGTCTTTACAAATACAGATTATTTCTTAAAAAAAAAATATGGGAACCAATAGGCATGACTGATAGATTCCAAAGAATCTGGATTCTTATGATAATATCATGATGCTGGCGGCTGCTTCTAAAAATCAATCCCAACAGCACGCATTCCAGGACAGGGAACAAAGAACAGGCTTGCCAGGGGTTGTTTCATACCAGGGCAGGATATTTGCATAGCTGAGCCCACCTACTCTTCAACTTTCTCTAAGGATGGTGATGACAAGGGTCTGAAATCTGAAACTGATACCTGAAATTGCTTGGCTGGGTGGCAGAGAAATATGTACTTGCACCCATGATAGGTCTACCCCAGGGTAGTATTAGTTCCCTTCTTTTGAGGACAGTCAAGTTTTGAAGTTTCGAGAGGAGTTGGTAAAGCTTTTTCAGGCATAGGAAGCCCCACTAATGTAAACTGACTCGGCGGCAAGAGACTTGAAAAACAAGTGTTTCTTGACTCTAAATCTGATTCTCAACGAGTTTATTCGAATCACCTGAGGTGCTTTTATAAAAAAGACTGATGCTCAGTCCCACTGCAGAGCAATTTAAAGCAGATCATCTGTAGGGATGCTTCTTCCACAAACTCCTAAGTGATTCTGATGTTCAATTGGATTGAGAAGCGCTGCTCTGAAAGGATAGTAGCTACGGCAGAAAGGCCCTGGGGTTGGTTTTGGGTCTATTTGGACGTAACTCTGGCCTTACTACATATATATGTATTCATTTTAGGACCCAGGTGTTCTCTGGGAAGCAAGTATTCTAAGTAAAACATCAGCCTCATATATAGATCCAAATGAGTGCGGACTTTTATTTTAAACTTCAACTTTGTCTTGTGGAGGCAGAGCCCAGCAAGTTGTCCAAAGCAGCGGAGCGCACAGTGGGGGCTTGTGTAGGGACCAGGTTGCTCTTGGATTTGGGGGTTGATATGGATGCCATGCAAGCAGGTGCCTCAGTGAAAACTAAGACGAGGGCTAACTCAAGACTGAAAAATTCAGCTCATGGCTATGATTGAAAGAAAACAAATCTGGTAGTTTGCCTACCAATTCATCATTTAAGTTTGCTTTCAAAATGACTGAAATCAGCCAAAGGACTGATTTCATTTTTGGTTTGGTAAACAGAATGAACATTTGAACCTATCTACCGAGAAGATTCGCCTCTCCTTGCCAACCACTTGGAGCCATCAGTCCGAACCCGTCGAGACATAAGCATTCCAGTTCTACAGGAACTAGATTGTTAGAGAAAAAGCAAGTCATCTCTCTGTGGAACAGTCAACCGGCTAGGTGAGTGCGGTGCCACTTTATTATAGGGGGAAACCACAGGGGAACACCCTCAACCTGTTCGGTGCTGGGGTTGGTCAGGGGGAATCTGAAACCACAAATTCCTCGCTTTAGTGGGATCGAGGCATTCTATGGAAGAATGCCTTGGGCATCTGTGGCTCAGACAGGTGTTTATAACTGGGTGCCTTAGCTAAAAATAGATCCCTTTTCTGTTCAGGATGTTGTCCCATTTTATAAGGCAACCCAGATGTGGCAAAGACATTGTTTCCCATTTACCTCAAGACTTTTGTGTTATACAATTTCAGTAATATGGTTGAATCTGCAATACGTCTTTTGCTTATTAAGTTTTCAAAGGCATATTAAATTGCTTCTGGGACTTTCCTGCTTCAGGCTGACTGGAGCTACAGATTGCAGTTGTCTAAGGGCGTAGGCCAAAGTCTCCTGGGGGCTTCTCATCAGGAACAGTTACTACCTAATTAAGGAGCATGCCGTAGCAAAAGAATATCAAACCTTCCCGAAATGCACACGGGACGCTGTCCATCAGATACTCACAGGACGACCTCCACATGGTCCAAAGCCCATTGATCATGACCTGTTCCGTTGTGGCGAGGCTGCCACCAGCGCAGTAAAACTCCTTTCATCCGCGCCTCCCTGGGGCACAGAAAGACAAAGAGGTTACGCACTAGAGGACGAAACGTGCTGATATGCCATTTCCAGGCCTCAAAGGTATCAGGCCATGTCTGCGCTGTGCCTTCCACATGACAGGCACTGTGCTAGAATTGGGGGTCAAACCAAAGGAACCCCATGGTCTAGCCTCAGAAAACTTTCAAAAGAGTGTACCCAGAAAATTAAAAATGTTCTTCTCTAGGGGCGCCTGGGTGGCTCAGTCCTTAAGCGTCCGCCTTTCGCTGAGGTCAGGATCCAGGGTCCTGGGATCCAGTCCCGCATCGAGGTCCCTGGGGGCGTCTGCTTCTCCCTCTCCCACTCCCCCTGTTTGTGTTCCTGCTCTCCCTGTCTCTCTTTCTTTAGCTGTTAGGCCCTTTTCCCTCTTGAGCGTGTCCCCGGCTCCGCCTGCCTCCCAGGGTAACACCTGCTCGGGTGGCGCGGGCGCAGCGACCTCACACTCTGAGCTGATCTCGCGGGATCCCGGGGATCCGGCCACTTACAGCGGGACGTTGTAGGACACCCTCTGCGCCTGCGTGAAGTCCTTGGGCTGGTGCTGCGCGATGACGTGCCACGTGATGCCGTTGTTGACGCTGTACTGCAGCAGCACCGCCTTGTCCGCGGCGTGCGGGCCGCTCACGTCGCTGTTGCAGCTGTCCGTCTGCGACGGGCTCCCGATTTGCAGAACAAACATGATTTTGCTGAAAATAAATGGGCGTCAGGGAGTAGTAGAAGAGTTCTAACCTTTCCTGATCCTAAAGCCCGGCATTTCCGAGCTCACAGGGTAGAAAGGGAAGCATCCCGTTTTAGGATTAGGGTGTGTAAATAAACAAATGTATTTATCTTAATCTTTACCTCCTGCCTATGAGAAATAATCTCAGAGAAGGTGGGTTTTCAGCACCAAGAAAACAACTGTGACTTTCAAAAGACCTGTGCCCTTTTCTTTTATTAAGAGTATTTCGCCTGAAATACCTTCTGTTCTCTGGAAGGTAATATGGGCCAAATAGGCATGAGGATATAGAGAGGACCGGGAATAAAACCATAACATTTATGCTACATAATTTTCTTTTTTCTTTTCTTTTCTTTCTTTTTTTAAACCAAATAGTTCCAAGGTGAATGGCAACTGCACAAGGATAAATCATCAGGTCCATTTTAGGACAGGACGTCTGGAGATCAGAGTGGAGGGAAACCTGAGTTGGACGTGTAGACTCTGGACCACGTCTGCGATTCTGTTTTGAAGTGCCTTTTTGCTCCTCACAGGCATCCCTGCCTTTAGAAGATACAGTTTTTAAACATAGGAAATCTATCCTCATAAGAGTCCTAGTGATTAATAGAGTGGTGTCATTTATAGGAGCTGGTGACATAAGGCAGTAGACTCAACACTGGTAAATGCACAAATTAAAACAAACTTGCTTGCACGAGGTGGCATGCAATTGCTCGTTAAGCAGCCACCTGTCACTGTATATGGAGCCGAGGGAAGCACCAGGCCGTCTGCAGATTAAGTCCATATTTCTGGCAGGAAAACACGGTGACGTCACCCACGGAAATGGGTGAACACAACTTTTGGCACCTCCGGGGTCACTGCACAGCACCTAATTGTATATTCACTGTTTATCCTACTGAAAGACCTCAACTTGCCTTCCTGCCTCTGAAACTACATTATGAATATTTCTCAAAGTCAAAACCTTAAGTAAATGTCTTTTTATTAACCAAGCATCTAATTCTTAAATATTGTTGTAGATCCTTTTGTTTTTTTATGTTTTTTTGTTACTTTTTTTAACTTTACTGAGACATGATTGACTTAAAACATCGCTGCATAGGCTTAAAAAAAAACATTGTATCAACACAATGATCTGACCCACTTACTGGTTTTTATATTTGGCCATTTCTCCTGGCTTTTGCCTGTTACCAGGACTCAGCCAGTATACATGAAGAAAAATAAGGTGGTTCTGCAATAAACTGAATTAAACCATAACTCTGAGTTAGGAAAACATACATTGCTTCCTCCTACCAATTCAAGTGACATTTAGGTCTCCACTGCTCCGTGACACTCATCCCGTGAACTTCACGGTTATATTGAACAGACAGTGGAAAGTGACCAGTCTTGTGGTCAATTCTGTGTCTACAATATAGACACAGAATAGGCCTATGAAACTACAACATAGGAGTTTGATTACCTTGCTCGGGTGAGATCCAGAGGCTTGGTGGCGGCCTGCCTTATCTGACAGCCATTAAAATAGAGTGAGTCTCCATGGGCGTAGGGCGCCAGCTGCCCACAGCCACTTCCTATCACCCCGCCTTGGATGGTCTCCCAGTTTGCTTCAGTGACTCTTGCTGACTCAAAATTATCTTTGATATAACTGGGAAGATCATGACTGAAAATAGAGCAATCGTCACCTAGAAGGAATGGAATAATTGGAAAAGTTAGCTAGAAGAAGTGGCATCATTAAAGATGAAGCATTCGATTTTAGGCTTAATCCATTCTTGTTACTGTAAGAATGACGACATACTAGGCAGATAGAGACTCCCAGATATAAATGTTCCTTCTGTATTGGAGCAATTATTGGGTTATGATCTTGAAAAAAAATCCCATTGTCTTTGAATGAACGTGTGCTACGCTGTGGAAAGGCTAATGCACTTAGTGCTCACATGAACTGATTGTGTAAATACCCAGCATCGGGCTGGGCCAACATGTTTACCAATGGTGGGTCTTGGTGGACAGCTCTCATCCCGGCATGAGAAGCCGACCTAATTTCTTTCTCCCCAGCATGCTTTTGTAGCAGGAATTAGGATAAGACATGTTCTTATTCTTCCAGCTCTATACTCGAGTCTTGAGAGCAGAGTTGGCATTTTATTCATTGTTGGATTCTAGCACCTAACACAATACTTGGCACATAGAAGATATGCAATAACAAGGTGATAGAAATAAATGAAGAGTGAATCGGCTGCGAGGATGAGACCACTGAGCTGAAATATGGGCATTTAAGACAGAACATCAGCAAATGTGTATGCATTTGCATTTGCCCTTGATTTGAAGAGCACCACTTCCTTAAACACCTATAATGGTTCTAAATCAAAAGGTCATGGGGAGAGGGCAAATTCCAGACATCTGGGACTCCTTGTAAGATATCTGATTGGTTCATTTGCCTAAAGCTCAAGTTCACTAGCAAACATATGGACAGCTCCAGCTGGTCTCAGTCGTAATAAGACCAGAAGAAAGAGATCACAACTAAGTAATTTCTGACATGAGAGATGTGCAGTCATCTACACGAATCATACTAATTTCATTTGGAGTCCAGGAAATAGCATCAACCAAGAAATATAAATATATTCTACTCCAGAAGTCAAATCTGTGGATTTTTCCATGATGAAAACTTCTTTCAGAAGTTGTATAATTTTGCTCCTCTTTGGATAAACCTCTCAGTTATGAGAAACAGCAAGGTTGGCTGGAAAGAACAACCAAGTAATGGCCTTCTTTCTGGTATTGACTAGCTGTGTCATCTTAGGCAAGTCCCTTAATTTCCCTTAGTCTCAGTTTCTTTATTTGTGAAGTAGGAATAATTATATTAACTACAGCTAATAATGGGGATATCATAATTCCTAAATGACTCTGCTGAATAAGCTGGGGGATAAGAATTCATTCAAAAAGGATTCACTAGGCATTGCTATATGCCAAGTATTATGTCCTGAGGATATAATGGTGATTATGTAGATGTAACAATAGAAACCTGTTAGAAACCTTGCATCAAAGGAGAGCAGACTGCAGGCCTTCTCTCAGGCCAAGGGAGAGCAATTTCTTATGATTTCAGGAGTTGAGTAGATACTCAATCCCAAATCATATGTCAGCTTCGAGAAGCCCAAGTAGTAAAAATGTTATTTTTTTTGATGTGTGTGTGTATGTGAGACAAAGTAACCTGGACAACAGAATATCTTGGATCACTGGCGATATGTTGGGAGGACAGAGGCAGCTACTATTGGAGAGACTGGGAAAGAAGGAATATTGGTAAAGTATCCAGGGATGGGCAGTTAGGCCAGGAAGGAGAGAGGCCCAAAAGTGAAAATAAAGTGTTGGGGGTACTGGTTGAGGCAGGCTGTTATACGGAGGATGGGAAATGTGAAGTGCTGTAGAGTTCTGTATTTTATTTTACTTTTTAAGAGATTTTATTTATTTATTTAGAGAGTGCCCAAGAAGGGGAAGGGGCAGAGAGAGAGAGGGAGAGAGAGAATATTAAACAGGCTCCATGTGCAGCATGGAGCCTTATGGGGGGCTTGATCTCATGACCCTGAAATCATTACCTGAGCCAAAATCAAGTTGGCCACCTAACCGACTGAGCCACCCAGGCAGGGGCACAAGAGCACAAGCAGGGGCAGCGGCAGGCTCTCCGCAGAGCAGGGAGCCCAATGTGGGGCTTGATCCCAGGACCCTGGGATCATGACCTGTGCTGAAGGCAGACGCTTAATGACTGACCCCCCCCCAGGCATCCCCCCTTTTGGTGGCCTTTGTATATATATCGATGTGAGTAGAACCTCATGGTCTTCTATATTAGAAGTGACAGTCTGGGATTCAGACCTTGGAAACTTTCATCACAGATGCAGACGGCGCCCGTGGTGCAGTATCCGTGGCCACTGCAGAGCCTGGGGCAAGCCTCTCCGATGTACACGTGGTCGATCGCCCAGCTCTGCTTCTCCGTTTCTTCCCCCTTCTGGATCCAACGGAACTGTGTCGCACTGGAAGTCCAGAGACAGGAAAAGAGATTCAATAGGCTGTTATTTCCCATGGCTGTGTCCTGTCTCCAGCCCTGGGAAAATGGGGACTATTTCTGAGAAAAGCATGTCTCCTCCTTGAAGCACCCAAGTCAAGGTGAATGAACTTGTACACCTCAAACTCTGGGGATATCTCCCAAAGTGCCATTCTGGAAGCTTGTACCTTCACTGAAGGTTTTACATGAATTTCCTATTCTATTCCATAATATATTTGTGTCCATGTTTCTTATCGAGGTGTATCACTTTCCAAATCTTTGAGGGAAATGAATGCTGCTCTAGGAAGACTGTACACTATTAAGTTTACCTTGTGGATTTGTGTAACCCAACCAGCCCTGCACACCCAGAGGGTATCATCTATATATGGGATGAGGAGTGCAGGCTTTGGGAATCACAGAACACTGGAACAGATACGGTGCTAAATCCAGGGCTTTGAGTGTCTGTGATTTGGGCCTGTGATTGAGATCTGTGGCATTTACAGACAAGATCCTATGTCTTCCTATTTCTTCTGGGACATGCCATTGCCATTTGAGGACATGGGTTGGTGAATGGAGGGAGAGGGTACTATAGATGTAATGAAATCTCATTACATGAGCTCTGTAGAGATTGCCAGATAATTACACCAAGTTTACCTTAGTATGCAATTTACCTGGAGGAGACATGATCAGGCAGCTGAATGGTGATTCTCTTCCAGCTCGAGCTGTTGACAGTATTGTAGATGGTGGCTTCATGGAATTGGAACGGGGAGCAGCCGATGCTGTTTGAAGAGGATGGAAGGCACTGGGTCTGAACGAGCTGCCAGGAGTCAGACCTGCGGAAGCCACAGAAGGTATGGTAGACAACTCTTAAGAGAAATAGAAGACCTGACTAATGTCAATGTAACACTTTGGGGTTGGCTTAAATTGAGGCATTTTTATGTAAGTCTTCTACTTCCTGTATATATTTATAAACACAATGAAAAGAAAAATTGAAAATAATTTCACAGAAGATGTAACTCTTTATAAGCACAGGAACATATTCACAGATAATAGGATGAAATAATAGCTTGTATGTTATGGATTCTAGTGGCTTCCTCCCACTGGTATTATTACCAGAAATATACTTGCAGTTGATTGATAAAATTCTCTGCTTACTCAAACTAAGTCCCCATAATTCATTTTCAAAAGTGGTAGTGGGAGACAGGGTTATCAACATCCCAATAAAGTAACTGCACTGGGTCAGACTTTTAACTAGACTTTAGGACATGTGACTCCGGCTGAAGCATATTTAGATCTTGTATTGATTTAAATTTTCATTAAGGTTGGTGGAAAATGAGCAACATGAATAAAAGAGAATTCTACTTGGAGGACACATGTAGTATCTTACTTATTTTAAAAGAAAAAATGTTTGTTGGCTTGCAGCCAGCCTAGTAGGAAAAATGATTTTTCCCATTTTGAAGGAAAAATCTGAAAATAAGACATGTATGTAAGTTTTATGTAAAGGAAATTAATACATGTGAAATAAAAATAAACTCTCCTTTCAACATAAAATATTGCTCCACTGTAGTTGCTTTAAAAATAGACAACCATCTGAAGTTGTATTCAAGTTCGGAGGAATGTAAAAATTTCTTCAAACGTTATCTCACAAACCTTGCATCCTTAGTGTACTCCAACATTACGGAATGAAGGTCACCACAAGAAGTGGCTTCGCAACCCACCACAATCTAAAACAAACACGAACAAATATGTAAGTGAGGATTAAATACCTGTCATTAATTAGAAAATCCCCTCTTTAAATTATGACTTTAATAAGAAATCAACAAATCTTCAGGGAAGCTCTACCGAGCAGCTTGCCAGAACACCAATAATGCATGGTTATTTTGAATTCTGTTAAACATCGGCAACTTTGTGTGAAGATGAGAATTAAAGTTTAAAAAAAGTACTAATTCTAGTGGCCCCTGGGTGGCTCAGTTGTTAAATGTCCGCTCAGGATCCCAGGGTCTTGTGATCGAGCCCTGCATCGGGCTCCCTGCTCAGCAGGAAGCCTGCTTCTCCTTCTCCCATTCCCACTGCTTGTTGTGTTCCCTCTCTCACTGTGTCTCTTTTTGTCAAATAATCTTTAAAAAAATTTAAAAAGTACTAATTCTAATCAAGAGTGGGTTGTCTGAAAAGATAAAATCGATAAGTCTTTAGTTAGACTCATAAAGAATTCCTAGAAACACATAATCTTCCAAAAATGAATCAAGAAGAGAAAACTTAAACAGACTGATTATAAATAATAAAATTGAATCAGTAATCAAAAAATTCCCAAGAGGGGCGCCTGGGTGGCTCAGTTGGTTAAGCGACTGCTTTCGGCTCAGGTCATGATCCCGGAGACCCGGGATCGAGTTCCACATCAGGCTCCCTGCTCAGAGGGAAGCCTGCTTCTCCCTCTCTCACTCCCCCTGGTTGTGTTCCCTCTCTGGCTGTGTTTCTCTCTGTCAAATAAATAAAATCTTTTAAAAAAAAAAGAATTCCTTCTCTTTCTTAAAAAAAAAAAAATTCCCAAGAAACAAAAGTCTCTTCAGACGGCTTCATAGATGAATTCCACTGATACTTAAGAGTTAATTATCTATTCTTCTCAAACTATTCCAAAAAATAAAAGAGGAAGGAAAATTTCCAAATTTATTCTTTGAGGACAGCATTAACATGATACCCAAACCAGACAAAGGCACTATAGAAAAAGAAAACTAAACAAAATAAAAGATTTTTTTATTTATAAAAGAGGAAGAGAGAGCATATGCACATATGAATGGGAGGAGGAGCAGAGGGAGAGAATCCTCAAGCTGACTCCCTGCTAAACACAGAGCCTAATATAGGGGCTCAATCCCATCACCCATGACATCATGACCTGAGTCAAAACCAAGAATTGGACACTTAACTGGCTGAGATACCTAGGCACCCCAGCCAATATTCCTTTTTCTTTTTTTAAGGTTTTATTTTTAAGTATTCTCTATAGCTAACATAGGGCTTGAACTAAATCAGGGAGGGAGATGAAACATGAGAGACTTTAGATGCAGAAACAAACAGGGTTTTGGAAGGGAGGAGGTTGGGAGAAAGAGTGAGCCTGGTGGTGGGTATTGAGGACACCTATTGCATGGAGCACTGGGTGTGGGGCATAAACAATGAATCTTGGAACATGGAAAAAATAAGCAAGGATGAGCCAGCAAGGATGAATGTAGATGCAGAAATTCTCAACAAAAACTAGCAAACTGAATTCAACAATATACTCAAAGAATCATTCACCATAATCAAGTGGAATTTATTCCATAAAAGCAAGGATAGTTCAATATTTGCAAATCAATATAATATATAACGTTAACAAGATCAAGTATGAAAACTATATGATAATCTCAATTGGTGAAGAAAAAGCAATGAACACAATTCAACATCTACTCATAATTAAAAACTCTCAACAAAGTGGATTTAAAGGGAACATACTTCAACATAACAAGGGCCATATATGAAAAACCCACAGCTAACATCATACTCAGTGGTGGAAAACTTGAGAGCTTTTTGTCTAAGATCAGGAACAAGACAAGCATTTCCTCACCATTTTTATTCAACATAGTATTGGAAGTTCTAGCTGCAGCAATCAGACAAGAAAAAGAAATAAAAGGCATCCAAGTTGGAAAGGAAAAGTAAAACTCTCATCATTTGCAGATGACATGATATTATATATAGAAAACCCTGTAAAGACTCCACTGAAAAACTGTTAGAACTGAAAAATGAATTCAGTAAAGTTGCAGGATACAATATTAATATACAGAAATATGTTGTATTCTATATGCTAATAACAAAGTTAGCATAAAGAGAAATGAAGAAAACAATCCCATTTACAATTACACCAAAAATAATACACGTAGGAATAAATTTAATTAAGGAGGTGAAAAACTTACACTCTGAAAACTATAAGACATTGATGAAAGAAATTGAAGCTGATGTAAGCAAATTAAAATATATACCAAGCTCACGGATTAGAAGAGTTAATATTGTTAAAATGTCCATACTAACCAAATTAGTCCGCAAATTCAGCGGAAACTCTATCAAAATACCAACAGCATTTTTCACAGAACTAGAACAAATAATCCTAAAATTTGTATGGAACTATAAGACACCCCAAATAGCAAAAGCACTCCTGAGAAAAAAGCACAATCCCAGATTCCAAGATATACTACAAAGCGGAAGTAATCAAAACGGTATGGTATTGGCATAAAAGCAGACACACAGAACAATGGGACAGGATAGAGAGCCAAGAAATAAACCCATACCTATAGAAGCAATTATTCTATGACAAAGGAGGCAAGAACACAAAACAGGAAAATGACAGTCTCTTCAACAAATGGTGTTGTGAAAACTGCAGCAACATGTGAAAGAATGAAACTAGGACACTTTCTTAACCATATGCAAAAATATATTCAAAATGGATTTAAGACCTCAATGTGAGACCAAACTCCTAAAAGAAAACACAGGCCGTAATCTCTTGGACATCAGCCTTAACAACATATTTATTGATATATCTTCTCAGGTGAGGGAAAAAGCAAACATAAATTATTCAGACTATACCAAAATAAAAAGTTTTTGCACAATGAAGAAACTGTCAACAAAACAAAAAGGCAGCCTACTGAATGGGAGAAGATATTTGTAATGATATATCTGATAAGGGGTTATTACCCAAGATATATAAAGAACTTATACAGCTCAAAACAAACAAATAAAAGATCTGAATAAAAAATGGGTAGAGGACCTGAATATGTTTCCAAAGAAGACTTACAGGTGGCCAACAGACACATGAAAAGATGCCCAACCTCACTAATTATTGGGGAAACGCAGATCAAACCACAATGAGCTATCACCTCACACAAATCAGAAGGGCTAGTATCAAACAAAAAGATAAGAAATAACAAGTGTTGGCAAGGATGTGGATGAAAGGGAACCCTTGGGCACAGTTGGTGGGAATCTATATTGGGTACAGCCACCATGGAAAATAGTATGGAAGTTCCTCAACAAATTAAAAATAGAAATACCAAATGATCCAGTAATTCCATTGCTAAGTATGTACCAAAGAAAATTAAAACGCTAATTCAAAAAGATAGATGCACCCCTATGTTCACTGCAGCATTATTTACAATATCCAAGATATGGAAGACACCCAAGTGTCCATGAATAGATGGATGGACAAAAATATGGGGTATATATATACAATGGAATATTACTCAGCCAAAAAAAGAATACGATCTTGCCATTTGTGATAACATCTAGAGTGTATTGTGCCAAGTGAATTAAGTCGGACTGAGGAAGACAAATACCCTATGATTTCATTTATTTGTGTAATCTAAAAAACAAAACAAATGAATGGACAGAAACAGATTTACAAATACAGAGAACAAACTGGTGATTGCTAGAGGGGAGGGAGGTGGAGGGAATGAATGAACTAGGTGAAAATACATACCACATTCATGGATTAGAAGAATTAATATTGTAATACCCCCTCTTTTTTTGTAAAAGATCCAAACTTTTAAATCTTGCAAAAACTGAAGCTCTAGACCCATAAATAACAGCTCCCCATTTCTCTCTCCTACCAGCTGTGAATACATTTTTATCCCTGTTAGAAAGGATTCTATTAACCATCAATGTAGGACATTTTTAAAAACATTTAATAAATATTTTAAATAAACAACCAATGGTCATCTTTAAAGTGTTTTTGAATAACAAACAGTATTTCTGTAATACCCTGTTATAAAAAAATTTGTTTTATAATGAGAAAAACATCAGTTGATATTGCTTTATCTTTCTCTCTGATTATCTATTAGTGATCTGTGACTTTCCTTTTACCCTCCTCTATGAATAAAGTATTCATGTAAAAGATTTGAGAGTTCTTTTTAAATCTAAGGATTTGGAGGCGTTCCAACAGGGCTACTGTATATGTTTGTGTTTAGAAGTCAGAGAGCAAAAAAGAAAAAAAGACAGACATGATGGAAAAGGATAGAAAGTGGCTTAATATATGAAATCAGTGGAGAGTAAGAGGTACAGAAACTGTGCTGAGAGAGAGAGAGAGAGAGAGAGAGAGAGAGAGAGAAATAGGCAGAGTAGGAATAGGTACCTATATAAGATTTTCATTTCCAGGGTTTGGGGAACTGAGCTCAAGATTACATATGTGAAACGAAATACAGTTACATTTCCTGCTATATCCCAACAAACTAATTGATTTTTTTTTCTGTGCTCAAATAATCCTAACTGATAAAAGCCTTTGCTAAAGATTACCTCTTTTATTCATAAGATAAAATCTCTTTTAATGAGTGAAATTAGTTATTTCCATAGAGTTGTTCAAATAAGCATTCTTCCCACCCTCATCCCCAAAGTTTGGAAAAGCCACTTTGCCTTACTTTAAACTGCATCATATATCCTGGCTGTATAATGAGTTCTCTGGAGGAGAGAGCATTGTGAGTCTTGTCCTTCTTCTTATTTGGCCAGTAGAGGTGGAAGGATGGATTGCCACAGAATCCTGCTGTTCTTACTGCATTAGGGTAAAAACTCCAGTTTTCTTCATGGGAAGTACCTTCTGTTAAGGTAAATTGGAAGCAAGATGGCAGGTTACTCTCTTGAACCGATTGGTTTTTTGTTGAATCACTTCAATGTCTATGCTCTGCCTTTTTGCTTACCCTTTAAGAATGATTTTTATGTAACTACTGTAATCATAAATCCAGGGTGATTAATAAAATTTAGAAAATAATATTAAATGCTCGCATAACGATTATCCAAGTTATAAAATGTAACTGTTAGTCTGGCTGACTTGCACCACACAAAATTTTTGATCCACTCTTAAAACAATGCAATGCGCATCTCTGGGGTGCAGAAACTCCTAAAGAAACTGAAATTATTTTGGACATTGAAATTTCAAATTATATTTAGAGCTATACATTTTGTCTTCAACAGAATTCATTAAATTCTCAGTTGACATTTCAACAGTTAATATTAGAGATTTATAAACCACTGAGTAAGAGAATAGCTAACATTTGTTGAGCAGTGAATATGTGCTAGGCGCTCTTCTGAATGTTTTTCACGTAGTAACTCATCTAAAGACATAAGCAGGCAAAAGGCTCACAAAATCCTTACCATCATCAAAAGTGTCGACCAGTTGGCTAGGATTGATCTCTGCTCCTCCAATCAGTATGTTGTCTAGTGCCCACTGTGCACGCTCCACTCCAGAGACCACGAGGCCATTGCTGATCACAAAAGGCTGCCACCAGCGAAGTCGAGTTGTGTTGCTGAGGGCGTCCTCAGGAAGAAGTATGTAGTCGTGTCTAACAGAGATGTATTTCTGGTAATCCATCTCATGGAGCAAAGTCCAAGTAATTCCTATAGTAACAAATACACCAATGTAGTAACATATCCGGGAAAAACTCCTCAGAGCAACAGTGGACTGCAGCTACCACAAGCTTCCCAAAGAAATCTTCAACTAGGAAATGAGAATTGATTTCATTGACTTTAACGTAAGTGTTCACCACTGTTTCAAAAACCAGGCTGATGGAATGAGGGGAAGGGTAGTTAGAAATATTTGGCTAAAAAATAAAAACACTGAAGAAAAATTACATATTTTCTGCTCCTAACATTTTGTTCTAGATTGCTATGTGTATTATTTTTCATAAATAATGAGACACATCCCTGTTTTGCATGTTTCTAGATAGGAACTTCTAGGAATTTAACATTTTAATGTAGCTATTTTAATTCTAGGCAATTTTTATTTTGTTGGACTGGTAAGTTTCCCTCTTACTAGTTGATAAGACTGTAGGTGGGATGTTTAAATTATTTAAGGAAACACCTTTGAATCACCCAGGCGCCCCTGAATACCCTAAAATACTTTAAGTTCATCTATTTTTCTGCAAGTTAGTCAAACGGTACCTATCTGCTAAAACTGATTTTCTAAGGACTTCATGGTATTCTTGGTCTGGTTTTAGCTACTTTAAAATAATACAACCGAATTTTATTAAAATATCCTTTGAAAGACTCATGAATTCAGACTATCTTCTTTCACAATAAAGTTTTCTTCTAGATTTACTGTTATTTATTATTCACACACAAGTTTTAAAATGTTTTTAAAATTCTTTTTTTTTTTTTAAAGATTTTTCTTTATTTGATGAAAACACGGCTACAGACAGAACACAAGCAGGGGGAGTGAGAGAGGGAGAAGCAGGCTTCCCACGGAGCAGGGAGCCCAATGTGGGGTTCGATCCTGGGACTCTGGGACCATGACCTGAGCCGAAGGCAGATGCTTAATGACTGAGCCACCCAGGCGCCCATTTAAGATGATCTTACTTGGAAACCATATAAAATTTATTTCTTAATTGTATCATTTATAATCAAACTTCAGTTACACAGATTTTTTTCCTTACTCATAAATCTGGGAGCTTATTTTTTAGTGTGATTTCTTTCTTAACCCCTTGTGGGTGGGATTCCGTGGAACACACAGGTCCCATGTATGAAAAAGTGCAACGTGACAGATCTGCAACTTTCTCTTTGTGATTTTCACCATTCTCACTGCAAAGGCAGCAAAAGTTTGCAGAAACTTTTCTGAGGGACACTGGATGTCAACTGGGAATCTGCTGCAAGGTGTGGCTTTCACCCCTGAAACGTGCCTCCATCGGTAGAGTAGTCCAACAGCACGCCTTCCTTCCGGCAGATGGGCCGATGGCAGGAGGTCATGTTGTTCTCGCTCCCGATGCGCCCCCAGTATTGCAGGAATCTGAATGCAAACATGTATTATGATCCATCAGAACAGTGAATTAGAACATACGGTCTACTCAAGTCCTTGTAACAACTTCTCCCTTACGTGTGTTCCTTCCTTTGGGGCCAACTTGAAATGGTGTGATAAAAATAAAAAAAAACACGACTTACTTGGCCCCTCTGAGGTCCAAATCTTGAGTAATAGCTTGTCTCACGGTGGATCCCCCAAAGTAGAGCGCAGTGTCCTCGGCAAGAATTCCACACTCGGTACAAGTGCTTCCGCCTTCTAAGGACATCCATAAATCAGGCTTGATTTCTTCACTGTCAAAGCGTTCCTTCAGGAAAGTCTAGGAAAAAAATTAGGGGGATGTGGTTAAAAGTAACAATTTCAGAGAATAAATATGGAATAGTTTAGAAAGCATAGTTTAATCTTGGGCTTTAAAAAAATAGGGCTGATTTCAAATGCTTTCCCAAGTATATTTTAAAAAAAGAACCCCAAGATATCTCTACAACATTCTTTTTCATCATATATTACGATCATTGAGAGTGATTAAATAATGTTTACTCACTGGAACTTTAAGTCTAGAAAGAATCATAAAATAAAACAGTTGCAAGTTGGCTATAGTAACACTATTTGTGAAGTTACTTAATTAAGCATATATTTTCCAAACCTGTATATTTATTTATATTACATATAAAAGTATAATAGTAATTTATTTTATCATGAAACATGCACAAAAAAATGAAAATGTAAAGGAATAAGATAAAAAAAAAAAAAGCAGACGTTCTAGCACTTTTCCTCCCCCTAACATTTCTCAATGGATTGTTTTGTTTTCTCCCAGGAGTGTGTCTGCCTTGGAGGCTGCTTTAAACAACCAGGACCTTTTAAGTTCTGGGACAGAGTGAACTTGGAATGTCAATATGGTTATGCAGGGATGTCTGAAACCAAAGCTTTTTGTATGAAGTCAAAAGAAAATCAACCTTGGAAGTCAGGTTTTACATGTTTATGAGCATTAAGATTCAGGATGATGATGAGAAATACTCAAAATCTAGAATATTTCCCCTAGGCCTCCAGTTTATCCTAAGAATGACCAACAATCAGGAGTAGTCTATTTTTCAAAGAGAGTAGACGAATAAGATGTTGGGGTTCATTATGGCTACATTTTATGTGAAATTATTTTATCCCTTACATCATGGTAAACATCTTGATTTTTCTATTCGTTTTGTCCCTGGTACATTCATTTTGTCCACAGTAGTTCTGCACTGTGTGAGGTATGATTCTTCTGTTTTTTGTTTTTTTTTTTGTAAATGATAGAAATGGCGTATCATGAAAACAATTTGTTACAGTTGCAACTGCAGTAACTATATATATAAAAAATGGACTTTTTCATTTCTTCAGATGAGTCGTCTAGTTGGCATCTTACTGTGTAGTTAAAATGATTTAAATGGACTCTCTTCAAACTCAGAACATGCTCATCTTTACAGTCAAGGACATGCAGTCAGTGTCAGTCTTACTACTTACCTTATTGATGTGAGTCAATAAATGTAATTTTTTTTTTAAAGTAGGTTCCAATGCAGGGCTTAAACTCACAATGCTGAGATCAAGACCTGAGCTGAGATCAAGAGTTGGATGCTTATGGGGCACCTGGGTGGCTCAGTGGGTTAAGCCTCTACCTTTGGTTCAGGTCATGGTCTCAGGGTCCTGGGATCGAGTCCCACAGCTCAGCAGGGAGCCTGCTATCCCCTCTCTCTGCCTGCCTCTCTGCCTACCTGTGATCTCTCTGTCAAATAAATAAATAAAATCTTAAAAAAAAAAAGAGCTGGACACTTAACCAACTGAACCACCCAAGTGCCCCACCCCAATAAATAAATGCAATTTTAAAAAAGGAGATTTACACATGAGAACAAAAGAGTCAGAAGACATGACCATGTAAACTCTCATTAGAAAGGTCTGATCGGAGCTCATAATATAGGCTTGTAAAGTTTCTTATCCAACTGAGGAATATTAATAAAATTTGAATGAATGCTCATGAAAGAAACTAGATTATTTTTTACTTAATTCATTATCTATGGCTACGTTTCTCATGTTATAATCTCATTTCATAACAAATAGACCAGCAGCTTTAGACACAAGGGAGCATTGCTCCAATGTTATTTTTTTAACTTATTAATTCCAAAGTTGTCAGTGTCTTATAGAAAAAAAATGACAGAACAGGTTGGGTTTACATTGTTTCCACTTACATGTTTGATTTCAGCCATTTGTGCTTTTTGGGCTTAGCCATTTTTTTGCTATTGCAATGATGAATGCACTATATTTGTTCACAGAAATGGAATGCATATATGGCAACTGTGTTGGGAAACTGTATTGACTTAGCACATTAAATAATGATGGAACAGCTAAAGTGTCCAAGAATGACCTCTCTATACTGACTACACAGCCACGGTTCAGCAGTGCTCACCAGAACCCTGAATTTTCTGAACAAAAGTCCAGGTAATGATGATATTGTAATAACGCTGGATGGTGACAATGGGGGCTGCACTTATTGTGGTGAGCACCGAGTCATGGACAGAACTGTCCAATCACTGTGTTGCATGCCTGAAACGAAAATAATATCGTACGTCAATTATAACTCAATTAAAAAAGCGTAGATAGTGTTTAGCCATTTTTGAAAATGTGTTTCTTTGTGATAACAAATCTAGGTTATTTGCTTTGTAACATCAGCAGCTGCCTTCAAACAGTACATCTACAGAAAATGTGAAGAAGACTTAATATTGATTTCAAATTAAGAGCCTGCTTTAAAAAAGGCAAGGTTTTTATGTTCTTTAAATGACACAGTCTGGTTTATTTTATAAACTGATAAATTGTACCAGACTTGATCCGAATATTCTTGTCTCTAAGAAACTTAAGATATATTCTTTCGTTGCCATCCAAAGGATTTATCTACTGGGGCCCCCAAAAGAATGCTGTTAAAAAATATTAGTTTCAGGGGTGCCTGGGTGGCTCAGAGGGTTAAGCCTCTGCCTTCGGCTCAGGTCATGATCTCAGGGCCCTGGGATCGAGTCCCACATCAGGCTCCCTGCTCAGCGGGAAGCTTGCATCCCCCTCTTTCTCTGCCTCCCTCTCTGCCTACTTGTGATCTGCCTCTCTGTCAAATAAATAAATAAAATCTTAAAAAAAAATCAGTTTCAGGATGCCTGGGTGGCTCAGTAGGTTAAGCACCTGCCTTTGGCTCAGGTCATGATCCCGGGTCCTGGGTTTGAGCCCCGCATCGGGCTCCCTGCTTAGTGGGGAGGCTGTTTCTCCCTCTGCCTCTGCCTGCTGCTCCCCCTGCTTGTGCTTACATTCTTGTTCTCTCTCTCTCTCTGACAAGTAAGTAGATAAAATCTTAAAATAAAAAAGCATTAGTCTCACACAGTGTTTCTTCAGGCATAACCTGCAGTGTGGGTAAATGCTTCTTTTGGGGACTTTAACATTACCTTCAGAGTGTGAGTCAAGTAGCAATTGGGCCCCGAGTATCCGGGATCACAGACGCACTGTTCCTTTAAGCAATCTCCATGGCCTCTACAGTTGTCCAAGCATCCAGGGCCCAGGTAGAAATTATCGATTGCCCACTGCATATCTGAGTACTTCTGATAGAACCTCAACCTTACTGGACTATAGACAACACAAAAACAAAGGAGTGAGCACCAAAGTTAACTCTGTTCAGGTCCATTTTCCTATGTGTACCTCCAGTGCTCAGAGAAAAAAACAAAACAAAACAACACAAGAAATCATTTAAGATGCTCCCGGCAGGATGAAATGGGTCAATAAACAATGTTTTCTGACCACCATTAGGTATTTCTAGTAACGGACCTTTAAAGCCCATCTCATTTAAATTTTGTGATCTGTGAGCAAACTTGTAAAACAAAATGAAAATGCAGTGGGATCTCTATTTCAAGCAATAAGAACATTTTAAAATGTAAAACTGTAACTATCTTTAGTGAAGTTGCTTACGAGCTGGAGTCCAGGGGTTGTGCTGCCCTTTAGACCCATCAGGTGCCATCTCTGAAACTGCACAGAAGGTGGGCGACTCCTGTGACACAGACCCCATGTCCACAGGCACACAACCAGGTGGTCAGGGAGCAGCAACTTCTGAACCCCCAAAGATAACCTATATTCTCAGAACAACTCTGTTAGTTAGAAAACAATTCTGAAAGGGTTTTTAAAAGGGCAACTTCCCCAAGATTTTGATTTCATCTTTGCCCTTCTCTGTCTACTGGGGAAAAGACAAGCCCTATAACTAACCCTATACAAAAATAAGCTGCCTTGTTTTGGTGTAAAGAGGTGAAGGGCATGTGGAAACTGAGGGGGTGTCAGTGTTCGGTGTCTTGGTTGATGTGGTGGTTACACGGGTCCCACAGTGGTAAGGACTCACTGCGCTGAACCATTGAGACGTGCGCATCTTACTGAATGGCAGTTATACCTCATTATAAGAAAGACGGGGAGAATGGGAGGGGTAAGATGAAGCAATGGCATCATGGTGGCTCCCCAGTATCCATTTCACTCCAAGTGAGTCATACGAGTCATGTAAGTTCTCTAGCCCATTGGCTGAGTCAGGGATGGGCTTTCCTGAACTCATTGGTACCAATGGGATGCGAGGAGGGAGTTACTCTGGCTCTGAAAGAAAAGCAACTCTGTCTTCCTTCCTCTTACCGACCTTAGGTAGGTAAGGACGCATTCTGCTTCAGTTTTCTGGAAGCCACCTATGTTCATGAGGGCCGAGTGTGACACCGATGTGTGGACAGTGCAGCAAGAGTCAGAGTCAAAGAAAAAGGGTAACAATGTCCTCGAGGACATTTTTGAGCTTGTGAATCAACCCACACTAAAGTCCACTTATCTTTGGATCTTTTCATTAGAGCTCGAACACATTTCATTTTTGATTGAGTCCACTTGAATTGGGTTTTCTGTTACCTGCAGCAGAAAGTATCCTGATCTAATTTCCTAGCACATTAATTGACGAAAACCTTCAGATTTGTTGCAGGAAGCAGTGAGTGAATGCATGTAGTTAATGACATTTCTGGCACGCTGGAAAAGCCTAGTGCAAGCACCTTATTTAAAGGCTCTATATGTTCTGGTCATATATTGTGATTCTGTTTCATAAGAAGGTTTTGCCATGATTCATATGATGGAGGTACACCTGTCATTTTCTTCAGCATATAGTTTTACAGTTAAAGGGAAATGTTTTGGAATTGCTTTAAATTAACGTAGCCACAGACTTCTCAGAGAACAGTTTAATCATGTTGGCTCACCACTGCTCCAGGCTAATGACTTTCCACTGCAGGTGCAGAACGTAATGCTTTGGTAAGAGAAAAATGAAATCTACAAACCATACTTGCAAAGGCAGCATAAAGAAAAAGGATTTTTCCAAATAGCATGAGCGGTTAAGATTTACTCCCTGCTCCATCTACGGAGCAACAAGGCAGTGATATGGAAAGCACGTGATGCCTGGTGTACCACAGTCTACAAGATTCATACCTCTTCACGTGGCTCTAAGACTATCACTACTGGTCTGTTCCCATGTTCAGAGATCAAAGTGTGGGAAATGGAAGGGCCTGCCAAGGCCCAAGTCTGAGGATTAAAACTTGAGGTCTCCTCAAGGTAGCTCATCCTGGAGGTCACCAATTAAAGAACCTTTAGAGTTATGGGTGAGAGAGCATTTTACCCACAATTACACAAAATTTCAGGCTCAGCAGGTGTCCCTAATGAACTTCTGGACGCTTGGAACCAGGCGTTAATTTTTTTACTTACTTCCCCACTAAGCTTTCAGGAAGTGGGTAGGTGATCCTTTTCCACCCTTTGGTTGGAAAGAAGACAGATGGCTGAGAAACACTTCCAGAACATTTGGGGTCTGCAGGTAAGCACTGAGGGACCAGATAATTCCAGCTCACACCGAAGTCGGTAGAATACTGCACATGAACTTGATTCTGGGCAACTTTTTCAGACACTTTACATCCAACAGAGATCTAATACACAGAAAAGATTGTTAAAGGTTAAAACCGTATTAGATGTTTCTGCTGTACGGACTTGGCGACGAGGAAGTTGCCTATCACTTGACAGACATCGCCTCACACCCTGTGTTTGCAGGTTCATTATCCGCTCTCCTGATGGATGAGGGAGTTGACGTGGTTGCCTAAGGTGACAAATTGCAGAAAGTGCCAGAGATATTGTGCAGGGACTTCGGGGAGAAGCTGAAGGCTGTGCTTCTGCCACGGCTGGCCGACTGCCTTGGAAGGCCGGGCCCACTCTTACAGATTGTTGCTTGTTGTGCTAATGGTCTGGCATTTCCATCTGGCAGAATGCTCGACCAAGAAGGATGGCTAACGCCTTTTCCAAGTCTACTATTTTGTTGTACAATTTATGACTCTACATAAATCACTTTCAACTACAAGTAAGATACAATGAAGTGATAACAGAAGGAGCTTCTAATAAGGCACAATATCCTCTGTTGACGCAGAGGCATACTGCAACATTTGTTGTTAATACGCTGGGGTTGACGTAGACAATCAATTGGCTGACATAAAATAAACTGGCTCACGTAAAATCTTGACCAAAACTGACGCTGGCATTAATACTAATCATGCCTTTGTTTTCTAGAATTTGCCTTCTCTAGAAACATTAAAATGCTCTTGTGAAAAAAAATCGTTATAACCATAATAGCTTTAAGCTTCTCTTAAAGGAAGAAACTGGCTAAGTCATATAATGATTATGGGAACTGGAATCAGTATCCTACATTTTTACTGTCACTATTTTGCTCTATCCGTATTTAATCCTGAGGAGAAACACATTTATGAACATTTTATCTTGGCATAGTTCAGATGTAAAATCTTAATCACTTTTAATCATTAAGTTATATATAGTTGAGATGTACATTACCAAAATAAAACATTTTATTTTTCAAAGTAAAGATTAAGTCAATGAAACGTTGTATGGTCTTTGTACAAATTCTTTTTTCATTTTTATATTGCTAGCGGATGGTTATTTACGTAGCCGTAACATTTTCACCTTGAACTGCATGATCCAGCCTTCTGTGGGAGTCAGGTCATGGGTCACTGCATACACTTCTCTTCCGTCATGGCTGCCGCAAATCATGACACCGTCAGGGGAATCACAGAATCTCTCCACCGTGCAATCATCATGGAATAGCCAATGCTCATTCACTTAAATGAACAAAAATTTTATGACAAATTTATGACAAAATTACTTGAAGCCAATTTTCAATTTAAGCAAGATCTCATTTTACTTTCAGTAGGAATCTCTTACATTACATACAATCCACAGGCAAGACACTAATGTAAGCATATTATTTTAGAAACATGAATACTAGGAGGTTGAGATATACCTATTACCCAAATTGGTGAGTTTACATTTAGAAAAAAAAGTGTATTGTATGTGTTACAAATGAAAAGCAAAGGGGCATGTACATCAATTCTTTTTTTTATCAACTTTTTTTTTTTTTTTTTTTTTAGTAGCCTCTACACCCAATGTGGGGCTCAAGGTTATGACTCCAAGATCAAGAATCATGTGCTCTTCTGACTGAGCCCGCCAAGTGCCCCTATACCAACTTTTTCTCTGATAGATATTTAACTTGTAGGGAGGATTTAAAGGACAAAGTTTTTAGTAATATGGTAGAGAAGTGAGTTAGCTATTTCTACTGAAATTCTGGAAATGTCATCTGAGTAATTAAACAAATTGTAATAGTCAAACTCATAGAACCAGACAGTAGAATAGCAGTTACTAGGGATTGGGGAGGGGGAGAAATGTCAGTCAAGGGTATGTATAAAGTTTCAGGAATACAGGGCAGTAAGTTCTGGAGATCTACTGTGAGACAGAGGGCACAGTAGTTACCAATACTGCATTGTATACTTAAAAATTTGCTAAGAAGGTTAAAAAAGGTGTGTGGGGGGGCTATATGAAGCAACTTTAGGAGGTGATTGATCAATTTATTACCTTGATTTGGTGATGGTCTCTTGGGTGTATACTTATCTCCAAACTCATCAAGTTGTATACATTAAAATCAACAGCTTTTTGTATGTTAATTATACCTCAGATAAGTGACTAACAACAGGCTCGTAAGAGTCAGAGGAATATGTAGGCAACAAGACTATGACCTGATCACTGCAGAGTATGTCCTATCATCTCTCCTCCTATTTCTCAATCACACACACATACCTATCTACACACACACACACTCTTGAAGTGGACGCACACCGTCCACAATGTCCTTTCTTTTCTGAAACAGCTGCTTTTAACATTATGACTTTATTCCAGAAAGTTTAGGAATGGAACATATCCATATGTTGCATCTAATTCACAATATATTCTGATTTTCCTCTGAAAGTTTCCTGGTTAGCTCTAGCATTTACGATGGTGATGAACGGGTACAGTCAGAGGCGTGGAGCCCCTGTGTGAGTCATAGAGTTGCATGACATCAGAGGAGTCAGAAAAGAGACCAAACGCTGTAACTGAAACTTCACCTGTGTTGTGTCCTTTGGGGTCCATCTGAGCATTGACCTACATCAAAGAACAAGCAGTAGATGTCTGGGTTCAGATGGATGACACAATGCCATTACCTGTTAGATCTCATTCCATATCCCATCCTGGTTCACGGGATTTGGAGCTACATTTAATCCTGCATGTAGTACTCAAGAGTCAAAGTACATAGAAACTTGAATTCCATTGAGAATACCTCATACCAGTTTATTCTGGGGCACATATTTTATTTTATGCTAGAACTCTGAATCCTGATGAAAGGAGGTATGATCAACAATGTCATCAATCCCTTCTGAAATATCAGACACTGCTTCTGTAAGTAGATATTATAGTGTCTAGAAAACCAGTGTTACAATTCTTCAATTGTACATCACCAATTAAGCCTGAAGTAAAGACCAGTATTTTAGGTGCTCGAAAAAATAATCTGTATTTGCTTTTATACAGAAGCAGTGTTTCAATTAGTTTCTGACCAGAAACTCACTTATGTAAATCGTTACACAGGGAAAAAATAAATTAATAATTTAGCCAAGGTCTGAACCAGATCTGTGAAGTCAATCTTCTTAAAAACCTTCTTCGGAGAACGATTTGCAGATAACTCTTTCAGATGACACTTGCAGTGTTGGTAGGAGCTGTATAATTAAACATCACTACTTGCCTGAGCATACCATGTTTTATGTAGTATAACCAAGGATGTGATGGGATAGAGCCACAGACTTGACACAAGACGCCACTTTAAAAAAGGTGACGAGATTTTCAATGAAGTGAAACAAAAACAAGACATTAAAAATGATCACAGCACGGAGAGATCTCTTATGGTTCACTAGGATCACTGCTCTACCTCTACAGAGAATGAAAAGTAACCAGAAAGACCTTCAGACACTCTCAGAAACATGAAATGCCATCCCGAAGGCATCTGGCCTGTTAGCAAAACAAGACACTCGTCTTTGGATATTAAAACAAATGACTGGGAAACGTTGGTTCCTACCCAAAGGAGAAAATACAGGAAACATAAAAATGAAGAGCTTCTTAAAAACAAGAAAAGGGACTATAATAGAATATTATTTATTAAACATTCTTGCTGCTTGAATGAAAGAAAAGATGTACTTACAACATAAACCAGGAAGTTTGAGAGAAACAAAAAGGTGAAAGTATTTTCATGGTCTCTATACCATTTGAGAACCTGTAAGAGGCTCCACATTGTACTTCTTTGAAAAGATCCAAATGTACACTACGTTTCTCCCGAATTTTTATTTAGCATTAGGGAAAAGTGTACCTGCAGTTTTATCCTCCATAAACAAGTCGAAGGCAATTCTCCCAACAGGACCGGCGTCTGCGGGGGAGCGTTCATGCTGGGGTACAGGGGCACTGCTGAAAGTGTCCAGCATAACGGTCCTCTGGTCTGCAGAGCCCGAGATGAGGACGTTGTCGATGGCCCAGTCATTCTGATCCAGGCCGTCGTGTCTTGGCTGCCACCAGCGGAAGCGAGTAGCAATCTCTTTAGCCTCAGGAGGGAGAAGGATATTCACAAATCTGTGAGAAAATAATGGGGGTGGGGAGAGGGAATCGTGTCAAATGTCTCATGTGAGCCAAAGATTTACAACAAGAGTTACAAGTCACGTGGTGGGTGGGGGGACGACATGAGATCAAATTTTTAAAAATTTAAATTTAATTTTAGAAAGTAATGAAAAATTTAGATTTTTAAAGTTTAAATTTTTTAATTTTTAAAAACCACGACAAGCTTGTTTGAGTTTATGAAGCCTCAGGAGTCTCTAAATTGGGGGAAATGGAATGTGAACAAATTAAAGAACTGTTCCTGGCAGGCCTTAAAGGGACTTCACAATTTTCTACTTATCCAGCGGCATCTCTGGATCTTTAGGCCTAGGGATATGCACTTTGGTGGACATAAGCCAAGACTGACTTTTTTTTCTGTCTTCTATGGGTTGGTTTCATCTCTTCCTTCCCCTGGCACCTTGATTTCATTCTACTTTCAGGAGCATCAGCAATTTGCTTAGAATTTAGACAATGAATTGTAGCAGGACATTTGGGCTCTCAGAGCAAGGGTACCAGGTTTTTGTGATTACTTTATCAGTTGTCTGTAGTTTGACATTTACTTTGTCTTTATGTTTATTGAAAACATTATACTAAGAAATATGAGGATGCTAAGAACCATGGCTAAGCCTAGCATGCTGTCCCCAACCTAGTCACTAAGAATAGACAAAGACAAATCTGACTCCACGCTCCAGTGTGAATCATAATCAGCTAGACATGAGGTCTACGATACCCCCTCATGGCAATTATGCATTTAAAGCCTAAGAAGGTATCAAACCTTTGTGAACTTGTATTTACAACCATGAAGTAAGTTGGGGAAAATACTATGGTTTAACCTCCTTTGCATAAATTCCTTTTTTTTTTTTTTTTTTTTTAATCTAGGCTAATCTACCTTCCTCTACTTTTAAAGGCTGCCTCTTAGTGTTCCAAGATGGGGCCAGTAAGCCCAAATTCATCCTGCGAAGAACCCTTAAGTTGAGGACTTTCATGGTGGCCTGTTTTGCATTAAAGAGGGCTCATTATTTTAGTTTCATTTACATAGTAATTCCTTGTTGATTTTATTTTTCTACCTCTTTTTTCTTTTATGTTCTTTCTTGAGGTATAGTGGCCAGAAAAGTAGGCCATATTCCAGAGGGGGACCAATCCACATCCATTGAAATCAAAGATCTTTTTGGTTGGATTTCCAGTACTTTAAATACTTTTTGAACTATGTCCATCATTTTGTGTACCCTAATACCAAGATTCATTTTGTGTACCAGAGGGTACACAGGGAAAGTGCAGACTGTGAATCTTAGATCCTTACCTGTAGAGTTACTGGTTCTCTGGAGACCAGCAATGGCTAGGCAAACCATCTTTTCCAAAGTTTACTTTCCCATGTCTTTCAATTTTGAAGTTCATCTGCACTTCTCCACATCTGCACCTTTTTGTATGCTCACCTCATAAGATCTTTCTATAACTTATCTGCATTGACTTGGCATGTTTAACGTTTTGATGTGTATTAAATAATAACAGAAATCTATCTGCTCCTGGAGGGACATACAATCAGACTTCTTTACCCATAGCAATAATCTTTATCTTTTTTTTTTCTTTCCTATTTCTAAATTAGTTTCTTTTCTCTGATAAATCCTTGACCACATTTTACAAACCTTTGGAATGGAAATTTATCTAACTAAAGCTGTTGAAAGTCTAAATAAATTATGATCACTGTTCCTACTTTAGTCAATTTGTTTCTCCCTGAGAGAATGAAAGTAGATCAGACAGTTATGTTTATTTCTAACTTAACTTTCTTTTCTCTGTATATTATGCTAACTGTTCAGGAACTCATACCTGAGAGTCTTCATAACTTTGTCCATAAAGACTAAGGAAGTGGTTTACTTGGCTTATCTATTATCTTCTAGTAATAGATGAGTACATTTTTTGCACTATTATGCTGTGTTCCTCTTAGCTTCTCTGGATTCATTTATTGGTGTCCAAATGTAATGCAAATGCAGAAATTAAAAACATTTGCTTGTGGCTGGCATTTTCTCAAATGCCATGTCCACCTTCTTCCTTCACAATAGGAGCCCATCTTTTTAGCTAGGTGAATGGTCACCCAGAATAAAGATGGTATGTCCAGACTCCCTTGCATGTGGGTGTGTTTCTGTGACTAAGTTCTGGTCACTGGAATGTGAATGAAAACCGGGGCAACTGCAGGAAGTGTCCTTAAAGAGAGAGAGCACGCCCCTCTTGCCCATCCTCCCTTCCGCCCGTGGAAGGTGGAGGAGCCAGAGTCGCCCTTTTGGACCACGAGATAGGTCATGTGTTGAATGTGGCGAAGGTATTAGGTGGAAGGAACCTGGGTCTTTGATGCTCGTGGAGCTGCTGTAGCAGTCCTGGGCTCCTTTCTTCTGGATTTAATTTATATAAGAGAGAGAAAAAAAACCTCTTTTGTTTAAGTTACTTGGGGTTTTCTGTCATTCACAACTGAACACTGATCAGAGATGCTGAATTTAAATGACGGTTTATAAGATTCTCTCACTGTTTTTATTTTACCTGATTTTTAGCCTGTACCTGGTTTGCCACGCACCGAGGGATCATCTATGTTTTGTCTTCCTTTTTGGGCGCTCTTAATTATTCTGTTCCTTGGTTGGGCTGTATTCACTCCTCCTTTCCCCTCTCTTCCCCCCCACCCGCTCTCTCTTTTCCTCCAACCTTCTTCCTCTCTCTCTTACCCTCTTTTTCTCTCTTCTCCTCCTTTCTCTTTAATACATATGCTATTTTACTTTTCAAGACCTCTTCTTAAAACTTTTCTTATTGGTCACATTGATTGCCTTTTGCCCTTTGAGAATATATATATTTTAAATACATTTAAACACATATACATTGTGTTTATTAAACACATTTGTGGGGGTTTTCAAATAAGTATGTAAAAAAAAAAAACAACTCTATAGACTCTAGGCTTCTTAAAGCTATCTACGTTTTATTGTGTTTATTTCCAAGTCCTCAATTCTCTAAAATGGAGTGAACAGTATATAAATGAATGAATGGATGGATGAATACATTATCTTCCTGTTCCTATTTTCCCGAATGTTGCTGAAATTAATTACCATATATTCATTAATTCACATGGGTTTTTGCACTGGGTCTATTCATGATTGGCACTGTGATAACATATTTTATCTTATTCTGGAATTAAAAAATTAATTGTTCTTAAAGTAAAAACTCAAACTAGCTGCTTATCCAGCTCAGAAACCTTATCTTTATGTCAGTCTCAGAAGCATCTCTACCACTGGGTATGATTCCAGGTCCCCCGCAGCCCCCGTGCTAAGGCTGGCAGGCCTCGTCAAGCCTCTTCGCTCAATACCCTCATTATTAACAATAACACAGAATACAAACCCAGGTTTACTGTACTGATCATAGAAAATTTCCATTAGCAGGTTCCAGGTAATGCCTCCGTTGACAGAATATTCCAGGAGAACACCTTGGTTACGGCTGTTTGGTGTAATCAGGCATCCGTACATGAAGTAAAACTGGATGAACTCGGCATTAGTGAGGTTCAGATCCACGGTGACCAGCAGTCGACTGCAGCCCTAAGGGAGAAAAGCAGAATCCAACAAAACAGGGATAAAGCATCGTAATTGCAGATTAAAGCTTTTCTCTGGCTTCCACCTTTTCCTATTTCTTTCGTAACACAAGTCCCATCGTATCCTAATGCGGGTGTTTGCATCATCTCTCCCGTTATCCTAGCTCCCAGCCTGGCCTCTAGCACATACTGGTACTCAGCACATATCTGCTTAACTTTGAAATTTCATTATTAGAACTTACTTACAAAGGACGATGTATTCTAAGGAGTTTCTCCTTTGTTTTCTTATAAGTAATGTGAGAGCTGAAATTAAAGTAACTATTCTGTTTTATGAAGTTATTTCTAGCTATTCACAGGCATTTTTAGATTTTTAAAAGGTAATAGCTATTAATAAAACAGCATGTTGAGATAACTATTTTAATATGAAATTTAAAAATGACTACATCTAAGGACTCATACAATTTAATTATTAGAGATAATAGTTGTAATGATTTTTATTTAACCATCTATAGCTGATTTTAGTGTCATCTATATTAATTTATTAGTGTAGAGAGGCCGATATTTCTTAGTTGAACACATGCAGAAAACGAGGCCTTCTTGGAGTTCTATCTAAACTAGGAGGAGTATTATAAACATGCATTCTTAGCACTGAGGATTACAGAAATCTTATATTGTTACTATAGGCTATAAAACTGAATATAAATAATACATTTTACTGGCACAAATGCAAACTCTAAGATAAAGAATGGTAAGGAAATAAAGACCTAACAATAAATTTATAATTTTTAAAAATTAAATTGCTTATGAACAGTGTTTAATTACGGTGTTGAAGAAATTCTACTTCTAAATACTCCATCTTTAGAGGGACCATAAAATTTCTCAAAGAAATTTTTTTCTTTTTTTAAAAATATTTTATTTATGTATAAGAAAAAGAGAAGGAGAAGCAGAGGGAGAAGGAGAAGAAGACTCCCCGCTGAGCAGAGAGCCTGATGTGGGAGCTCAATCCCAGGACCCTGGGATCATGACCTGAGCTGAAGGCAGACACTTATCTGACCCATCGAAGAAATTCTCTAACACTGCTGTTGTCATTCACAAAATAATTTGCTATCAATAAAAATGTCTAGTCATTACTGATAATTATTCTTTCTTTGATAATTTATAGAAAGAATTAACTGTTGTTAATAAATTCAGGAAATACTGAAGCCCATTTTCCCAATTTCTGGCTCCTTAACTCCCAAATCTATTGCAAGCTCAAGAGTTTTCAATTAAAGCATCATCTGGATGGAAGACCCTCGCACATTGGGCAAGCACTCTCTCCCAGGATGAAAATTCATTTAAGTCCTTTCTTTGATCTGTACTTGCATATGTCTTGTGCTGACACTACCGTGCATAATTAAATGGTCTCTACTGATTTGTGATGGGGAAAATGTTGGAAATAACCAGTATTTTCTGACTTGTATAAAGTTGCAAGTTCACATCAGGGTTGTGCGCTTAGAGTGTGTAATCCTTCATCCTGATTTGCCAATTTCTTTGAAGTTGCCTCAACTCTTTTGCAGGAACCTGAGAAGATGCAGGAATGAATAACGAGTAGCCAAATACTCACCCCGCTGAAGTGGAGAGCCATTCCCGAAGCCACAGCTCCACACACAGTACTTAGTTTCCCTCCATTCACAGTCAACCAGTTGTGGTTGGATGGGGCTCTATTGAAGTTGTCCTTGAGTTGGGTTGGAAGGGAGATCTCGGGCTCATCGCAGTACAGGCCACTCCACTGCTCGTCACAGCTGGGTCGGGAGAAAAGAAAGGAAAAGTCAACATGAAACAGAACCTCAAATTAGTGAAGACAGCTGCTATTCCCAGTCCAGGATGATAAAAGCTTATCTTCACAGAGCTTTCCAGAATCCATCTGCTTTTCTTAACAGTGCTTTAAGTTAGAGATAATCAGTGAATTAGCTGCCTCTAGGCATTCCTAAAGTAGTGACTTGGGTTACAGGGAAAGAAGCAACTTCAAAGAAATTACTAGAGCCCTGTCTCTACATGACACAGCACTAGGAAGCCCATAAGAAACTGGCTGCAAAACTGAACTGGTAGGTCCTAATAACTTAGGAAATTGGTCTTTTTATTTATTTATTTTTTAAATTCTTTTTTTTTTTTTTTTTTTAAAGATTTTATTTATTTGACAGAGAGAAACACAGCCAGAGAGGGAACACAAGCAGAGCGGCTGAAAGAGGAAGAAGTGGGCCTCCCGCCGAGCAGGGACCGATGTGGGACTCGATCCCAGGTCTCCGGGATCATGACCTGAGCCGAAGGCAGTCGCTTAACCAACTGAGCCACCCAGGCGCCCCAGGAAATTGGTCTTTTTAAAGAGGCTTTGGGTCAATTAGGAATCCAAGATGCTATGCTCCAAATGGCACTGGGTACTCTGGGTAGCATCTGTCATTCTGATCGAAGGACTGACCTCTGTGCTCAGTACAGGGGGAAAACATGACTATAGGATTGGAGGCTCTGGGGTCTCAGAGGTCATTCTGAATATGGGCTGGAATTATTAACCAAAGGAAAGACTCCCGGGCATGTGGCTATTAGTGGAGAAAGGGGTATGAATTCCCTTCCAGCATCTTCATTCATACCATCCTACCAACAGCAAAATCTTCGAAAATAAAGCACAAAGGCCTGTAGTACATAAGACATGCACACACACACACACACACACACACACACACACACACACACACTTTATTTAGATCCTTCCTAAGATGCTAAGGCTCGCTAAGTGAGATACTAGGCCTCTCCACTGATGGCAAATTGAGTAGGCACTTAACTTTCTTACAAAAACCACCCGGGAATATCAATTCAACCACAAGTAATGCTTATCGATTACATACATGCAGGCCTAGGTGAGGAAAATACTTATGACATACTGTTTCCGGTCAGAATATACTGAACTCCCAAACCTCTTCCAATGTCCTTTTCTGGGCTCAGGGGTATCACAGGAAGACAGAAGGAAATAAAATACAGTTGATGATAATTCACCTTTCTCTTGACAAGATAGCTATCGTTCAATTCCTGATCTCTAAGCAAGAGGGAAGATCCAATATCCATAAACTCTACAGTGATCAGATTTCAAGAAAACCTTACAAATGATGGCAGCTTTGGAGTAACCAGTTCCGGAAAAATCTCCTGGCTGGAACGAGAGTCAGGAAGGAAGAAAACACAATGTACTTACACACAGCTTCCTTGGATGCACCTTCCGTGGCCACCACACATGTCTATGCAGCCGTCCCCGATGTAGACGTTATCTATGGCCCATGTCTGCTGCTTGTCAAAAGGGGCTGGTTGATGCCAACGGAAACGAGTGGCTTGGGACCTTTGAAGAACAAGAGAATTTTAAGGAAGGATGTGGTGGGGGGAAAATGTGTTCTGGTACAAGTGCATGGATGGCCGTAATGAAAACACAGGTACATCCTTAACTTGTGTCCTGAGAAAAGCATTCGTCATTGCAATTGCCTAGACAAAACCTGGACTAAACCACACGAGACCAAACTGAACTGCAATAGCTTGAGAATATATTTCAGGCTGACGCTCTTTCCCCGCCTTGTAAAGACAGACCAAACCAGAAACTCACACTAATCCTAACTAGTATTCTCAGGGGAACAGCGAGCCCTGAGTTTTGGGTCAGCTCCACTATGGAGGGCACTGGGGTGGCTGCTAAGTTTTATTTGCAGATTAGGGAAAGATGCCTGTCTTTGAGCCACCCCAATTCCTCTCCATTTGACTTGGAAAGCTCGATTTCAACTCCTACGTGCTCCCAAAGACTAGACACTTTTATACAGTGGGCATAGTGGCCCACCTCAGACAGCATTTGTGAGGAATTCTCACACTGGAAGTCTGCAGAAGACAGCAGAAGTGTAAATCAGAGGAATCAATGAAGCCATAGATAATAGGATAGAGAAAAGAGAGAGAGGGTAATAAGGCCAGACTTATATTAATTCAAATGCAATATAAATAAAATCAAAACAGAGATGCTCCCATTCCAAAAGGAGAAAAGTATTTGGTCATTTGCATAGTATTTGGAAACACAAATAAGCTTATGTTTTCAGAAACACTAGATGGCAGTAAACCCAAACAGTGCTCAAGGCTCAAGGGATGGTGAACATTCAGAAACCCATAGGCGAAACAAGTAGAAAAAGCAAGTTTTGTTTTATGGATGCGTTTTTTAAAGGTTTGATTTTTAAAGTTATCTCCACACGCAACACGGGGCTCGAACTCACGACACCGAAATCAAGAGCTTCGTGCTCCACCAACTGAGCCAGTCAGGTGCCCCTGTTTTATGGCTTCATCTATTGAGGTCATTATGAGACTGTTAATCGCTTGACTGAAGGACACTGGTTTTTGAGCATGACAAAGACTAAACAACAGCAACGGTCTTTCATTTCCCAACTGAAAACAGATGTATTAAGTTTAGAGACTAGAAAAGAAACGGACCAGAACTAAAATCTCCATTCTGAAAATGCACAGTTCCTTTTGGTATTTGCTTACTGAGGAGCTATGCACTGATTTTTCCATAATACCCCTTGCTCCTCAGCTCCCAGCAGACCACCTAGCATCCTGCTGTCACTTCCTGTGACATTTAACTTCAACTCCAAACTCCTCCCGGGCCCATCCTCCCGCCCTGCCTCCTGGTTTCTCAGTCTGGAGCACAGCTCCCTCTCCCAGTTCCCAGAGCTCACAACACTCTTTCCCATCTTCTGACATTTTCTTCCTCTCTCTGCCCGGTTACCCCTTTATGTGTCCCTCAGGTCTCAGAGGCAGTCTTAGGTCCTCAGAGAAATTTCCTTTTGGGTGCCTTTAAAAATTACATTTATTCCAGAGTAAACTGTTCTTTTCCTTTTATAGTGTTTATCAAAATTGTAGTTATGTATTTATTTGCATATGTATTTCTTAAATGTCTGCCTCTTCCTCAGAAAAGGTATGAGAGAACAGTGTTAAAATCCCCCTTTTTAGACATTGTACCTTCATGCACAGTGCCTAGCACTTAGCAGGTGCTCTAGAGATGGTGTCTAACTCTCGGTTCCGGTTCAGGTCACAATCTTGGGGTCATGAAATCCAGTTCCATGTTGGAGCTCTGTGCTCAGTGCAGAGTCTGCTTGAAATTCTTTCCTCCTCTTTCTCCCTTCCCTTGTGCTCCTACCCCTGCGTACCTGCACTCTCTCTCTCAAATAAATAGCTAAAACCCTAAAAAAAAAAAGGTGCAGGGAGTTGGTATCAAGGGGCCACTATTCTCACAGGACGCAGTTGGAAGATGCTCTGCTGGGGTTGTGCAAGTCAGTGGCTGTGCTGTTCATTTAATTCCTTTTTTTAAAAATTTATTTTAGAGAGAGAGCATGCAGGTCTGAGCAGAGTGGGCGGTGGGGGAGGGGAAGGACTGTGTTCGATGAGCACAGAGCTGACCCAGGGCTCAATCTCATGAACCTGAGATCATGACCTGAGTCAAAATCAAGAGTTGGATGCTTAACCAACTGAGCCACCCAGGCACCCCTGTTCAGTTACTTTTTTTTTTCCTTAGATTTTATTTATTTTTTTGACAGAGAGAAACACAGCGAGAGAGGGAACACAAGCAAGGGGAGTGGGAGAGAGAGAAGCTGGCTTCCTGCTGAGCAAGGAACCCAATGTGGGGCTCGATCCCAGGACCCTGGGATCATGACCTGAGCTGAAGGGAGACGCTTAATGACTAAATCACCCAGGCACCCCTGCTCAGTTACTCTCAATGATGAAATGTATTAATAATTATGCCTGTTGACATGCAGCAACATTTTATGAATGACATAGTGGAGTATCTTATCTCCATAGCACAGGTTACTTGGATTCTAATAACAAGTCAACACATATTCTTATTCTTTCTTTCAGACTATAAACTTCTAAAGGGCAGGAAACATCTCTATTCCTTCAGGAAATACTGGTTTGTATCTCCAGTTCTTATAAAGGGTAGCCAAGTAGTCTTTGTTCCCTTAATGTTTCATGATGCTCCATCAAAGCCTTAATCACTTTTTGTTCAGAGGGTTTATTTTTGTATAGTTTCCTCTGTTGGATTATTCTCATCATTTTATTGTTGGTGACACCTATAGATGGGACTTCATAAACGTTTACTGAAAGAATAGCAAGTTGGCAGCAATAAAGATGGCCTGGGAGAATCAAATAAGGGATGTGTGTAGGGCAGGTGGGCAGGGACTGGGGGTCAGTGCTGGAGGGGGCAGTGATTTGATGTCTGTCTAAGGGGAGCAGAGCCCCCAACAGTTGAAAGGTGGCGTGAGCCGCCTAGCAGAGGGGTGGCTTTCTGAATGTTGGTTGTGTTGAATAGTCTAGGCAGCCACCTAGCAGAAAGACTGTAGAGAAGATTTAAGAGCCAGACACACTGCTGGGGTTGACTGCTTTCATGGGCACTTCCAACCATGATGTGTTCAGTTTGTACGACTCTGTGGCATTCCATAGAAAAGGGAATAGTAGGAGACCATGGGTAGAACATACTAAAACCAGAGTTGGCCACTAAAAGTATAGATATTTCGGGGCACTGATCTGTACTCGGGCACTAGTCAGTCCTGTGTGTCCATGGTGAATAATTTAACATAAATAACGAGGAGGTTAACTTAGAGGACTTCTGTCTCAAAAGTGATCTTATATTCTTGGGAACAACTGCACTCAGTAATTATGTGCCCATAAAACAGGGGGAATACACTATCCAATATTATTTTATAGGAGAAGGAGACACTTTCACTAAGGGGATGAATTGGAATATAAGTTGGAAAGATGAAGGTCTGGAAGCTGAATTTCCAGAACTTCATATTCCCAGTCCTATCACAACTTCCCTATATAAACGGGCCAAGTCATTTATGTTTATGTGCTGACATGTCCCCATCTGTAAAACTATGAAAATGCTGCTTCCTACCCCACAAGGGTGTTGTGAAAATTAATTAGCTTGTGTTTACCAAGACCTGTGAGTGTCTTGGTGAAGTCCCTTGGCCGGTGTCATCATTTATCCTGAAGCTTCCTTATAATGACGGCCACCACCAGCTGCTGCTGCTTGGAGTTGGGGGGAAATGGCCCCAGAGCATATTTCTCCTTTTCCATATCCTTGAAATGTCTCCCTTTACTTCTTTCGTGAATTTATATCATTTCCTTTCCATCAACTGCACACTGTAAGTGCTCCATAATTGTTGTTAATAATTGAACATCCACTGCTATGAAGTTAAAAAATGTTATCCTCAACAGTACGGCTTCCATCTCTGCTCTCCCAGGGAATATTTCCCCACACTGCCTCCAAACCTTTTTAATAGGTTTCAATACCATTTCTAGTCTTTTACCAGGACTACTTTGTCTACCTATGAAATCCTCATTGTCATCTTCAACATCAGGAGGAAAAGCCCTGTGATAAGAACCACACAGAATTTTTAAGAATTTTTTTCACTCTTCCTTGATGCCTCCTTTACTCTCAGAAACACATAAAATATTTAGGACTAGTAGATATAGCCAACTCTCTTACTCCCAACGAAGAAGTTGAAGCTCAGCACCCTAAGTCACAGTGCCCCAAGTCACATTCAGGAAACTGAGAAAAGGCGAGAATCTCTTGGTTCTTGAGATTCTATGAGTAAACTCAAAACCACCTCAATGAAATCATCCTATCCATACCGTGAGTAAACTCATAACCACCTGTATGAAATCATCCTATCCCTACCATGACCCGTAAATATGAGCTGAGCTGTTGTTTCGCTACGGAAGGCCATGTGTACTCTTTTTTTTTTTTTTAAAGATTTTAATATTTATTTGACAGTGAGAAACACAGCGAGAGAGGGAACACAAGCAGGGGGAGTGAGAGAGGGAGAAGCAGACTTCCCGCCAAGCAGGGAGCCCAATGTGGGACTCGATCCCTGGTCTCCAGGATCATGACCTGAGCCGAAGGCAGTGGCTTAACCAACTGAGCCACCCAGGCGTCCCAGGCCATGTGTACTCTTGTGTGTACACCCAAGTCTATCTATTCTGATTTCAGCAAGTCAATGTCATAGCTGAAGCTCTTGGCCCTCTGTGTTTAGTTAGAGGCTCTGCAATGTTCCATTCCAAAATGTGTCCTATATTTCCCCTGGCAGCCAAGGTCCGGTCTTTATCCTGGAAAACGATTTCCTCCACGAGCCTATTTTTCTGTGTTAGGCAAAAGTAAAGAATATTCCAAGGGGGATCTACAAATGGCTAAGTGCATGTTCAACATCATTAGTCATTAGAGAAATGCAAATCAAAACCAAGATGAGATACAACTTCCTACCCACTAGGTGGCTGTAATAAAAAAAGACAGCAATAACAAGTGTTGGCAAGGATGTGGAGCCTTCATGCACTGCTGGTGGGAATGCAAACTGGTGTGGCTGCTGTTTTTCGTCTCCCAAAATACTGAACACAGAGTCACCGTGTCACTCAGCAGTCCCACTGATAGGCATACATGGGGGAGGAAGCAGAGATCAGCTCACTTGAACAGAGTGGACACGTAGGTCACAGCCCATGACCTCCAAATAAAAGGCAGAGAAAAAGTAGGCTCTAGAGAGGAGGCCTGAACTTTGGTATCAGGAGTGTGAATGAATTACTTATGGCAAGGGGCTCTTATGAAAGTGCTGGGCCATCTGCCAGGGGATCGCTCCTCTGGGGAAGATCCTCATGAAGAAGACACTGACCTATGAACAAAGGAGGCTGGATTCTGGGGTGGAAATGAGAGGATGACTCTTACAAACTTCTCTGTACAACGGGCTCACTTCATAGGTGGAAGGTCTGCCACTCGGGGGCCTCTGTAGCTTCTTAGGTTAGAACTGGCTCTGGAACTGTTATCTTCTGCTGGAGCTTATGTGTCACTGAGAACCCTGCTTGTCTTGAGTATCAGGTAAAGGCTGAAAGACCACTGATTTGGCATCTAGTCGGGGGTTCTTAATTTAGGCATCCCAGACCTTTTGGTAGAAAATTCCCCTGGTGATTATAATTAACACTAGAGATTTACAGGACACTAAATGACTATACCATTTTCGGATTTTTAGGTTAACACTAATCTGCCCATGAAAGAATATTTACTTCTAAATTTCTTACAAAACACTAGAGTCTGAATACTGGCATGAGAGGAGAAAGTGTCTGGACCACAGGTTATGACCCCAAACACATGTGATAAAGGTAGGGTGTCCTTATAAGGTGACCTAGATCCTTCACAATACCTCTCTGAAACTCGGGTTGGAAGCACATTGTAGAGTTAGCCATCAAAGAATTTAAACAAGCCACCTCACATGGCCTTTCTCCCTTCCTTGATAGAGAACAAATGGAAAACTGTGGTACAATCCTGGGTCAGCCATCCACTACTATATGTCTGTGGGGAACATCATATAACTTCTGTTTCTTAGTCCTTACCTGAAAAGGTTAACACGAAGACCTCAAAGTTAGAGAAAACTTGAGAGATGTCAACCACCTATACTGATTTGTATCCTAACTTGAAAAAAATGATACAATGTTTTATGAGACAAACAGGGACATCTGAATACTGAATACTAAGTAAATACTGAGTAAGAATATACTGAATAAGAAATTGTCATTTATTTTTAGGTGGGATAATGATACCATAATTATATTTTTTAAAGTCCTCTTTTAGAGATACATACTAAAATATATGCAGTTGAAATGATCTGTCTGGGAATTGCTTCAAAATAGGGGGTCCAGGGGCGCCTGGGTGGCTCAGTTGGTTAAGCGACTGCCTTCGGCTCAGGTCATGATCCCGGAGACCCGGGATCGAGCCCCACATCGGGCTCCCTGCTCGCCTGCTTCTCCCTCTCTCACTCCCCCTGCTTGTGTTCCCTCTCTGGCTGTGTTTCTCTATGTTAAATAAATAAAATCTTAAAAAAAAAAAAAACAGGGGGTCCAGAGTGAGTGGTGCTGTTGAAGAAACAAGACTGGTCATAAATTAATATTTGAAGCTGAGTGATGATTATATTGAAATACAGTTTGCTATTTTCTTAAATTTTGTACGTTTGGATTTTAAATAGATCAATGTGAGACAAAAATGACGTGTGGTCCCTTGAAACTCTGAGTAAGATTTTGATTTGATTACAAAGAAAGGAAAATGGTTATCCGTGTTTTGGCAAGATATTGTTATTTTTGCTGATAATTATAATTAGTAATGATAACTAAAAAACTACTGTGTTCTGAGTAGGCCTACTGAGAGCATCAAATACACTGGGCTATCCTTCAAATAAAAGGAATTTCCTATAATTTTTAAAATGCCTTCTCAATGGAGAATGACTTATTTAATTGTTAAAGCAATCTTAAGAATCCATACATAGCAATATGTACAAAGTACAGCCAAATCTCAAATCTCTAATAAAACTCTGGCAACAAGGTTGACAATCGAGAAAATTTAGCTGGAATATAGAATTTCTGTAAGTAGTTTTATTATCCATTGTAGTGGAAATGGAAATAGGTTTTATTTGTCTTAACATAATGTGAAAATATTAATATATTCAGTATGTGAAAATCCATAGTACCATAGTGTACACCAGACAAAATTATTTTATGTTCTGTTGTCCTGAAAGACCAACATGAATTTCGTAAAGTAATAGCAGTGAAGTTCAAAGTATCAAAATGATGTGTGAGAAAACGGATATGGGAGAGAAGTCAAGCCTTCCCTGACTTAACTGAAGATTTTTTAAAAAATAATTTATTTGGGGCGCCTGGGTGGCTCAGTGGGTTAAGCGACTGCCTTCGGCTCAGGTCATCATCCTGGAGTCCTGGGATCGAGTCCCACATCGGGCTCCCTGCTCGGCGGGAAGCCTGCTTCTCCCTCTCTCACTCCCCTGCTTGTGTTCCCTCTCTGGCTGTGTTTCTCTCTGTCAAATAAATAAAAATCTTAAAAAAAAAAGACTTTAAAAAATAATAATTTATTTTATTTTTTCAGTGTTCCAAGAGTCATTGTTTATGCACCACACCCAGTGCTCCATGCAATACATGCCCTCCTTAATACCCACGACCAGGCTCACCCATCCCCTAACCCCTCCCCCTTCCAAAACCCTCAGTTTGTTCCTCAGAGTCCAAAGTCTCTCATGCTTAATCTCCCTCTCTGATTTACCCCAGTTCACATTTCCTTTCCCTCAATCTCTCTTTTTAAAAATATTTTATTTATTTATTTGACAGAGAGAAACACAGCTAGAGAGGGAACACAAGCAGAGGGACTGAGAGAGGGAGAAGCCGGCTTCTCGCCGAGCAGAAATCCCGATGTGGGGCTCCATCCTGGGTCTCCAGGACATGACCTGAGTCAAAAGCAGCCGCTTAACCACCTGAGCCACCTAGGTGCCCTCTTTCCTTCTCTTAATGTCCTCCATGTTACTCCTTATGCTTCACAAGTAACTGAAACCATATGATAATTGACTTTCTCTGTTTGGCTTATTTCACTCAGCATAATCTCCTCCAGTCCCATCCATATAGACACAAAAGTTGAGTAGTCATCCTTTCTGATGAAGGTGTAATATTCCATTGTACATATGAATCAAATCTTCTTTATTTGTCTATTGAAGGGCATCTTGGCTCTTTCCACAGTTTGGCAATTGTGGCCATTGCTGCTATGAACATTGGGGTACATATGGCCCTTCTTTTCACTACATCTGTATCTTTGGGGTAAATACCCAGTAGTGCAATTCTAGGGTCATAGGGTAGCTCTATTTTTAATTTTTATAGGAATCTCCACACTGTTTTGCAAAGTGGCTACACCAACTTGCATTCTCACCAACAGTGTAGGAGGATTCCCGTTTCTCAACATCGTCTCCAACACCTGTTGTTTCCTGTCCTGTCAGTTCTGGCCATTCTAACTGGTATAAGTTGGTATCTCAATGTGGTTTTGATTTGAATTTCCATGATGGCTAATGATGAACATTTTTTCATGTGTCTGTTAGCCATTTGTATGTCTTCTATGGAGAAGTGACTCTTCATGTCTCCTGCCCAGTTTTTGATGTGTTCATCTTTTTGGGTGTTGAGTTTGAGAAGTTCTTTATAGATCTTGCATATCAGCCCTTTGCCTGCAGTGTCATTTGCGAATATCTTCTCCCATTCTGTGGTCTGCTTCTTTGTTTTGTTGATTGTTTCCTTGCGTGCAGAAGCTTTTTATTTTGATGAAGTCCCAAAAGTTCATTTAGATATGGATGTATTTCTGGAAACCCATAAACTTCCAAGGCTGATTGAAAAATTTTAACTAGATATTCAGTAATACAAATGCTTGTAAAAGTCTTTTAAAAGATAACTGGAGGGCTCCTGGGTGGCTCAATGGGTTAAAGCCTCTGCATTTGGTTCAGGTCATATCTCAGGGTCCTGGGATCGAGGCCACGTCGGGTTCTCCGTTCAGCAGGGAGCCTGCTTCTTCCTCTCTCTCTGCCTGCCTCTCTGTTTACCTGTGACCTCTCTCTCTGTCAAATAAATAAATAAAATCTTTAAAAAAACAGGATAACTGGAAAATTGGAAGTAACAGTGGAAATAAATGGTACTAAGGGAAGTTTTAAGACTCTCCTTTAAAAAATAAACTTGTAATTCTTTGAATATTTCTCCATGACCAACCCAATAATTTTATTTAAATTTATTTATTAATAAATAAATAGTTGTTTGGTTTTCTTAGTGTAAGATCTTTTGTTTGCCTATAGTTGGGATTATCATGGATGAATATCCACCCTCCCCAAATCTGTTTAAACTGAAAAGAGATAAACCCAACCCCATTCCATTATCCCAATCCTTCCATAATCTTTTTGCCCTTTCTTGTGCTTATCACTTCTGTAAACTTCTGCAAACGTTAAGTAGTGTTCATGATGTGGCTAAAACCACCTGGTTTCCAAAGCGTTGTAGTTAATCTTTAAAGAGTGGTTTCAGCCAGGTCATTAGGGCTGGTAGGAGCAAATGGATCATCTTCAAACTGTGACTTAAAAATAGCCAAGTCACACCTGAGCCTCCCAGTGGAAGCACCCCCCTCTTCCTCCACCTTTCTCAGTGGATTTGAGTTACCTGCCCTTCTGTTGACCCACCCTGGTTCTCAGGTGACACTTCAAGAACCCATGCTACTTGAGCCACGTGTTAATTTTAGATCTGGGATTAGTGAAAAGGAGGAGGCACATTCAGATTAGGGGCTGTGAAATTGACTTTGGCATCTTCGTACTTTTTTTTTCAGCATCTCTCAAGATCTCCTGCTTTCTTCCTTCCTATTTCTTCTAGAACCAGACCTCTTAGTAAGCAATAAAAATGTAGGAATAATATAATGGTTAAGCCCATGGGCTCTGGGCCCAGACAAGCTGTATTTATTTCCAGTATCTTTTGAAGGTCACTATCTCATTGAAAAATCTAGCAAATTTATTGTGAAACTTTTTTATTCATTAATCACAGCAGCATACCTCATGGATGGTGACTTCTTCCTCCTTGACATTCTATTCTCACTTGCTTACAGATTCGGTGCTCTTGTGATTCTTCCTCTACCTCCCAAATTGTATCCTCATGGTTTCTTTACTAACCATTCCCACTCTTTCTGCTATTAAATTTAAGGAGCCTTTTTTTTTTTTTTTAAATGCTCTCCCGTGGAGAACTAACAGTTCTATGGCTCTGCCTATCACCTCTGGGGTCCCACCTCCAAAGCCGATCACCTTTCCTTGGACCCTGACCTTCGCATTTCTGTCAGATTGATGTCTTCCTATGTATTTCTAGCCATCACATTGAATTCAGCGTCATTGGTTAAGCTTGTCACATTGTCCCTCTCGGAGTCAACTGTAGCTTTCTCCCCTCTCTCTGGGGCTTCAAACTTTAGAGTCAGCTCTTGATGTGTGCAGTGGAAAAGTCGCTGGTGAGTTTTATCAATTCTTTCCTTGCAATGTCTTCTAAGATCTGTCTCATCTCCTTCTTGGTAGCTGTAGGCCAGACTCCTGTTACTTCACATAAGTCATTGTCACAACACCTTTGCCACTTTCTCTTACTTGAGCCTCTGCTCTCCCAATTGTTTCCCTTGCAAGAATATTCTCAGTTTCGAAACCCACCACAGTTCATTTTTCCATCAAGTCTAACTCCTCTGCCTTGCTTCAGTGCTTATGATGAGTTTAGCCAACTCTATAAACAAACAACTTTCCATAGCTTCCAGGTAGGAGCCCTCTGCCTTTATCAGCGACTCCTGGGCACCTGCCAGGCCCATGTGTCCTGTTCACATTGCTTCCCTAACACAGAATGTTCTTCTCCTTACTCACCTAATTCCTAGCCATCCTTTGAGGCCAGGGCCTATCTTTTCCATGAACCCCTCCCTCTAACTCTGTCATTCAACACTGTCTCCCATCTCTCAGTACCAATGTCATTCCCAGCCCATTCCTCACTGAAGCTCTCAATTACATAGGGCACATTTTACTTTTAAGTTGTTTATTCTTTCCCACGAATAATGGTACCCTCCACCAGGGCAGGAACTTAAGACAGTGTCCACCATTACCATTGGCTTGCTCTTGTTAAGCAAATTTAGGAAGACTTCTTAGTCTGACTGAAGATAAAGTCTGATAATCACAAGCTTCATCACAAGCTTATGTCATTATGCGTTGACAGAAATGTAAAGATGATCTACATTTTACAAATGTTCACAGTCTCGCAAGCTCGCTCATGCACATTTATTCATTTTTTTATATGGCAAAAAGTGTCTTCATTTTTGACATGAGGACGCTGCAGCTTTGGGACATGGAATGACTTGTTTAAAAGCTCACAGGGCCAAAAAGCTGAAACTCTCCACTCAAACACAATTCTTTCCATTCACTTTTTAATTTCCAATAAGATCTACCTGAGCCAGTATATATGGGAGTAATAGAGGCTAGGATTCTAGCCACCTCAGCCTATTTGGGTTCTAACATAGAAACGTCTGGAACAGAGTGTGATGTCTTGTGTTCGGTCTTAGGACTCCCTGCCTAGTGAAATGCACAAGCATCCATTCAGTTCAGCTCAGAAACTAGAGTTGTCTTCAACATTGCCCCTTCCCTCAACTTTCCATGTCCATTTCATTATGAAACTCATTTTATTGCTTCCATTTCTCTTGAATTTCTCTACTTCCCTACATGTCTCCAGCACCTCAGTCCAAGCTACCAGGTCTCACTACCTCTTCCAGAGTCTCCTTCCAGGAACTCTTATCCTCCCCAATTTGTTTCCAATTAGAATAAGTTTTTCTGGTGCAAATTTGAGTGACAGTGTCCCCTTATTCCCAAGCACTTTAGTAGGTTTTCTTAAGCACCTATATAACATAACCCCAAATTGTTTAAAACAAATTTTTTTTTAAGATTTTATTTGTTTTAGAGAGAGAGCACAGAGGGAGAAGAAGAGAGCACAGAGGGAGAGGGAGAAGCAGATTCCCCACTGAGTAGAGAGAGCAGAGGGAACAGAGAGCATGATGATGCAGGGCTCCATCCCAGGACCCTGAGATCATGACCTGAGCCGAAGGCAGACACTTAACTGACTGAGCCCCCCAGGCATCCCGTGCGTACCCCTAAATCTTCAGTATGATGTACAATACTCTTCATGGTCTGATTCCATCTCACTCCACTCGCTCTCTAGGTCAGATCCATTCTTTCAGAATCTCAGATATGCTTGCTACCTCCTATCACAGGCTATTTTCCTTGTCTGGAACACTGCTCCCCCTTCTCCTTGCCCAGTTAACCGCTAACCATCCTTTTTCTCTTACTTCAATTATGCTTTCCTCCAAAGAGTGTTGCTTGATTTTGCTGATTAAAGCAAATCTCCCTTGGACACATTATCTCTCATCTCCAGCCATCACCTACCACAGTTGAATTTTTTATTTACTTCTGCGATTACTGGTGATTTCTGGTTAATCTCTCTCTCTCTCTCACTGCATTCACAGTTTTTTGAGGCAGGGATCAGTTCAGTTCCTCACACAGACCTGGCATATAATTAAACATTTAAAAAATATTTGTTTAATGGATGGCTAAATGAAGGAAGAATCTCTACTGATGACTACTGGCCATTTTAGTCTGGGTAATGGTTTGATGTCGGTTTGTGGATAACCAACCTCAGTTGACTCTTACTACCACTGGGCCAACAATACTGGGGTCCTAGCCTTGTGGTTCTATAATAAGTGAATGAGTGGACAAATCTACCATCGGCACACTGTCCCAGTCACTCCTCGCCCCTGCTTATTAGCACATGGCTTCAAGTCTTCAGCCTGGTGTTTGTTTACAGCAAAGAGCCACAAACTGAAATTCTCAATTCTGTTTTAGTGGATGATGTAAGCACAGAAGTCTCAATACTTTGCAGATGCTGAGGCTGTAAATTCAGCTCAAAACAAAGAAATACCATATTGAACAGGTAACTGGATACTAAGAGCAGATAGATTAGAGATATGCAACTTGTGGTTGAGAAAAAGTGCTCTGAGCCTGGTACATTCTTGTAATGATCCCTGGCATATGGCAAAGTACGGTAAGAGGTGGGTCTGGTTTGGGCTCCTTGCATGTACATTTCTTTCTGAATTATCCAGAGGGCCTTACTATAAGGCAGCATCACCTTTAAGATCATTGTAAAACATGGGCTTTAAGGGTAGTACAATAAACAAACTGCATATTTTCAACAGGATAACAAGAAGAAATGGATGCTCACCAGATTTTTCAAATGTCACTCGAAAGGGTCAAAATTCTTATGGGTATATGCAAAAGACAATTAAAAGATAGAATAAAAGATGAAGACTAATTACCTTTCTTGAGTAGAAGACTCAAGGGTATAATGACTAGCTGGAATAAATCTTAGAATGTCATTTATTTGGAATTGCTACCAAGTAGCTGGGTAATAATTCACAGAATTCATAAAGGTTTAGAAGACTTCTGCCTTAATGGAGTTTTTTTTTTCTATTTTACTTATTAAGATCGTCTTAATAATTCATACATGGCAATACCTTTAATGAGCAACGTAATCTCACGTATCTCATTTAAACTTGGCAACTCTGCTGACAGCTAATATAGTCTTGTACCTCTGAGCTAGCAATTGTAGAGGAACCCTTGGCTGTTAGTGATCGCAACCAACCCATTCATGATAATCCCAAGAAAAGTTATGTCCTCGATGAATAGTTGAATTTCATGATCGTTACCTAGGAAGATTTATTCATTCTTCATTCATAGGGAGCCCAGACTGTACTCCTGCTCCACATGCTTGCAATGGGCACTGTGCTTCTCTCTCAATGGCAACAACTGATTACCGTGTTATATTTATTTTGGGGGGTTTTTTTGGAGGGAATGGGAATGTTTTATTGTTTAAAAAATTTTTTTTTCAAAGATTTTATTTATTTGAGAGAGAGCACAGAGTGAGAGGAAGAGAGCACACAGAGAGGGAGAGGGAGAGGGAGACGCCCCACTGAACAGAGGCAGCAGAGAGCACAACGATGCGGGGCTCGATCCCAGGACCTTGAGATCATGACCTGAGTGGAAGGGAGTCACCCAGGCATCCTGAACATATCCCCAAATCTTTAGTATGTATAACAACTATCTACTAGGCAAGGTGAATTCTCTGTTTTACTCAAATAAAGCATTTCCCAGGCAATTTTATGAAGCCATCATCATTTCTTAGAGCCACCACGCACAATGCAATAATCATTGTTTTTCATAGAAAAAGAATACTCCAGGTGATAATTCTCAAGATAATCTTGAAAATATAATTTCAAAGGCAGACAATCATTTGAATACACATTTATTTGCTCTATTTGATATGATACCACTCACTGTTGTATTGACAGTAGTCTGACTGAACAGAAAGTAGACGTCATTTACATTTATTCTGTACCCAATGTGCCTGTTTTAAATTTAAGTGAAATTTAAGTGAATCAAGCAGGCGATTCTCACTGATTCAGCCACTATTTTCTTGCATATGGCATTTTTCAAAATGAAAAATGAAATGTTAAATGAAAGTCAGTATGGGCCGGGCTTTTGGGAAACCACAAAACTGGTTTCTACTTCACTTATTTATTTATTTACTTTTTTAAAGAAAATAAACTTTAAAATTATTTACTTATTGAAGTAATCTATACCTGATGTGGGACTCAAACTCACAACCCTGAGATCAAGAGTTGCATGTTCTTCTAACCAAGCCAGCTAGGTGCCCTGCTTTTCTTCCTCTCCTCTCCTTTCCTCCCCTCCCCTCGCTTTTCTTTCCTTCCTTTCTTCCCTTTTCCTTTTTTTCTCACCATAGCACATACCTTCCCCAAGTAAGCTCTATGCCTAATATGGGGCTTGAACTCATGACCCAAGATCTAGATCTAGAGTCACATGCTCCATTAAGTCAGCCAGCCACCCCCTATTCTTCTTCTTCTTTTTTTTTTAAAGTAAACTCTATGCCTAATGTGGGACTCAAACTCACAACCCTGAGATCAAGCGTCACCAGCTCTACCGACTAAGCTAGACACGTGCCCTCATTTTGCTTACTAATTCACGCCCAGCAACACCATCAACAAGTAACAAAATTGCAGGTATCTCGTTTAAACTGGTTGTCCTAAAATCCAACAGGCCAAATAATACCAAGTTGGGGTTCACTACATGCAAAAGCATCCATACCTGGTATAAGGAGGGAGAGGTAGGGTGATTCTGGTCCATTTGTTGAAAGTGTCCGACACCAGAATCCGCTGCAGGTGATAGCGGCTGCATTCAACATTGGTAGGTAGACAGTCCCTTACCAATGGGTGCCATGATAATCCCAGATCTACCGAGTATTCCAGTTCAATAGCTGGAATGGGAAAAGTTATTCTGAATAGAAATACATGTATGTAGACCCAGGAAATATAATTACTTATGTTTTCATTCAAATGTCAATTTGACTTTTCCTCCGTATTTACGCTTCCTATTTTGAAATGTTGGTTTTATTTTTCCTTCTGTATAAGGCTAGTTATTCATTTTCACCTTCCAGATTAAAATAGTTTTTCTTTTAAGGGGCTAGGACCAAGTGGAACATAAAGTAAAATTTCCTGAATCACTCTGTATACTGAGAAACTTTCAGAACAATCATAACAAAACCATTGTTCATATGCAGGTAAACAATAGTAATAGTAGTTATGTATATACTTACTATATATAATATATATTTATATTATATAGTTATAGTATATTATAAAGTCATACAATTATATATATATGTATACTATAGTAACTATACTATGTGTGTTTATTTCATGGTTAACATGCAAGTACATAGTAACCACATATATATTTTTAGAGTTATTTATTTTTAATTTTTTTTAATTTTAAATTTATTTTATTTTTTCAGTGTTCCAAGATTCATTGTTTATGCCCACACCCCGTGCTCCATGCCCTACGTGCCCTCAGTACCCACCACCGGCTCTCTTGTCCCCCTAACCTCTTCCCTCCAAGTCCCTCAGTTTGTTTCTGTGTCTCATGTTTCAGTAACCATATATTTTAATGATCACTTTTTACATAGTTTAAAAAAACTGAGCAACTTTCTCAAAATTTGTTCCACAGGGATCCTGACCAACAAGGTCAACCAATTTTGCTCCTGCTATAGGTAAAACTTCTTAGAGATGGCAAAATCCCTTGTGTTCACATATCCTGCTCTACGGTGTGAGGAAAGGTAATAGGGAACCAAGGAGGTATTAGGAGGTAGCCAAAGCATGCAGTCAGGCTGTGGGTCTAAGAAAAGCTGTTTCTTTTTCATCTGAAAAGTCCAACTTATAACCTATGTTTTGTATTCCTCTTGATTTCCTGCTTCGGTCTTTATCAAAACTGCTCGAGCCACTACCTCCGACTTGAAATTGCTTTCTCTAAGGTCATGAGTCTCAATCTTGGCTGCACATTGAAACCACCTAGGTACCTTTAGAAATCCCAAATGCCATGGCCCAGCCCCATGGACCGTGATTTCACTCTCCTGGGGCACAGCCAAGGTGCTGGGAGCTGTGCAGCTTCCCAGGTGATTCTCACGCACCGCCGGCGTGGGACCTCTCACTGCAGCACAGTTCCTAGCAACCCTTTCTAGTGAAATACAGTGGTCTAGCTCAGTCTTCATTGTTCTTGTCCTTCCTACAGCAGTGGACGTTATTGATTATTCCCTTATTCTTGAAACTTTCTTTTCTTTTGGAGGACGTTATTCTGAATCTCCTGTCTTACTTTCCCTCTGACTCCCGCGCTAATGAGCCCAGCTACGGGCATTCTTCCAAACTCTATTTTCTGGCCTTCTATTCTCTGTGTATACTCCTCGGGTTTCAGCTATTATTCCTGTGCCCAGAACTGCCAATTTTATGTCTCCAGTTAATTTCCTTCATTCAATAAATGTTTACTCAGCCTGGCATTGCGTCGGATGTTGGCATATTGTGATGCACAGTTTAGACAAAGTTTCTGTTTTCTATCTTGTAAATCCTCTTCACTCAAGGGCATTTCCATTTAAAGCTACTCGCACCCAAACTAAAGAAAAAACTCACCATTTTCCTTCATAAATAAACATCTCTTAACTACCCAAATCTATCAATGGTGATAGTTTTGCACTGGTTTTCCAGGTTCAAAATTTGGAAATTATCTTACAAACTTTATTCTTCTCTTTTCTTTACTCTCTACGTTGAAACTGGCACCTGGTTTTGAGATTTTTCTGCTTCTTTCCTCTGTGCCTGCATTGTCTCATACCAGTTTTATCCAACCCATTTTTCTTGACGTCACACAGTGAGGACCTCATCACCTCCTGTGAGATGACCACTGAGGTTTCTTTATTGGGATCTCTCCCTACTCACCTTCATCAGCTCCTGAGTTAATCTTCCTGAAACAGGCCATATCATTCCTCTGCCCTTGTGCTCTTTTATTCATGTCCCTGTCAAGCACAGATTCATGTGCCTTTGAAGGCTCTTCTTCCTTAGTTGCCAACTCTGCTTATCCACTTTCCTCTTTGCTTTTATCATTCAGTTCAACCTTTCTCAAGAGGTTGCCCTAGCCCTCAGTAAGTACACAGGGCTGGGCTTATGATGGCAGAGCGTCAGTTCTGGTGCACTTCAGGCCTACTAGGTCATAACTTACCCCCCTGGGTTCTCATCGCCTTCCTATGCTACTGAGGAAACAGGTATCTAGGATCCTAACGTCCTTTCTATTTTCAAAAGCAGCACTCTTCTCTCCTCCACTAGATACAAATATTGCCTCTTCAGGCTGGTCTGCTTATGGTTTTCCCTATGGATGAGGCGGACTCCCACCTCTGCTTCTTTGCTTACGCAGGTAGCTTGGGATGTCCTTTCTTCTCCGTTCACCCTTCAAGTCCATTCCAATCGTCAATGCCTATTTGAGACTAAGCTTCTTTATGAAATCCTCCCCAGACCCTTGGATTGGCCATCCATTGGTCATCTTTCTCACCTTTGATCTTTCATGACATTCTGCTTCAGTACCAATCCATACAGCACTTGACTTTGTCATCTATTGGATTCTAACTTTTTGAAGTATCCCCTCAACTAGTCCTATTGAAGACAGATGTGTACCTTATACTTATCCAAGTTCCACCCCCGTTGATTAGTTTAGTGTTGACTAAGGGAATCTGAGGTAGAAAGAGTCTTATGGGATTCCCCCTCAGATATGTCCCTTAACTTCAAACTAAGGAAGATATGAAAAGTTTGGATTTTGCAAGACCTTGGGAATAACCAAATTTGTCAGATGTTGGTCCCCTGGAATCTAAAACACAGTAAAGTCTTTGTGGACATTCTAGGCTAGATTCTCTTGGAGGAAGAATGATAAGGGGAAGAAGACCCCCAGAATCCCAACAGGTTTTCAAGTTACAGTGAAGGGTCCAAGTATGCAGTGATGCCAGTCTTTATATCTCCTAAGATAGGTGTGTCTATGTCTGTGTGTGCGTCTCTGTGGGAGTATGGGAGCACGTGAACAACCTAGAGAATGCAAACTTGTCACAATGAGGGTGGCCTAGAATATGCTATGACCCAGAGTGGCAAAAAGAATAAGGCAAAATGGGAACAAGAACATTGCACTATTCCTGGGTGATGGAAAGAAGACAGTAGCTAAACTAGTCTAAAGTCCTAGTCCTATGAATTAAAACACATATATACCAATTTATGTGTAAATCCTATTGCTGATTCTGGCATTCTCTATGTGATGGGAGTCCTTAATTTTGCAAATCTGGTGGTAAAAGAAAAATCTGGGTTTTCAAAAAGAAATAAATTAGGCGTTATTCTTTATATGTAAATAAGGTCTTCAAGTACATGCACTTAAAAATAAGCTCATGTCCTGATGCTTTAAAAAAGAGACTTCTAAAACTTAATGTATACACACCATTTTCAAGAATGCAATTATGGTTGGACTGACACGCACTTCCCTTTTGCTTATAAACTTGTCAGAGGGACCATAGATGCCCATTTACAGACGTCTGTCCCTCTCCTTGGAGATAGGATATTTACCGTAACAGGAGTCTGTGACCGAGCAGGAGGCAGCAAAGTCGATCTGTAGGAAGGAATCCTCATTCACGGCAATGTCTGTGCTGACCACATAGCGAGTGCTGGCCTTCTCAATGAAGACCAGGGCATCACCGGTAGAGCCGCACACGGGCATCTTGGTGCCTCCCGGGTGGAGAAGCCATTTCCTACTATCCAGAGTTGTGAAATCATCCTCTAAGACTGTATTGCCAGAAATATTTCCTCCGATAAGAATCTGAAACACATTTTTTTAAGAAAATAAATTTTCAATACGGTTTCGAGACAGGACAGAGTTGGGTCTCCTCTTTGTTTGTGTTTAGCCATCTGATTACTCAAAACTGGCATCACACCACGAGCCTCCTGTCAGAGGCCTTTCAGAATGCTTTTGTTTATGTGGTCTGCTTGCCCATCTGGCAAGAAGCGACAGAAAACAAATCGAAGTATTGACAAAACCATTCACAGCCTTCATGGGCCAAACTGTGCCTTTGGAAACTACATGCGCCCAAGCTGGGAAAGCAAAATTTGGCTTCCATGTGATTATTTTCCATGCGAAATTTCTATTTAAGGACAGTTATATCCTAAGACATCTCAGTTCCAGTTCTTTGCCTGGATTCTACCATTTGGTAACAGGTTCTTTGAGTTCTATTTCATATGCATTTTATTATGTATGAAGATCCTTTAGAACTGTCCATAATGCTATTAGGAAGATTTATTTATTTCTTCTTCAAAGGCTAGGAAAGAGGATTTGGAAACGACTGCATGTGGCATCACTGCTAATTTGCACATTTTCCTTTTCAGAGAATTATAACCTTGCATCACGCTTAATAAAGTCCTTCTCCCCATATGGCAGATTTCTCTATGTGCGGGACCTGGGCCTTCTGTTGTGCTGTTTGTTTTTATAGGCTCAGGCAACTCAAGGAAGAGAGAACGAAAGGAAGCTAAATGGCATAGCTAAGCTAGCTGTGTGCCCGTGGGCAAGTCATTCAATTGTGGGTCCCGGGCTTCCTGGACCGAATGCGACCAAGGCCACAGGCAGCTCCAGTGGTAAAGGTGAACAGTTAGAACAGTTAATCTTTTTTTTTTTTTAAGATTTTATTCATTTATTTGACAGAGAGAATCACAGCGAGAGAGGGAATACAAGCAGGGGGAGGGAGAGAGGGAGAAGCAGGCTTCCCGTTGAGCAGGGATCCTGATGTGGGACTCGATCCCGGGTCTCCAGGATCATGACCTGAGCCGAAGGCAGTCGCTTAACCAACTGAGCCACCCAGGTGCCCCTAGAACAGTTAATCTTGAAAGGACTGACCTGGTCGATAACCCAGGGACTGTAGAAGTGCCCGTTTTCAGAGGGCTGCCACCAGCGGAGGCGAGTAGAAGCAGAACGGGCTTTCATTGGAATCTCCAGCGCTATGTACCGGCCCACGTTGCTGGAGTTGCTGAAGAGGAACTCTTGAAGGAGACTCCATGACAGGCCACCATTGAGTGAATACTGAAGCAGCACAGGTTGGCTCCTGGGGTCAGGGACACCTTTGCCACACCCCAGTCTCATGAAGAACTGCACAAATCTGACAGAAGGAAGATTTACGGTAGACTTTTTTTTTTTGATATCAGTGACAAATTCACACTATTCACAAAAGACTAGCCCACAGGGTCATGGGTGGGGGTGGGGAGGAATGCATGGCTTTAACAAATATGATGATTTAATGAATGTCTAGAGCAATCATTTCAAAGTCCGATCTTCCTTCGTAAGGTAAGGGAGTTAATAAAATGTGAAGTCTGGAAAAAGGCAACTCTATACCCCTCTTCATACTCTGCCCCCCCCCCCCCCCACACACAGGCGGGTCTGAGGGAACTAAGACAGTACCCTCTGGCTATCCTCTAAGATGGGAGGGCTCCAAAGAATCTCCAAGTGTGGGAGTGTGTACTGTTATCTATTGAAGATGAATCTGTCCTTAGTCTCTGAAGCTAGAAAAATGTTATGAATGTAGCTTATGCCATTAATTGGCAAAATCATCCTTCCTCTGGTTTTGCCAGTCGTTTTTCAGATCTCCCGTTACTGCCCCGGGGGAGACATATTTAAATGCGCAGTTGTAGCGCCTTCTTGTGAAAGGCCAGGCATCTCTTGGAAGAGGTGTGTCAAGGCAGGGCCTCTCTTCCATCCTTTCTGCCAGGGGCAGGGAAGTGTGAGCGTGGGGTGGCGCTGAGGGTGGGCTGTGCCAGCCTCTGACTATTGCTGGGTCTGGGATGGACGTACTGGCCATCGAGAGCTGTGGCGGCCAGCCAGGGGCAGCCTTCCCAGCTGGCAGGGAGGTGGATGGAGTGGCAGCAACGAGCTGGGGTGCCAAGGAAAACTAGCTCACATGTTATCTTTGGCAGGCAAGCTGCTGGTGCCTGGTCAGTAAAGCAGAATAAATTTCATGTGTAACCCAACACATACGCCCAATTATGTATGCATGTCAAACAGGAAGCATATTGGATCTTACAATAAAAGTTATCAGTTTCATATATAAAACCATGCGTTCTTCATGGGTTCCTCCCCTCCCCCATCTCCATTAACTAGGCATTCATTTATCTTATAACCCTGAGAAAACTGGGATTTTACATGGAGCATTTTGAGGTCAATGTATGCAAATCCTACACAGCATGCTACTGAGATGAGATAAATAATGGAGGTTTTAACACTAGATTAATGAAAAAAAACCACATAGTGCCTACTGGACGTCGGTTTCTATAAAAACAATAACCATTTACAGAAAAAAAACCTTTTGGTCTATAGTTGTATTGGGAAATGTTTATAGATTAATTTAGTTATGGAGAAATCCATATCAGAATTATTTAGAAAAACCAGGTAATTTCTAAATTAGAGAATTCCACAGCCAATGATTATCTGAAAACCATCAAATTAAACCATGCGCATTAAAAAAGGATGAAAAGAAATAAAATTTTGCTTTCTATCACTATAAAATTATTATCTCACAGAACTGTATTTTTATGAAGCACCGTCAAATTTATAATGCAATAAACAAAAGATTTAGGTGAAAGAAAAGGATAAATATATTAAGATCTATTTTAAGATACATGGAAATGTTTTAAAAAACCAGAAACACAACTTCTTTGCTCACTTGCAAAAATAGGTCAGGGTTCCATTTTACACATGCTCAGTTGTCTTCTTTATTTTCCTGGCTAAGTTTTTGGCTCGTCAAATGATCAAGGGATACACATCTTGACAGGACATAATCCTCTGAGCCAGTTTAAAATGTTTGTTTCTGAGAGGCTGTGCTCAAATTAGAAAATGAGTGCCTAGAAAGCACGAGCAAATCATTGGAAAGAAATGCTCATAAAGAATGAGGCTACACTTCAAATATTCTTAAGTTGCCAATGGACAGAAAATTAATGGTGGGTAATTTGAGGACATATTATATTTCAATTAAGCTTTCTACTAAGCGTGTGGATAATTTTCTACATCATCCAAGTGCTCATAAAAAGTATTCTCTAGAAAGTGGATAAAAAAGATGCAACATTACTTTCTTGAAGTAAAAGGAAGTTAAACATTGTCATTTCCTAGCCACCATCTTGCAGATTTCACTGATCTTATTTTAACTTTTGTCTGTTTGGCTATGTTTCATTTCTGACGTAGCTTGTTTCACAAAGCTCTCTTGGCTTTAGGATGTAAATCACAAGAATTGTGTCTTAATGGAGACTAAGACAAAAGAGAAGCTCAGCATTTCCAGCAGAAGGCCTTGTCCTTGAGATGTCTGCTCCTTTCTGATTTGATTATGTTCTGTTCCTGTACATCACAATGTGGTTTCTCAACAGCATCGAAAAATGTTTACCTAGCATGTGATAAATCCAGATCTCGTGTCATCAACATGCGCAAGCCATCTTCATTGAAAAAGAGGTTGTTTCCACTGGAAAGGATTCCACACTTCCGAGATGGCTTTCCGCCGCTCATTAATAAGAATCTATCCGATTCTAGCTGACCTGAAAAAAGTGGTAAAGGTGATTGACCTATGACCCCAAAGACAGTCATACTGTTTTTAAAGGCAGTTTTAAAATACAAAGTTGTGGATACTAAAGTCATGTATTTTGGGAGATGAGGTCTCTTCAACAATGTAGCTTGTCGGAACTGTTTAACCTGAGGGGCGACATGACAGAAGGGGGGGTTGGGGCTTTTCCTGCGTAGCTGTGGTCCAGCCAGGTGGGCCCTTCCTCTGAGCTCTCCTACACTGCCAAAAATGACACTGGTTAGTCAGAGGGTGATTCAGGCCAAAAGTAAGAGAAGGTAATGTGGCTTTTCCACTGGACTCTTCATTGTGTCTTTGTTTCTCTGAGGATCGAGTCCAGCAGGTATTATAAAATATTTTAAAAAGCAGTTTAAATGGAAGAAGTTATGGAGTCATTTAACATTTTCTATGAAAAAATATCTTTCGAAACCAGCTCACAAGTCTCTCTCTCCAGATACTTATCTTAGATCTAGGGTTTTTTGTTGTTGTTGTTTGTTTGTTTTTGATTGTGGTAAAATGCACACAACACAAAATTGATCATTTTCAACATTTTAAAGTGAACAACTCGGTGGCATTTAGTGCAGTCACATTCAAGTCGTGCAACCGTCACCACTACCTAGTTCTAGAAGCTTTTCATCACCCCTGAGGGAAACCTCACACCCATTAAGCAGTCACTCCCCATCTCCTTCTCACCGAGCCCCAGGCAACTGCTAATCTGCCCTCTGTCTCTATGGATTTGCCTATTTTGGATGTTTCACAGAATCTTCTTTCACTTGGCATGCTTTTAAGGTTCATCTGTGTTGTCGCAGGAATCACTATTTCATTCCTTTTTATGGCTGCATCATACCCCATTGTATTGATATACCTAAATCCAATTAAATTGTACCTTAAAACCATAAATCTATCATAACAATTTAATAAACAACTTGGGGGAAAAAAGACATCTTTTGATCCCACTACCTTAACATACATAGCTGTTACAGTTGTTTAGGACTTTCTCTTATGAGAATATTTTCCCATTGTTTTATCAGAGTATGTATCCAAGAACATCTTTCGACAACATCGTCAGACATAATGTGAGATTCCAGGTATAAAACTGATGTACAGAAAGTGAAGAGAGGCTGCTCAATGAGTTGATGATAAATCATGACAGGAGTTTTTATTTCTGGAAACTTATTCCCTCTACCCAAGCTTAACCTGCTAGAGACAGTTTCTAAAATTATCATTAATCAGCAATTCCATGTGATAGAAAAAGTGGTGCAAATGGCTTTAGTTTTCTCAATCATGGCCTGGCTCACTCTCGTTGCATTGTTCCAAACACTGAACCCTATATAATTCAGAACTAAATGAAGGCATGGGAAGGCCCAATTGTAAGGATAGAGTGGAGTTCATGATGACTTCTATATTACAAATTAGATTTAATATGTAAGTTCTTTCACAAAGCAACCTAGGACTTATTTTAAAAGATTACCTTCAGGGGTGCCTGGGTGGCTCAGTTGGTTAAGCCACTGCCTTCAGCTCAGGTCATGATCCTGGAGTTCCGGGATCGAGTCCCACATCGGGTCCCACATTGGGCTCCCAGCTCCCAGTTTTGCGGGGAGGCTGCTTCTCCCTCTGACCTTCTCCCCTCTCATGCTCTCTCTCACTCACTCTATCTCTCTCTCAAATAAATAAATAAATAAAATATTTAAAAAGATATTACCTTCAAAATCATCCTTGAGAAAATCAGGATTTTTGGTGCTTATCTTACAGGTGGGGCCTGAGTAGCCGGGATCGCATATACACCTGGTTCCATTGATACAACTCCCATGTCCGTTACACATCTCTTCACATTGGGGACCAATATAGACATTATCAATGGCCCATGTCACTGGCTGAGAGCCAGCAGGGTAGAATCCTTGATACCATCTGAAACGCACAGATCTGGGAAAGAGGTACAAGTCTTTTAAAATCAAATCAACAGAATGACATAGCTTCCAAGTAAGGACAGCCGATCAAGGAGCAGCGGTCAGTTACGACCTCTGCACCACCTTCAAGAAGTAGAAAACACAATTTGACATTGCAAGAACACAAACTCTGTTCCTCCACCTCCAGGATAATTGCCAGTTTAGGTCCCTATTTCCTCTTAGCCCCTCCCAGTCCGATCACTGGATCAAATTTCACCTGACCCTCCACCTGTTTCAATATTGACTTCTTTGGTGATGCTTTCTCCATTCTGACTATCTATACACAGCATAACTAATCTTTGTCTTCATAAATTGATGTAAAATTACATTTCACAAAAGTAATCGTTAGCCGTTTAAAGAGTACAATCGAGTGGCAGTCAGCCCATTCAGTATTCCAAGATATTTTCATCATCCCCAAAGGAAACCTTGTGTCTATGAAGCAGTCACTCCCCATACCACCCTAGTTCCAATTTCCAAGTAAATTGTCCTATCACATTGTTGATGACAGCTTCTTGAAAATAATCTACATATTTAGGTAGCAGTCCAAAAATAGTTTAGTATATTTTATCCGACACAAAACTCAATTCAAACAAGACAGATTTATTTTTGAGGGGATGGATATAGAGATGGCATGCACATTCATTTTTGTACCCTATGAATGTGTCCCATTTTCAGTGATCATAGAAACCAAATCCAGAATAATTTTTTAATTTGAGAAACAGAAATTAGAAGTCAATTTTGGAAGCATTTCTTAGGCTTCTAAAGTTTAGTAGATAGTAAAGCAGAGGGAGTCAAGTTCCCACATATAATTTTAACCTTAATTTCAATGTTTATCTCAACATTCCAACTATACTGAGCTGCTCCCAAAATGCCAGTTCATAATTACATTTTATTTTCAAATGCTTGTCAGAGTTTAGTCTTGGCAAAAAGCACTTTCTACCCTTTGAACTTTCAGACTGCTGAGCTGAGGGAAATGGCTAGAGTTTTCCTTTGAACAAAAGCCTACATGGATTTTTTTTGAACTTCTTATTTATTCAAATGTTCTGAATACAAATGAACCTCCTTGGTTGGATATTTATTGTTGTTCACCTGCCTTGACACAGAAACTGCAAGAACTATGATAAATGGGCTGAAGGGCCTGGTTCCACTGTGCTTCCCTTCTGCTGAAATCTTATTTTGAAAATTTCTCACTGTCATCCTCCCTGGTGAATGTCAGCGTCTGTTCTCCCAAGCCAGTGGTACTCAAAAGGATCTGGTTTTTGTAAACATAAACTTAGAATTTCAAGCACATAACAGTCCTTTCTTTAGACAGGGGTTGTGGTTGACTCCTTACGAAACTGTATAAAGCAAAAGTAATTAGGAAGTTTTACAGACAAAAAGACTCCCAGACGAAAAGGATACAAAGGTGATGTGAATACCTCAATGGAAGGTCAACACTTCATGCTTCAAATGTGAACTGACTACATGTGGAGGCAAAGATGATCAGTTTTGCACCTGAAAACGTTTCCGATGCTTTTTTGTACGTGGTGTGTCCAGTAAATGCACAGGAAAGGGTATTTAAACATGGGTTTTCTATATATTTTTAGCATCTAGCTTGTGCTGTCACTATCGACCATGCTGAATACAAGCAAGCCATGGTTCACTGAGTTGGAGAAAATTTAACTTGTGCCTTCCAGCAATTGATGCCTGTGTGGGTTTTAAGAAGAGTACTAATTCTCTTCCTGAAACAAGGACCAGACAACACCATTAAGGCAAATTCTTCTCTTCGCAGAAATGGTTGAAGGCAGTTAGGAAGCTTGATTTACACCATTCTGAGAGTGGACATGCCTTGGCAACAGATTTCCTTTCTTTTTGTAGAAACAAAAATGACAACACAATGGCCTAAGTCCTGTACGTTTATCATTGGAGGAGGTATATTTTAAACTGACAATACCAGTGGGTGATGCTATATATACATTTCTAATGTTCAAATTATATTGCCTTATGATTTCTCTTGTTCCGATTTCCAAATGGTATTTCCTTATGCATCAGCACAGCCCCGTGGACATCACCAATTCTTTTTTTTTTTTTTTTTAAGATTTTATTTATTTGACAGAGAGAAACACAGCCAGAGAGGGAACACAAGCAGGGGGAGTGAGAGAGGGAGAAGCAGGCTTCCTGCCGAGCAGGGAGCCCAATGTGAGACTCGATCCCGGGTCTCCGGGATCATGACCTGAGCCGAAGGCAGTCGCTTAACCAACTGAGCCCCCCAGGCGCCCCGACATCACCAATTCTAAGTGAGGTGCTTCCTATGACACTGGAGCAACTGTCCTGTGGCTTTCTTCCGTATTTTTTTTAAAGAGGATTGTCCCCACATGGGAATGTGCAGAAGCAAGTCTCAGTTGTCAAAACAGTGTAAACTCATGGCCTACACCCTGTCTTTAGGGTAGTCTGCTAGTTAATCCAATTCTTAGCTGAGCAACAGGAGGAAATGAGAGGTCCGTTGAAGAGAAAACTTGGAGCTTTCCAACAACAAGCACAGTGGTCACGATCTTGTTCACAGGCGCCTGTGTGATTGGCCAGCAGGTCTTTCCCTGCCTACACTGCCCGTAAGTGCACATTTTTGGCAGCTAGGAGTATAGCTTAGCTTTCTGGCTATGGCTGATTGATTCAGATTGTCTTTTCTAAAAATGTGGAATTAAGAGTTCCAGCACATGAGAGTGGTCGTTTGCTGAGTGATGTTAAAGTCAGCATGATAAAAATGAGGGTCACACACTCCTTTTGCTGAAGTCCGTACACTTTCAGAGTGGGGTCCACGAAATTCCCCAGTACGCTTCTAATAAGTTCTTCTATTTTTTTTGGCAAGCCTCTTTATATTTTCTGCAACATAAGCTCTTAAATAATACGACTGATTTTGGATAAAAAGTTTTTCCTGACTCTTTCTCCCTGCACTGTTCTTCTATAGACAATCCTCCTCACCCCCAGCAATAACAGCTTTCTGGTTGTGCCGGTCGAACTGTGAGGACATTCTGCTTAGTAATGTTCTTTTTTTTTTTTAATAGTTGTATTTTCCATTGGGATCATATCCTGGCTTAATAGTGAGAAAAATAAATGACATCCCTGACAGCTCAAAATATTAAAGTCCTTAGCAATCAAATTATAAAAATTCATGCTGATGATATGATGAGAAGCAAATGGATTTATGTTCAAAGAGAATGCAGACTTGTGAAATTCACTTTCACCCTTTTGGAAAAGTACTACGTAGTAGCTGTTTTGCTTGAAGACCCAAGACTTCTAATTATGCTGAGTTTCACATTGGGAATGTAAATCTATTTCCACTTTCTTCTTTTCTTGACATACCCTGAAAGAACAAGTTCTTTCTTCTGAGAGAAAAGACAAATTCTGAGGCAGCCTGCTTTGTTGACTTCCTCTCTTTGTTCACTTACATTATTAGCTTTAGTTTTTGAACTATTCATTTCATTTTTATTAGAATTGAAGTCCTTTATCGCTGAATAGCTTTTCAACAGAAGAGTCAAATATATGGAACAAGAATGCTGAGAGGCTGGAAAAGCAAAAATGCCTTGGGGGGCAATGGAACAATTTTTTTTTTTTTAATGGGACACCTAGAATATTCTGTGGGCCTCCATCCTCCTGTTGTGCCCTCTCTCTCCATAAGAGACACAGGTAGATGTCAGAAAGTCATAAAATTCTCAGTGCATTTACATTGGGAGGTGGGGGCAGGTGTGTGTGGGGGATTAGAACATTAGGAGAAAACCATATTTCTGTTGCTTCCTCAGGGATCTAATAAAGACCTGTGAGGGATACGGATCACTACAGAGTGCAGCCCGTGATGTACCCCGTAAAATCTATCTTCAGACTGAGTAGTGTGCCAGCTTGGAGCCCCACGTTTGGAGTGACTCTACTGATGTGAAGCGGAGAACTAGGGGGACGCCGCCCCTCATAAAGGAGCAAGTCGACGGAGACACGAGGGAGGACACCATCCACGGAGGAAGATGGCGGCGTGGAGCGGCAGGCCCTTACCCGCAGAGGTGCAGCTTCCCGAAGTGCACGACCTCCCTCCTCCAGCCCTGGGTGGTCCCCGCGTAGTAGGTGCTGCTCGGGTGGTGCTCGGTGGAGCACAGGGAGCTGACGTGGCTGCTGCTGTGGTAGCAGAGGGGGAGCAGGGGGTGCCAGGTCGCCCCGAAGTCCCTCGAGAACTCCAGTCTGACTGGGTCGGTAGAGGAGCTGTCCGTGGAGCAACCCACATTGATCTTGGGGAGGAAGGAGACAAAAAATAACACAAACGCTACAAATTATTTCAGAGCAACAGGCCTTGAAATGACCCATCACTTCATTATTTTCTTGAGAGTCCATTTTCCTGGGAACTGTCTTGCTGAAATATTTAACACTGTAAAATTCTGTTTTGCCTGAGTAATATCATATATTACCTTCAAAGAATAATTTTTTCATGAAGAACCTCAAAGGGCCTCATAAAAAATTTATTTTCCCTCCTTTTATGAAGATCTAGGAAGTGGGGAAGGCAGAGGCTGGCATGGGTTCCAGACTGTACCTCTGGCACACTTCAAAAATCGCCAAGCCAAGCCAATCGCGAGGAGAAGACTGCTCTCTCACTCCTGTCCATTAGCCTTTTTTTCAGCCTGCTAGATGGGAAGCCCCTCTGTTTTCCTTCTCGTGACATCTTTCAAATAATCCTCAAAGTTCTGTATGTGAGAAAACTTCAATATGCATTCAACAAAACACAGTTCTTGCCCCCTTTCCCCAGTACAGGGACAGCGTGTTTAGCAAGACCTTAACCATTAGGGAAATACCCACTCTTTTCTCCATGCTTTCAAGTAAATAAACTAACACTTAATTAAATAAATGCATGTAATTCTTCCTATGCAATTTTCCCCTCTTGCAATTGAGAGGAGTGTTTTCTTGCTGTTGTAGCACCCGGATATATTCACATTTATAATTTCTGTTGTTGGACTTACTCCTTGTACCTTTTGATGAGTAAACTATCAACATTAGATAAACTTTGCAACTATAAGCTTTTGTTTCTACTTAAGTCCTTCTGGTAACAGAAGAGGGCCACAGGTGCTATTTTTTTATTAACCTTTAAAGCACATACTTGGAAAATATAATACAAGGTTACTTAAGGTACTTAGAAGTAGAAAACACAAAGTTTAAAATAGATACAGAATAATTTCTTTATGAAAGCATGATTTAGTCTCCCACTTTTTTTTTTTTAAGATTTTGTTTATTTATTTGATAGAGAGAGACACAGCATGAGAGGAAACACAAGCAGGGGAGTGAGAGAGGGAGAAGCAGGCTTCCCGCTGAGCAGGGAGCCTGATGTGGGGTTCGATCCCAGGACCCTGGGATCATGACCTGAGCCGAAAGCAGATGTTTAATGACTAAGCCATCCAGGCGCTCCAAGGTCTCTGACTTTTGAGATGCATGAGGCAACTCTAATTTAAAGGCTACCAATAGAGTTAATCTAAAACAAATATTCAGAATTTTGTTGATGCGGTCAGGCACTATTGTAAGCCTTCCCAAGGTAGCTAGAGATTTCAGGTAGGAAACAAGCATTTTTGAAATTTCGTACTATGGAATGTTGGCACAATGCATCCTTGGTTCTGTTGATTTTATCTAAGTTTTTGAAATACATAAAAGTTTTTCTTTTATCCATTATTAATTTGCTCTCTTCCAAATTATAAGGAGTCCATGAATATTAATGAATACACAAAAATTCTAAAAATAGTGTAGTGTTGTTTTTATCTGTAAAATTCATGGTACCATGATAAATATTATATAAATGTACTGGCCTGGTAGAAGAGTTAGTTACATCGACTGGGTCTTAAGTAACATATAAAAATCGTGAAAACAATCATATTAGAATAGTATGGCCCTTTTTTTTTTAACAATGTTTTAAATAATTATTTCAATAACTTCCCATCATAGTAGGTAGGGAGATTATACCATAAATAAAGGACAAAAATTCAGAAATAAACATTAGTAGGACAATTGGTTCTGCTAATAAAAAGGAATTAGGATGTAAAACCTCTTTTGTCCTTGCACAAAAATGGAAAGTCATAACACATGATACTACCTGAGATTTTCCATCTTTTTCCCGGTTTTTCGTTAAGATAAAATTTAAAGCATTTCTGATAGAACAAAGTTGAATACCTCAAATTGTATGATGGTGTTCTCATTCACATCCAGGTCACGAGTGGTAATGGAATGTTCACCAACTTCATTTGAAACAAACACCATTGCTGAATCTTCCTCGCTGTTATGGAGGAAAACAACAAGAAATCCGTTTGGGCAAAAGTTCCTCATGATTTGTACAGAGGAATGGTTTTATTTTAGGGTCTCAGTGAAGGACTTACGGCGCTCCTTTTGAAGAATATGGGCAATAAAGGCCAATGTTGCCGCCAGGATAGAAAAACCAATTGTCTTCTCTGGGTCCAAAGTCAAATGTATCCAGAAGTATCAGAGGGTTGTTTAAATTATTTCCATCAATGATGAAGTCATCAACAATCCAGATTTCTTCTTTCTTACCTAAGACATTTTTGGATTAAAAAAAAGTTCTTCCAATGGTGAAAACTAAAGGGACATTTTTGCTCGTTGGAAGAAAGTAAAGGACAGAAGGCAATCGGTAACAACAGGTTAAATATATGCCTTCCAGACAAAGAAATCCAAACTATACAATAGTGTCTTTATAGTGATTAAGTATGAAAAGTTAAGCTGTCAATCACAGTATGTCGACAGAGCAGGGAACAGCCTCACTGATTTCAGAAACTGAGATGGTTTATGAAATTGTGCTCCCCTTCCAGTCCGCTAAATGGTGGTTTAGCACTAGACACCCTCCACTGCCAAGAATGGGATCTGAGTTATGGTTCATAGTTTAGGAGAATCTGTAAGATATCTGAATCTGTGAGCACAGGGGTCAAGCCTGCAGATTTAAAACTAGGGTACACTAATCAATTTGAGGAGCAACTCATTACTTTTTAGAGTCAAATCATTACTTAGCATCATGCTACGATCAGGCTGAAGGACTATGGTCATGAAAACACCGGCCTGATGCATAATTTCATTTAATTGTTAAAACTACACAGAAGAAAATACTCCGTTATACACATTTTTAAAAATGCTTTTCAAAACTTTTATGCTTATTTGAAGATATGTGGGACTATCCAAAAAACTAGTAAAATCACTCTTTAGGCTGTCATAGGATTTGACTGAGCAACACAGGCTGAGTGTTGAAGGAAGGTGCCTACTGAGCAGGGAAGGCGGCAAACCAAGGCTGCCTTTGCAAAGCACAAAAAAGTTTGGACTTGGGGAAACAAGGAGGATAAGACCACGCGAAGTGGAAACATCAAGACTCCTCAAGGTGGCTTCTTCACTGATTTCTACTTTGATTATAATTCTTACTACATATATGATACTATATTATCTTATTATGTGTACATATATACATAATCTGTAAACAGGAGCCTGTAGAAATAACCTGCTGATGTAGATGAAGTCAGATGTGTGTCTCTCTCTCATCCTATCATTATTCTAATTCTAGTAGCTTTCTTCTCTTTTCTTGTTTTGGAAGAGGCTGGTGAAAACAATAAAGAAAAATGAGGGAAGCATTCCAATCATAACATGAACACAATGACCCTCTGGATTGTGAAACTTGGTTATATTTATTTATATGTATTTGATGATTATAAAATATTTTTTTTCCTGTTCATGATAAGTTAAAAAATTTCTTTGGCTTAGTGGTTATAAAGTAAATATTCAGGCGAAATTTTAGAGCTAGTGGTACATTTTTCGTATTCATTTCTGTGTTACCTCTGCAAAGAATCTGCTTAATGGGATATCTCCATGCTTACTCAGGCCATTAAATGCATGATTTGGTAGGGTCTGGTCCTTTATAATCGACAGTTAATAGAAATATTGGAAGCAATAAAACATTACAAATTCGTAAAATCATTTTCTGTAACCGTTTGAAAATGCTGTTAAATTATACATTCACTTTAACTTATCACCGAAGCAGGGGTACGTGATAAGAATATTTTACACTTTGTGTGTGGTCTAAGTCCCTGTCACTTTGTCATGGTATTTTGCTGCAATGTTGTTCTGTCTCACGAATGAAATGCCACACTCAGAAGAACTATTTATTCCTCAACGAATTCAGCAGGAATGTAGTTACAACTGATGAGTGACTAATGATGATGCTGAATTATTTTTTTTAAAGATTGTATTTATTTATTAGAGAGGGTATGCCCACCAGCAGGGGGGAGGGGCAGAGGGAGAAGCAAGCTCCCCGCTGAGCAGGGAGCTGGATGTGGGGCTCAATCCCAGGACCCTAGGATCATGACCAGAGCCAAGGCAGATGCTTAATGGACTGATCCACCCAGGTGCCCCAGTGCACAATTGTTTTTAAAAACCTTAGCTCTGTAAGAGGCTTTAGCTGTATTTACATCATCAAGAGAACTTATGAGTCAACTACAAAGAGTCGACAAAGATACATAAGGTTAAATATTCATGGAGACTCCTCTAGCTAAAATGTGTGTTACGAACAATGAAACTTCTCCATTAACAAACACCTTCCCCCACATTGCAGAAACAAACATGGTAAAATGCCAGAGTCGGTTTGGATCCCAGGAGAACATGTGCATTCTTACCATTATTATAAGGTTGCCAGAGTCTGAATCTTGTAGCGTTGGTCTGGGCGGTATATGGCAAGGGAACGTTGATGAAAAGTATGTTGCTCGTTTGAGGGAAGTAGAATTCATCCATCAGGTGCCAAGTGATTCCCCCATTGATGGAGAATTGTAATAGGATAGAGTGAGACCTCTCTGGGGTACCTAGAGGGAAGAAGCCACAAGCATAAAACATACTGTGCTAAAAGCGGGGAAATGGTAGGTTCTAAGACTATCCTTTGGCATTGATGCATAAGCTGACTTCTACTCCCACAGGGGCTTGAGAGTCCAAATGCTTCAGAGGCGACTTCAAGCAACGCCGAGTAGGGCTTTCTGCACAACTGTGTCTCACAGTGCACACCGATCTCAGATTCGCACACAACAGACTCTCCCTTTCCTCCTCAGATATGAACATATACCTTTCTGTATTTCATTTAGGAAATCTTACATCAGAGAATTTTGCTTCCATGGGCATCACAATTTTATCAATGGTCATTCAAATCTCAGAATACAAACAAAAATCTACTTGCAAGTTTATTATATCCAAAGGGCATTCTTTATCGAGGAAATTATTTAGTTACTATGAAAGGTCATAAGGGCCAAGAGTTGTCTTTTGTGGGTTCACATCTATAAAAGAAAATCCACAATGTCCATAAATTCAATTTTTAAAATTTAAAATTCTTAAACCTAGGAACAAGCAGTAGAAAAAAGACTTGGGGACATAATGATAAATTTAGATACCATAGAATTAGTATGATTACTATAGCTATACGAAATTTTTGTAAAATCAGTAATTATCTTACTCTTACATTAAGATGAATTTATATCATAGAAGCACATCTATGAACATTTATTGATTAAAATTTATGTCTGTTCTTCCATGTAACAGAACTTATGGGCCTCAAATCCATCATTTCTTTGCAGGGGAGGAACTGTGTAAGGCAAGGGGGGAGTTCCCTTGAAGGGAAATAATGAATTCTACCCATAGAAACGACTTACCTTTTGCTATAAATCTAAGTGAAAACTGGACATACAAAGTATTGGTACAGTCTAGATCTCTTGAAATAAGCATCCTCAGTCCTTCCTGAAAATACAGACATATATGTTAAACAACCTTATTTCATCTGCAGAATAATTTTCCTTTGGCTTTTATACACCAAACTTGCATTAGCTAAGTAATAGATACATACACATAATGATACAGAAGCTATGTTGGGTCCAGTTGAAAAGGAAAAATGGGTCCTTCCTACTTTCTTAAGGCTTTCATTTCTTGTGACTGCATAACCCAATTTCATGGTCTCAACTCGACATCCTACTTCGTTGTGACTTTTATAAAAAGCAGTGCAAAAATGACAGCATTACCTATCTGCAGACCTTTTTAAAAAGTAGCCTCCTTTTGGGCGCCTGGTGGCTCAGTTGGTTAAACGACTGCCTTTGGCTCAGGTCATGATCCTGGAGACCCGGGATCGAGTCCCACATCGGGCTCCCTGCTCGGTGGGAGGCCTGCTTCTCCCTTTCTCACTCCCCCTGCTTGTGTTCCCTCTCTCGCTGTGTTTCTCTCTCTCAAATAAATAAAAAATCTTTTTTTTTTTTTTTTTTTAAAAAGTAGCCTCCTTTGACCACAGCACGCCATGAGAGGAGTAACCAGGAAACAGATGGAAATTCTCTGCCAAGTGCTTCCGCTGCAAGTTGGGAACTAATAGGTACCTTTCCGGTGTTTCAAGGAGTCCTAAGGACTTACTACTCCTTCCTGCGCTCTGACAGCGCTGGGAGGCTCTCCTTCAGGCTGACACAACAGCCTCCAGTTGGGTGAGTTAAATAAGGCATAACTAAGCGAGTGCCCAAGCCTTGGCTGTAACTGCTCATGCAGAGAAGCCCAAGAAGGAAAAAAGCGATCACGTTAGCTTTGGCAATTTTTTCTGCTAATTAACTACTTCTGGCTGCCTGGGATTGACAGCCCACAGCTTGTTTTCTCTGCATGTGCACAGGACTGCAGTGACAGCCTGCAAAACAGAATTTCACTATGCAAATGTCCTAAGGTGCAAAGAAGCCTTTTGGGGTCTTAGCTGTGACTTCTGAATGAAGAGACTCTTCGGTGGTACAGGACTGCGCGATACTGAATAGATACCGCATTTCTTCCTTCCCCCCTTCTTCCCTCCTTCCCTCCCTTTCTTCCTTTCCAGATTTATTTATTTATTTGAGAGAGAGAGAGAGCGTGAGCAGGAGGGGCAGAGGGAGAGAGAATCTGAAGCAGGGAGCCTGAAGTGGGGCTTGATCCCAGGATCCTGAGATCATGACCTGAGCCAAAACCAAGAGCTGGATGCTTAACCCAGTGTGCCACCCAGGTGCCCCTGGATTTCTTGTCAACTAACAAACACCAAATATAATTTTAGCTAGAAAAAGCAAATTTGTCCTTTTTTTATTACCCAGCACAAAATCCTAATTAACCGGAAAACTTTAAGTAGAACTAATTTTGTAATAGCAACCGTATTATTGAATGTCTGTAACGTGCTAGGTTCTAAAACAGATGCTTTTCTGCTTTAACTCACATTGCATTCGTAAGGGCAAGATATTATTATCTTTATGATGCAGAGAAAGAGCCTGGAACTCAGAGACAGTAACTTGCTCAAGACTGCACAGCTTAAAAGCGTTGATGGCAGAATTCGAGCCCAGATATGTCAGACTGTGAAACTTATCTTCCATCCTTCATAGGATACTGGTATTTCGTTTACTAAATCATCTTTTGGTTTGGGGAGAAGAAATCCAGATAATGCTAAATTTAGAGTTTGAGAATCATTTAATACTGTCATGAAAAATAGCGGCATGTGTGCCCGTCCCTGAACTTCAAAAGCATCAATTCAGACTTCCAGGACTGAAGGTTGTGTTGTAAAAGCCTTATATTTCCAGACTTTTTTTTTTCCCCTCACCCTAATAACTCACTGCCCTGCTCCGTTCGTGACACGTAGTCCATGACTGTTCTCCATGTCTCACTGTCGAGAGACACTCTCTCCCTCATTACTCGGACAGGCACAAAGCCTGGAATGGTTTTTACAGTTCGGTGCCACTTGGGGGTTGAGGCGATAAGGAAAGGCGGTCTCTTCAACTTGCAAGTAATAAGCTTCGAGGTGACTAGTTGATAGAAACAGCTAATAAAGAGCCTTTGCTAACATCGAGTTAAAGGACTATGATGACTCCATCCCCTCGATTATGGAACCTAAGTATAAAGTTGTTCCCAGGGGCAAATACAAATCAGTCATAAAAGGACCACTGCCCACCACATCTTGTAGGAACAGTTATATTGAAAGAGGGCATGATGAAAGTATCTTTCCTGTTTGTAGTATTTGCTTATAGTTCAGCACTTGATATTAATTCCATGGTGGAAATGTCAAGACCTGCTTCTGTGCATATTCTAGTTCACACGGATAGGTTTCTTTTCTCACCCCTTTTCCGGGTTCATTAATCCATTTGTACTAAATGTGGGAGTTCTCTGAAACCCAATAAGCTATTTGAATAGCTGATAGTACTCCGGAATCAGTACTATTCTATAGTCTGACTATCCTTTCCTTTTTAACAAAAGAATGTAGGTTGGACTGCACCCTACTGAACGGCCCACACTGAGCCCTACATCTCGCAGAGCTCATAGATAGTAAGCCTAATACATATAAGGCTTGGCTGCTCTTGCATTTGGATGGCTAATGGGCAAACAGAAAACACTGTGTGTCTTCCTCCTCCATAGGATTTAGAGACCAAATTAATTCACTGCTTAAAAATTTATCAGGTAAATATATTTAAATGATGAGTCACAGAGCTCCTGGCCTTTTGGTCTTGTCGATGCTGCAAGCAGATCGGAAGTGAGCTTGTGGTAATGAGAGCTAACGCCTCCAACAAGACTGAAAAAACACACATGCAAAAACCAAGAGTTTCCATCCTGAAATGTCCGACCTTAGTTTCCTTAGTCTCTCAGAGCTCTTAGGGACTTGTAAATCTCTCTGACCCCTAAGTGTTTTTTTCTCTCTCATCAAAATTTGAGACAAATTTGGTATTTGAACAAGGATGATAGGTAGCATCTATCAACTACAACTGAAAAAGTTCCACTAGGCGCCGGGTGGCTCAGTCAGTTAAGTGTCTGCCTTTGGCTCAGGTCATGATCTCGGGATCTGCGATTTGAGTCCTGCATCGGGCCTCCTGCCCAGCAGGGGAATCTGCTTCTCCCTCTGCCTTGCACCCCCGGTCATGCACTTTCTCTCTCAAAAATAAAGAAATGAAATTAAAAAAAAAGTTCCAGGGTGTCTAATTTTCTAAGCGTCAGATGTTAATCATGAAGGCTGTACAGGAACCCACGCAGATTTTTGTTATAGATTTCATTTGCACACCTTATCAGCCGACTTCCCCATGCTGGGAGAGACGGAATACGGCACGTATTCACATAGGAAGATATGCCAACCAGTACAACAGTTCATACAATTGCTTAACTCTCTCTGACCGGACATCTAGGTTGAAGTACAAAAACAGACTAACAATGTTTGAGACTGCTATTTCACCTGACTCAAGTGTTTGGTTTTCTTAAAGTCACCAAAGGGTTCTATTGGCAGAAGGAAAAGGGAAAAAGAAATGAAAAAGCAGAGCCCTTTTCTAAAATCATTTTTTATAGGTTTGCAAGCTATATATTCAATAACACATAAAAATGCTACATTCTAGGAGATTCTAGAAATTGCATATGCATAATTTGTGTGTGTGGGTGCATACATATATATCTATATAGCTGCAGGAGAAGGTAATGAAGGTCTGATCACCAAGGCAGAGGAAAGATTCTATGCCTAAGTGATCCAAGGAATGATGCTGAAGAGAGGAGGAAACATATTCTGGGCTAGAGGACAATAGTAATGTATAAAAGAATACACCATCTGACCCCGTTCAGAAATGCATTTGTGTGGAGCAGTGGGGGAAAAAAGGAATCCCAGTAGCACAGTAGAGAAGCAGAATCTTATCTGACCCCTTTAAAAATAAGCGATGTTCCCGATTTGATGGTTTCACCATTCAGATTCCCCCTCTCGGCACCATACACTTCAGGCCAAAGATCGGGATGTAGGTTCCCGTTGAAATCATCCTTAAGAATCGAGGGCAGAGGAACGATGGGCACACAGTAGGCTCCACCAAAGCCCCGGTCACACCTAAGAGGAAAGAAGGAGTGGAAGAAAGGCATTATTTGTCGTGAGTCTGAAAGCCCTTTTGGCATTTGCATTGTAAGGAAAGAAACTGCCAGTTTTATTGACTTACACACAGCGTCCGGCGTCGCAAACCCCTCGTCCGGAGCACAGCCAGGGGCAGCCCGAAGCCAGTACAACGTTGTCAATAGCCCACGCGTCAGCCCCCACGGTGTAGTTGGACTGAATCCATCTGAACCGGGTCCTGGGAGATCTAACCAAAGAAAACACACTTGGTTCGACAAGCACCCTTGAAAGCAGGAGAACATTTCCTTTAACTCCTCTTTCGCTCTGAAGAGCCCTCCTCACGGTTCCCTCTCCTTGGAGACAGTTCTCACACCACGTGTTGGATGTGCTTTCCTGTTGAACCCACCACCAAGAGAGCAGAAAACATGCTTTGTAAATATTTCACCCTTCCTTTCATAGGGGTCTCCAAACATGCCTGGGACGGGAAAGTCATCTTGGACTAGCGGTTCATTGTGTGTTTGAACCAAGGCCCAAACTTGGGGTTTTGCTTTCAGGCTTTTCCTGCCATTCAGGATGAGGAAGGAGGCAGAGTGGATGAGAAGCATGAGGAAAAGCTGGAATCTCACAAAGTTCTGGCCATGAGGTCCCTGCGCTACTGTCCCTAAATGGTTTCTGAGAGGAAATGGAAACCCCAGGGAAGTTCTCCCTCCATGTTGGTGCCCAAGGTCTGGCTCCCGGAAGGTGAGGGCCAGAACCACGTGAGGCAAGCCCACATTTTCTTTTTTTTTTAAAGATTTTATTTATTTGACAGAGAGAAACACAGCCAGAGAGGGAACACAAGCAGGGGGAGTGAGAGAGGGAGAAGCAGGCTTCCCGCCAAGCAGGGAGCCCGATGTGGGACTCGATCCCAGGTCTCCGGGATCATGACCTGAGCTGAAGGCAGTCGCTTAACCAACTGAGCCACCCAGGTGTCCCAAGCCCACATTTTCCATTCTGTCTGCAATCTGCTCTTTGGAATACACTGTCAAAAGATCACCTTATCCAGAAATACATGCAGCAGGCCCTGGGGCCCTCCCTTAGGAACAGCCTGCAAAGCAGAAGTTGGTGAGTGCCTTATCTGGACGTGGAACCCAGTCTCCTAGAAGTGGAATTCAATAGCAACATTTCCAGGGCTATTGCTTCGGGGCACACGTTCTCCCTCAGGGCAACACAGCACTGGTGTGGTGGCTTTAAAGTAGAAATCTGATCAGGTCACCACTCCACATAACACCCTCCAACGATTCCCCAGCGACTGGAATGTCAAGGCCAAGGGGCAGAATGCCTTCCCTTCCCACAAGCCCTCTTCACCAGGACAGGCTCTACTCATGATTCAGTTCGTAGATGGGCCCCTCCAGGAAGCTCCCTCAGATCCCCCTAAACTCAAGCAGTAACACCCGCCCCCGGCCCCACATTTCAGTAACACCCCTGAGTATTATCAACATCACCATTTTACACCCTGACGTCAGCTTGTTCATTTTGTAATAGAGTTCTAAAACACAGTAGATATTCAATAAATCCTTGCTGAATAAAAATAAAGCGAATAAATGAGCTACCAGTAAGCACTCCTTAAAGCCCTGGGCAACCACATGAAACCATTTGAGGTTCAATGCCAAAATACTTTGGTTTCTTGCATTTTTTTTCTGCCACTTGGTGGTACATTTCTGAATCAGAATTGAATCAGTAAAATGGAACCCACTGTGAGTATTTAATTCTACAGAGCATTTAACACAAGGAGCTAGAGGTTGGTGCCAGAGCTGAGAAGCCAAGAGGGGTGGAGAGGAGACCAGAGTTGAGTGAAGTTGGAAAGCTGCTACAAGTCTGAAGCTGGAGGGACACTGTTGCTGGTGCCTGGGGGCCAGGGTCCCATGGGGGGCCGTCTCCGGAGAGCAGGAGCCACTCAAGTTGGCCAAGATGCTCTTGAGACAGAAAGGGAAGAGGAGGGATACTCTGTTTTATCTCTGTTTCCACTTTGATTATCTTGCAAGGTTCTGCCACTAAATCCCTCTGGAGGCCAGCAGGTGCGGGACCCCGCAGAGCCAACGTGCCTATAATCCAGAACAGGGCAGTGGCAGGGCAAGGCCGGAATCTAAGGGGAGTGGTCCCAGGATGGCACCATCTCCAACCAGCCACCCCAGGGCACACCAGTTCCTAGGAAGATCCCCAATTATACCAGTGCCTAAACCACAAACCTGGGAGCCTGATATAAGCCCTACTATGACTCGTGAATGTGATCTGAAATCCCAGGGAGGGGAAAAGACACATAAAAACATTATGAACACTCTGAAGGAACCATCTTTGTACTCTCACTGTGATACTGAGAATGAAGGAAAAAAAGAAAAAAAACCAGGGGTGCCTGGGTGGCTCAGTCATTAGATGTCTGGCTTCGGCTCAGGTCACGATCCGCATTAGGCTGCCTGCTGGGCGGGAAGCCTGCTTCTCCCTCTCCCACTCCCCCTGCTTGTGTTCCCTCTCTCATGGTGTCTCTCTCTCTCTCTCTCTCTCTCTCTCTGTCAAAAAATAAGGAAAAGAAAAGAAAGAAAAGAAATTAAGGCTACTATTTTACATGTGATGATTTCATATGCTTCATCAATAACTTGTGGTTATTGGATGGATACTTATTTTTACAACAGAAAAAGACTATTTGTACAACTGGGGCTGGTGGCAGGTTTCCCGTCGCCAGAGAACAGAAAAGTTTAAAAAACTGCAGCCCCCAGCACCTTGTACGTAGCCCGCTCCCACCTCGTCTGCACAGACTGCCTGTATAATTATCGTGAGAGAGTCACAGAATTGCCAAGCAGAAACACAATTATTTTCAAATGAGGTGACAGGGACCTAACGTTCCGACATGAAGCCACATGGCAATTCTCACATGGTGGAGGGTGGAAGGTGGACGGTGATCCGCTTCCAATTCTGGAATCTTTCTGACGTGTACACAGAACTCTCTGTGTAGTGCAGGCAGCCAATGGTGGGAGGCACGCACTCCTCGGTGACCAGGTGCCAGTCCCTGCCGTTGTTCAGAGAGTACTGGAGCTGGACGCTGTGGGCGTCACTGAAGGGCTTGCTGCAGCCCATGCTCATTTCAAACTGCAAGAAGGTGGATGCCGACACGTGAAAGTCCCAGGTCTCGGCGTAACGAGGTTTTCCTGCAAACAAGAAGCTGAATGGTAGCATATAATGGTCCTTTCTTTGCTTACTGGGCACTTGTGCTTGGAACCAACACCTTCAGGAGCAAACAAAAACCCTGTCTGACTTGAAGTGACTTTTCATCCTGCAATAACTGCTCTCAGTCAGTGAGCAGAGGCTTGGACCCATGGAAGGCTGCTAATCTGAAAAGCATGACTGTCTTGGACAGTCTTCCATCTACCAATTCTGCAAATGATGGGACATGGGAATGTCTTCCAAGAGAGATTCTATTACTCCGCTTTTAGGAAACCTTTGCTAGATCATGCATGAAGGACAGTTCTAAGGCAAGCTGCTACTGAATGCACCAAGTCATCTTAAAGGTCAACCCAAGTCTTTTTTTTCCAGAGTCTCCCTCAGCCCCGGCAGTTATGTACACAGATTTGCATTAGAGAATCGCCTCTTGGGTTTCAGTTCATTTAGTCCTCTAGTTAATGAAATATTCTCCCTTTATCTGGTGAAAATATATACCTGTGTTTTCAGTGAATATCAGAGCAGTATCCATAGAGAGACAGTCAATACCGACTTGACCTCCTTGTATTCGGTACCAGCTGGCTTGCAAATCTATGGAGCCATCAAATTTGTCTTGAAACCCAGTTTGAGAGCTGTCATTCATTCCTATAAGGACATCATCCAAGGCCCACTGGGATGAATGTTTTCCTGAAATCCGATGAATAAAGGCAGTTAGAGGAAGTTTGTTATCTAGCATATGAATATCTTTATGACGATGCTTTTAAATCAAATTGTCTAGGAAATGACAGCAAATTACAAAGCCCGCGGTACAATGCGGCTTTAACCGCATGCTCTCAAGGCCACTGGGAAGGGTGGAGTGAGTGGTAACTTGCCATGTTGGGGTTGCCACCATCGAAAAGCTGTGGCAGGTGTCTTCGCCTCCCGTGGCAGGTCAATGGAAATGATCTGTGGCTCCAGAAATGACATGAAGTCCAACTCTCGAAGCAAATGCCAGACTATCCCGTTGTCATTTGAATACTGAACAACAAGCCCTGAGTTAAAAGACATAAATCCAGTTACTCAGACAGCTTTCCTAGAGGCAAAAAAGGGGCAAGGAATAGTATTTTTTAAATGGCAAGACTGTAGCAGAACCTTCAAACTGCGTCTCATAGAACGAGGGCGCATTCATCTAACTTCCTAGCTATGAATTAGTAGACCTAAAGGCTCATCAATTCCTTGACAGTTTCTAGTGCACCAACTCCCAGGAAACGGAAGATGAATAAGGAAAAAAAAAGCTCTTTTAAAGACTACTCAGCTTTGTATGAGTTATGAGCAGGCTGGTAAGGGGGACATAAAAATCCACAACACATCACGTATTTGAATTTTAGATTCTGTCCGGAACATTTCCAAGTCTCATCTCATTATTATACACTCAGAAGAACTATCTCAATTTCCCTAGCACAAATCAAGTAGGGCTCTTTTCCTGCCGAAGCACCAGACAATAAGCAGGGCCCAATCTAAAATTCTATTCCGTGGAAAGATCCTTTCACTAGCCCTTCGTACTTCATCAGGCTTTGGCTACCGAAGCTGGAATGAGGTCAAATTACTAAATAGCAAAGTAGGGGGCCACCTGGGCGGCTCAGTTGCTTAAGTGTCTGCCTTCGGCTCAGGTCCCAGGGTCCTGGGATCAAGTCCCGCATCAGGCTTCTTGCTGGGTGGGGAGTCTGCTTCTCCTTCTGCCTGCTACTCCCCCTGCTTGTGCTCTCACCCTCCCTCTCTGCCTTCAACAAATAAAATAAAATAAGATAGAATAAAATCAAAATCTTAAAAAGAAATAAAATAAATAGTAAAGCAGAAAATTCATGCCCCTTCAATATTAGTTCTACTCTCCTTTCAGTGTCAACCTTTCCCTTTCGACCACCCATCTACCCAACGTCCCTCCTCCACCTGTTACCACAGTGACATGATTTAGTGACCTGCACATTCAAGTTACAGGCCTATAGGCACTGCCCCTGTTACCTCTCCTGGTCACTTTTTAATTTTAATTTTTTTTTTTTTAAGTAGGCTCCACACCCAGGATGGAGCCCAACGTGGGGCTTGAACTCATGACCCTGAGATCAAGACTTGAGCTGAGATCAAGGGTCAGATGCTTAAGTGACTGAGTCACCCACGTGCCCTGAAATGTTTTTTATTTTAAAAGAGGACAAGGAAAAGTTAAGGTTGAATGCAAAAAGAAAAAAATTGCTAATGATGGGAATAACAGGATATCTATCTATCTATCTATCTATCTATCTATCTATCTATCTATCTATCTATCATCTATCTATTGTTATTGATGGGAGGGCAGAGGGCTTTCTTGGCATCTAACTGCCTATTCCGTAACTGTTCCATGACAGGCATCACATACCAAAATTTCACTTTGAGTATTCACAGAAATTATGTTCAAGAAAGTTGTGTTTGTTACACTAATTTTGTTATATCTTAACCTTTTTGGAAATTTTTAAATCATTCATAAAACATATGGTAACTTTCTGATTTCCCCATTACTGACTGGAAGACTATCTCAATCCCTTTATCATTCTGGGCAACAAAGAGTTTACTAAAATTAACTTTCAGGAACTATTAGGATAAAATGTAGAACCCAAAGACAGCCTTTTAAGGCTAATTGTCAGCACATGGGATTATTGTCACTGCATCTGACAAGGGAGGATGCCAGAAACAACAATGACTAATACGCAAAAAATTAGAACTCTTGGGAGAATTAATCTCACCGTATTTAAAATAGAAGAAACCATCATTTATAATGAGGATAAAGATAACTCAAAGAATAGGCACTCTCTGGGGAGAGAGCATGATGGATCAAAGTGTAGAAATTGGCAGTTAAAGCTTCAGTGGGTGGCTACAGACCCAGGAGTTGGAGGAAGAGAGTCACAGTAAAGTTCATGAAGAAAATGGAAGGTAGTCTGTTTCTAGTCTTTATCCTAGTTAAGTCGAAGAACTTCTAGCAGAACTCCACTTCCCAACATTTGATGTGTCCTCAAAATATGCTGTTGGCTTTTAATGTGAATTTGGGTGGCTGAGAGAGCCAGACACTTCAAAATTTAGTTTTTATTGTGGCTATTAATTTATTGATATGGTCTATATTTAAAAAGATGAGAGAGAGAGAGAGAGAGAGAGAGAGAGAGAGAGAGAAAGAGAGAAAGAGAATAATTTAGATTATTCAGAAGGTAGATTATAGTACCAGAAAGGAAGCATGATGAGAATAAAATCTCATTGGCTAGTCCTTTCTAGTACCTTCCATTCAAAGTATCGTTCAAGGAGTAACACCTGCAGCCCCTGGTAACAGGCCCTGCCTGTGTGGTTATAAAACAGGTGCACAAATTCTCGGACACTCTTCCCTTCAAAAACTGGAGTTTAATACTCCCCTTTTTCTTTCCTTCCTTCCTTCCTTCCTTCCTTCCTTCCTTCCTTCCTTCCTTCCTTCCTTCCCTCCCTCCCTCCCTCCCTCCCTCCCTCCCTTCCTTCTTTTTTTCTTTTTTTGTGAGTGCTGCTGGACTTAGTAACTTGCAGGGAATATATAGAATACGATAGGAGTGATGGTGTGCGGATTCTGAGAGTAGGCCATAAAAGGCTTTGCACTTTTGTTCTTGTGTCTCCCCCATGGATCTCTTGCTCTGAGGAGAGACAGCTGGCAGACAGTAGGGAGGCGCTCAAGCAGGCTATGGACAGGTCTACCCAGTGGGAAACTGAGGCCTCTCGCCATCAGCCATGTAAGTGAGCATCTTGGAAATAGATCCTCCAGCCCTGCTTGGATCTTCCGATGACTGTCCCTTCTCCTAGGTTTTATCTTGTCTGCAACCTTATCAAAATCCTCAGCCAGGACCACCTGGCTCAGCTGCTCCTGAATTCCTGACTCATAGAAACTAGGAAGATAAGTGATGTTTGTTGTGCTAAACCACTGAGTTTTGGAGCAGTCTGTTATGCAGCATACCACCTCCATCCCACTGACTCAGAACCTGCCTTTGAAAGCTCCCTAGAGGATTCAGATGGACACGAGAAGCAGGACTCAAGGGGTCCATATTCTATTTGGTTTCTGCATGAAGGCCCTCTTCTCAGTAGCTTTTTAAGGAGGGACACAACCAGGTCTGCAGAGATTTGGGTCCAATAAAGGACAATAAAGGAGGGCCTCCCAGAAGTCTGAAACAATGGGGGAATGCAAGAAAGGGAAACAGCAGTATCTCTATTTTATATAAATTGCTGAGCCCCATTAGCTGGGTCATATGACACACTGTACAACTGGAAAAAACAAAAAACAACAACAAAAAAAAACCCAAGCCATTTTACCTCATCTCCCGAGTGTTTCAGGCATGTACCACATTTCTCTTTTTAAATTACAACCCCATCTGCGTTTTGCCCAGTCTTATTGAAAATAGCCTAATTTGGTTTTAATTCCAAATATGTAAATCAATGCTTCAGCTTAAGTAAAAAAAAAAAAAAAAATCTGTACTTTCATCAACTGGAAGAGATTGGTTCAAGGATTTAGGCAGATTTAAATTCTAACAACCAGTTTTCAGTAAAAGGCTGAGAAATGCCTGTGGGATGTGAATTAAATGGCTAACAAGGAGTTCAAGAAAATGGCTGAAGAGTAGTTGAGAAAAAGTTGCTTGTTCCTAAACAGATCCTCAGGGAATTTGCCTCTTGGGGCAGGCAACAGCATCTGTAGTGAGAGGTTAAGTGTTAACAGAACTTCATCTCTATGACAGGTGGATGTTTTCCAGTCTATTCTGTTTTGTTTTGTTTTCTAAAAAGCTCATATCCAGGGTGCCTGGTGGCTCCGTGGGTTAAAGCCTCTGCCTTTGGCTCAGGTCATGAGCTCAGGGTCCTGGGATCAAGACCCGCATTGGGCTCTCTGCTCAGCGGGGAGCCTGCTTCCCCTCGCTCTCCGCCTACTTGTGATCTCTCTGTCTAATAAACAAATAAAATCTTCAAAAAAAAAAAAAAAGCTCATATCCAGGGATCTGTACTTTTTAGAAGAGTCACATACACAATTGCTACATGGTTCCAACCACCAAGTATTTTATAGTAATTTTAGGTTAAAGAAAATGTTAACATGTTCTACCTCTCCAATCAGAAAATAAGATCTTCAGGATAAGACCCCAAAGTTCCCATCTCTGCATGGGTGCAGCATGTGTTCTATAAATACTTCTGTGTTTTGAACTAATTATTTCTGTGGGGGTAAGTTTGTAAAAATTTAAATCAGATGATGTCGCTTGGGCTCAAGACCTTCAGTTGGTGTCCATGACCCACGGACTCAGACCCCATGTCCCTACTGTGGCTACCATGGCCCCACATGCCTGGGATCCTGCCCCTCCTTCTTGATGAGTCCCAAGGCACACCAGTCATCCTTTTGTTCTCCAACATCACAATTCTTTTCTACTTTGTGGCCTCTGCTGCTGCTTCTGACTGGAAAACTCTCCCTGGCCTCATCACGTTGCTGGCTCCTTTCCATCCTTTAGATTTCAATTTAAACGTTACTTCCTCAGTTAGCCCCCTTCCCAGACTACTTTATCTAAATCACATATGTCAGCCAACAGCTGTCCATCTCATCAGCTAATTTATTTCTATCTAGCTGTCAACCTGACATTTTGCTTATTTGTGTGTTTTCTGAGTCCTCTCACTAGAAGGGAAGCGCCCTTTCAAGCCCGGATTTTGTCTGCTGTGGTATGAGGGCCACTCTGGTTCTTCTTCCCCTTCTGGCCTGTGGTTGTTTGGACGTCTCATCCCTGCGGCACACTCTCTCTTTCCCTCTGCCGCATGGCAGGCAACATCCAGAATCTACCCAGAAGCTGCTTCACTACCCTGGGTGCTGGAAGGAGGACCTCAGATGAGCCTTGATGAAAATGCAGCAGAAAGGAAAAGTCTTCTCTGTTTTAACCCACTGAGATTTCGAGGGCTGTGTGTGGTAGCAGCATAACTCAGCACATCATGACTGATGTGTCAGATGTTTGGGGACACGGTATCCACAACTAGAACATGTGTGGCTTAGAGCAGGCTCTTGAATAGACATTCGTTGAAGACATTAGGGAATGCAAAATGGTCTGTAGAAGTTTCTAGACTGCTGTTTCTGTAATTGGTGACCTGGACAATTACTAGACTAAAAGTACTAACATATTCAGAAAGAGTCATGAAAGCCTTCAGTCAGCCACAGTATGACCGAGGACATGTGGGATCAGTCATTCGAGCTCTCAGCAGCTCATGGACTAACGGGGACAGTTTAAGCCAACATGTCACACACAGTCATGCCTGAGATAACAAACTCAGAAGCTGCATAACCCGTCATGTGCCATTCATGAGACCAAGGTTTGGAAGAGGACCCATCTGAGAAGCCCATGGGTTTTGTGCTAGGAAAACTTACATTCAGGGTTCCTTAGGGCATCCCCTGTCTGCAGAGCTCCGGGAAGCCACTTACCTATGCTACAAGCCTTTTGCATTTCTTTCAGAACTGAATCACAGAGGCAGAAGATGGTATGGAAGCCTAGAGAAAGCAGAGTTCTGGGCAAGGAGAGAAGCAGGATGTGGGTGGTTAAGGCATCCATCCCGGAAGGAGCCTCTGTGTTTTGAATCCCTGTTCATTCACTTACTGATCTTAGGCAAGATCACGTAGTCATATATAGAACATGTGCCTCAGTGTCTACATCTGTGAAATAGGACTAATAATATCTATGGCAAATAGGTATGATGAAGATTAAATGAATTAACAGAAAAAACATTTGGAACAGTGCCTTGAATATAACAGGTGCTTAGTAAAAGCTTTATCATTGCCAAGAATAGTTCCTTGTACCAAAAGATGCTAGTACCCCCAGAATGTTTATGGGCAGAAAGTAGAGTCTGAGCTGCATTCAGTAATGCCCTTGCAAACAAGTTGCTAGCCCTACACTAAATGTAAAAGGCTCTGCTATTTTTTCTCCCCACTGAAAGTTATAAAAGAACAGCATTCTTTACAATGGATATATTCTGACCATAAACAAATATACTCTGATCAAAACAAATATACTCTGACATGATCCATAAGCTTTCCAGGCTTAAGGATCTACATGAAGAACCTAAAAGACCATGGCTCTTCGCAGTTCGCCACTTAAGGATGGAGAAGAGAAGAGAAGAAATGATTCAGGGTAGCATCTCCGTTTGCAAAATCCTGGCCAAACTCTGGGTTGAAAGAGGAGTAATTTGCCCACAGTAACTATAATTTCTAAGGAAATACAGCAGCTTACCTTCATTTCTAGCTCTTGGTTTGATGCAGGTAATCCCTGAAGTTTTGCTCCCAATTTGTATATAAAACTGAACAAGTCTGTGGGGGCAAGGGGAACAAACTTCAGTTTACTTACAAATAGAGAAGAAATTTAATCTTTTGCATTTTGGCACATTAAAGAGAAAAGCTTTGGTAATTCTGAAATATTACTTTATACCCAAAGGGCACATGAGAATTAGAAACTACGTAGATTATATAGCAAGCTAATACTGTAACCATTCTAGGAAATGTTACTTAATAACCATTAATTTTATACTATGATAATGATTTAAACAGAAGGAAACAGGTGAATTCTACTTCAGTGTGGCGTCTGATGTAATTTAGTGTAATCACTGAAATGCTCATTCTTTAGATCGAGATAAGTGTTCACCAAAAACAAGATGAGGAAAAATCTAACATCAAGAAGCTAAATACTGCATTAGTTTAGGGCCATGTAATTACTTATATTACTGATTCAGAGTCAGATGGTTTAATTTTTCACAGCTGACAATGTGATGTAAATTAAGCCTCAGTCCACAGTAAACTAAAAGAGAGGGCCCACATGACAGGTGCACCTCTTGAGAAGAATTCAGAAGGCAGAAAAAAAAAAGTGACACAGAACCCCAGATTTTAGTGAGGACAAGGTCTAGAAGTTCCAAATAGTTCTTCAGTTTCCTTTCTTTCGATTCTCAAATAATTTAACTGATAATAGTACGAAAAGCACAGTTTTTATTTCAGGCATGCTATTTCATTTGATCTTAAAACGAAGCAGTTATTTATTTTACCAGTAGGTGTCAGTGTAGGTATTTTAAATTTCTGCAGCAGTTTTTAATAAATGAATACAAATAAATTTCCATCAGTGGAATGCATCATTTTTGGACACAGAATTTAAAGTTGACCAAAAAAAAAAATCTTCGTTTCACCTGGCACATATAAACGTAATAGCAAACACTCTTCGTAGTAACACAGAACTTCAGAAAACCAAGCTGACAGACATACTTTAGATACACAGACTTTGATGATACCTGTAGGCTGATTAACAAATAGTGGCATAAATTTTGCAGGAACTATTTTATTATGGCATTAAAGTTATGGCTCATTTTTTACATATCAGAATAGAGAAACCTTGGATTATGTAAATCCTCAGTAAAACAGTATGGAGAGTTTTCGGTTAGACCACAAGGATGGTAAATACTATGCTCACGGAGAAGTGTACCTGATATTCCTGGTGTCCAGAGGGACAGTCCTCGCTTCCCTTTTCCCAGGGCCATTGAAGTAAAGAGATTTGCCATCATTAAGCGTCCCACAGCCAGTTCCAACCTGGCCCCCAGTTATCTTGTACCACAGAGGGCTGAGCTTCCCCTCAAACCTATCGAACATCTCACTGTGATTAGGGACATTAGATACACAGGTTCCTTGTGCGGCTTCCGAGAAAAGAAAAACATAGGAGAGAGAGGCTTTGTTGAAACTTACATGTCAGAAGGTACATTCAGAGCGCGGGCTAAGGAAACATTTCCACAGGTGTTAGGAGCACAAAAGCACATGGAAATCTGTACCCCACACTGTCTGAATTACAGCCAGCACTACCATCACCAAAAACATCATCCCACCTTTCTAATTTTTTATTCATTTGTAGAGAGACACTAAGAACCACACCTTTCCATGGTTCTTGCTACCAAGAGGAGGTGGGCAAACTGAAAAATAGACTTTGTCCACCACAAAATTTGCTCCTTTTTTGTCCTGCTATCAGAGGATCAATAAGGAGAGTTAATCCCAGAGTTAAAAACCAACAAACAAAAAACGCCCCTGAAATCATGGGTGATCTCCACAGAAGGCCTGCAATGGCATATGTCTGTCTTTGGTCACAGGTCAGATGAAGAGCGGAGCACTGAAACTCTGGGAAGCATCCTTTTGAAGTGGCCTCTAGGAAAAACTCCAAACAAAATTTTGGAGCTTATAACATTTTCTTCAATTTTACTCTTTAATCTCAGCTCCTTTTTTATTTTCACTTGTAGTAAAAGCCAAGGATGACTGTGGTCAGAAAATATTTCTCCTGTAAAGCTCTCTTCTGATAGTCTTGGATTTATCATGTCAGGCACTGATTTTTACTTTGCATGTGTAAAGTTACATCTCTTATAAAAAGCAACATAAAGAGCATAGAGAGTCCCTTGTAGCCAAGTGGTCAAGGAAGAGCTTAGGGTTGAGTGTTAGATAATGACTTGTCAGAGTCTGCAGCCTAGCTTCAGCAACTCCTTGCTGTGTGCCCTTAGGAGAGTTACTAAGCCTCTCTGTGTTTCAGTTTCCTCAAATATAAACAAGACAAAAAGAGTATGTACTATGGAATAGGGTTTTTGCTAGAATTCAGTGAGATGATATAAAAAGCACTTACTACATATAGAGCCTGCATAAAGTAGAGCTGAAAGCCATGTTAACTATTATCGCTATTACTAATAAATAAATCTCCTTTAGGCATTGAAATTGGTGTTACAGTGTATTTTTTTTCCCCTTGGGCAACTTAAAACTACATAATATCTCTTCGCAATTCCTACAACTAGGACTTAAAGAAGAATAATCTCAGAATCTGTTTCCTTGGAAGAAGTAACTTGAGAGGAATATTCTACAAACAAACCATCAGACGCACGTGTGCGGGCTTACCAGTGTACCCCAGGTCACAGAAGCACACCCCCGAGACACAGTCTCCGTGGCCACTGCAGTAACTGGGACAAGGCTCAGATATGTACACCCCATCCAAACCAAAGGGAGGCACGTTCTTCTGTGAGCTGCTCTCCTGAATCCACCGGAATCTCGTTTTACTGTTGAGGAAAACAAAACCTGTGTTTTTTATGCCAATACAGCATGCAAAAAACATTGAAAAGTAGAGGGTTCAGAAAAATTTAGGAAGGGTTTCCTATTTATTTGACAGTCATGGCCACTTGACTGGACACTTAACCTTTAAAATAAAGTGTCTCAGAGCTTTCTTGAAACTTGTTGATTTCCTTTTCAGCCTAAATGTTTCAATACAGGGAGGATAACAGGTACAAAAGATTTTTGACATCCAGACACATATTATAGGTTTTTACTTGTATATTTTCCACCTCATGCTTTTTTTTTTAATGTATAGATCTTCTTAAAAATTTCTTTTTTAGATTTTTTATTTAATTTATTTAGTTGAGAGAGAGAGCAAGCACGAGCTGAGGGAGGGGTAGAGGGAGAGACAGAAGCAAACTCCCTGCCAAGCCGGGAGCCTGGCATGGGGTTGATCCCAGGACCCTCGGATCATGACCCAAGCCAAAGGCAGATGCTTAACTGACTGAGCCACCCAGGTGCCTCCCATCTCATACTCTTTTAGTAATAAAACCCAGAAAGGTATTCCTTTCACATAATTAATATTTCACCCTTCCATCACACTGATTTTATGAGCATTTTCAGAAAAGGCTATTTAGGACTTTTTGAGACCATCAGATAGAATGTTCTTTGTTAGGACATACAGAGGGACTCTGGCTATTTGACACGATCCTGGCAGGAAAGAGTTAAGTTTGTTCTGACAGCGCTCCTCCCACCTGTTGCCTTCTTCTTCACCTCTCAACTTCAAATCCCTAAGACACTCATTCTGTGAGCTCTTAGCAACCTGCTGGGCTGCCAATAAGGTGACTGTCAATGAACAAAAGAGGGACCGGGTCCTAGTGCTTCAAACCTTGGAACACTAGTGGGCTGGGCTGCTGCCCGGTCTTGAGGCTGCCAGACTAACACTGGGTCCAGCTGCCCCCCAGTCTTTGCGATCCTCTTAGCACATCTCTTTCTTCTCAAATATATGGGAACCTGTGCACACCTATAATGTCACACCAGGAAAACACCTCTTCCTTCTTGGTTCTACTGACATCAAGGAAGGAGGATGGATTAGGTTATCTGGAGTCCAATTAATTTTGCTGCCAATATTTATAGACTTTAGAGTGAATCCAGTTTCTTTGTAAACAAGGGTAAAGAATCTTAAAGATTAATGAAGAGTGCTAGAGATAAACTAGAGACAAAGTTGGTTCCTTCTCCTCTCCATTACTGTGGAAATAATGTGGCAGTGTCAGAATGCATTTCTTTTTTTTTTTTTTTTTTTTTAAAGATTTTATTTATTTGACAGAGAGAAACACAGCCAGAGAGGGAACATAGGCAGGGGGAGTGAGAGAGGGAGAAGCAGGCTTCCTGCCGAGCAGGGAGCCCGATGTGGGGCTCGATCCCGGGTCTCCATGATCATGACCTGAGCCGAAGGCAGTCACTTAACCCGTCAGAATGCATTTCTTTCTAGTTCTTCAAACAGCCTGGATTATTTGGCAACACACGATTTTTTTCCTTTGTTATTTTAAGTTACCTACTCTTGACAAATTTGCGAAATGTGACCCACAATGTTTTTTACTAGGTTTAAGTGTTCAGAGACTAATCACCCGTTAATGCAAGTCTTGGCACACATTCGTCAGTGTATCAAGTGGAAGGTGAACACATCTTTTATTTCCTTTAAAGCTAATTCAAAATATACTGGTTTTATTTTTTAAGGCAAAAGAAAATTGAAATAAGATTGGAAAAACACCACAAAAGCAAAAAGAAAGAAAGAAAGAGAAAAAAAAATACAGGGGTTGTGCCATGAACTTTAGGAAAATTCCTCCCATTGGAGTCCATAAGGTTATTTAGGTTGTGAAGATATTTTTCATCTCAAAGGAAGGAAATGGAATTGATCAGCTGCTTTTGCCAGTTGCTGCTTTTAAGAAAAATGGTAAGGCCTTTGTGACCCTCCCCAAAGAGAGGTGTATCTTTGGATAAAAGAGGAAAACATGTCAATTCTCTGATACAAGTCCTCTTCGAGTAGAAGTCATGCTTGCCTCTTCTTTTTGCATCTCTAAAATACAGAGAAACATGGGTCTACAATTTCTGCCCCATGGAAAGTCAAGAAAGAGGTAGGAACAACTTTCCTCTACCCTAAGTTCTCCCATCTGGATCAGGTAAGGGCATCTCTATCAACTGCCCTACTTCATGAAAGAAGAGGGCTCTGGTGGAAGCCCAGAAGCATTCAGAAGGTTGAAGAATCCCACTTTTAAGTAGAATTCTAGAAGCTTTGGTAATTTGATAGTGGAAGAAGAACAAGTGAAACCCTTTGACTCATCTGTTTTTTGGGGTCCCTATAATTTTCATAACAAAAAATCAGGGTCTGCCTAGCCAGGCAGAGGAAGCACCCCCAAGTCTAATGCTCCTGTAGATCCAAGAAGCCGAGTTCACTGTTAGATATTTGAGAATGTGAAAAACCTCAGGAGCTGAGCATTAAGGAATCCACTTTTATTTTCTTTTAATTTTTATTATTTTTATTTTTATTACTTAAAAAAATCCATTTTTAAATAAAGAAAAAACCAGAACAAAGCAAAATGATGAATTATTGGCTAATAGGGTAAGTCCTGGATATGATGAATCACAGTTAGGAGTCCTAGCTGGAAGCCCATGGTTCAAAGTAAAAGGGCAAGAGATTGTGCCTAAAAGGGTGCACATCAAAGCAAGAAAAGTTTTCCCCGATCACAACACTGGCAAGTTTTTCTTCATGTAAATTTTCCCCAGTTATGTCTGGTTCTTGATGCCTACCGCTGCCTGTCCTACTCTCCCTTGTACCATTTTGGAATTGAGCATAAGTAAGTTAGAAACCTCAAGGCTGCTGGAATAAGAGGAAGAACTAGGAAGAGATTCACTAAAGAACTGTAGACACGGAGAGACCATCAGAAGAAGTCGGCCGAAGTGAGGTGGGTGCTTCATTTCTTCCCTGAAGAAACAGGTGGCTTCTGATGATTAAAAATTATTGTGCATGTTTCTTGAAATGTCTTTTAATTCCTTGCCTAAGAGCTATTTTTTATAATAGGATACCTTTCATCAAACTAGTTTTTGAATCTTTCCCTGAATATCTCTTTTATACCAGCAAAATTCCACTATGCCTAGAAGCCCACATGCTCCTAATTTAAACACCATGTTACAAGAGACATAGCATACAGAGAATTTCTTGATTCAGCACCATGAATTCATCATTCTCTCTGCCTTAGGATATTCGCTGCTTACTACTGGAATGGCTTTGTCGGATGAAGACTGGATAACTTTGATCCTTGGGCTAGTTCTTCTCTGGGTACTGATATTCCACATAGGAATACTATGGTGAAACAATGGAGAAAGTTAGTCAAAGAAAAGCAAAGTATTATGCTGTCCACCTACAGAATGAACCTCCAACTGAACCTAGCTGCAGGAACCAGAATGAGCCCGTTACCTATTCTTGTGTGCAGAATTATTATTATCTTTATTTACTTTTCTTAAACATGAAATAACTTGTCATCTTTAAGCTATAGCAACAACAACAACAACAAAAAGAAGTAGGCCAAGGTTAAGCTAATAAGCATGTCTAGATTCCATATAGCTGGTCTTTTTTAAAACAGAAGAGAGAAAGTCTTGGGATTATTAATACTGTTAATGTGTGTGTGCCCATGTGTGCACGTGCTATCTGTGCCTTTTCAGGGAGATACGACAGGGTGCAGAAGAATGATTTTTTTGCTGAGCAGCAATGAATTTATTTTGGGAGACATATTTTCAAAAGGGAGGTATCTTCATTGCAGGTAATCACCTACTGTTGGTCTTCATTCCTCATTCAACATCCCTCCGTTCAGCTGGCATTCACCAAGTGCCTCCCGCATGCCGGGCATAGTGCTAGGGCTGGGTATATGATGGGAAGCAAAACCCAGCACGGTTCCTGCCACCACGTAGCCTCCATTAAGTGAGGAAACACATTAGGCAAACCCGGAGTGAAGAAATGTAAATGTGCAGCCTTGTTGACTACTGTGACTGAGAAGGACATAATGCTAGAAAAGCATCTTTGACCTGACAGTCGGAAGATCCGGGAAGGATTCAAGGAGATGAGGATTGGGAAAAAGACGAGTTTAATTTTACTAGAAATAAACCACAGTGTGGCTTGAACATTCAAATCATTGAACAAAACTTCCCCTTTGTCTTGCTTTCCCAGATGAGGAAAAAGTAGAAGGCTAGACTCTGTCTCTGACTCCTTTCCCAATTACTCCTGTTTACAGGATGCCTGTGAAGAGGTCATGGTGGCCATGGGGGAGACGTTCTGCGGAATGCTAAGCAACTGTGTTTCTAGCACATTCCCTCCTTCTGTCCTCTCAACCCCTGCCCCTGGCGATATTAACATTTTGCATTCTGCATAAGGAACCTAGAGCAGGCTTGACGACAGGCTATATTGTATCATTGGGATGCTGTTGAGTGTCAGGGATACACCAGCATATATCTATTGCCATCGAAGTCTTGCCCTTGTAGGTAAGAACTAAGAGAATGAGTATGAGGACAATATGCTCCTTTGAGAAAACCAGCTTAGAATTATTTGTGAAAGAGCAATGTTCTAGTAACTATTATAAGCATGTTGCCTCATGGCAAAATAGCTCCCAATTTTAACAATTTTCACACTTCGAATTCTCAGCTTTCCAACACTGCATTTGGAGATAGCAGAGCTGAACATATTGCAGAAGAAACAACAACAGCTCTTAAAGTGGAAACATATTCACTACTCTTTAGCAGAGAGCTCTTTGTTACAAATGCCATCAGCCAGCTAGCTGGACCGTGTTCAAATTGGCCAGGGAGCTGGACTCAAATGAAGATATTTCTTCTTCCCAGAGCGGAGGGCCAAGACAATATTGATACACTGGGAACCTCAAAATATTGGCTCACTTTGTGATAGAAAGGAAAACCTTTTCGTTCTCATATATAGCTTTACCACTACTTTCATACACTATCTTGTAGTGCCCCGATATTCTAGTCATTGCAGGAAATATACTCCCCATGCTGATTCCCAGCTTCATGGTCTATTGCTCTATTTGGAAGAGCTGTATCTGGGTCAAAGTTTCCGAAAAGCATTGGGGGAGGAAGGCAGTGGTCTTGGTGAGGACTAGAGGGCTGCATTTCTATGTGACCAGCTTGCAATGAGCAGAAAGCAGGATGAGAAGGCTATTAGGGTACAAATACAGATAAATTCTCATGGCAAAGGAAAGATGCTTCCAAGGTTGAACCCTACGGGGCAGAGGTGATAGCTGGGAAGAATGAGAGATTAGGGAACCACTCCTCCAAGAGCAGAATTTAATCAAGGCAACTTTCTTGTCCTGGACGTTGCTTGTGGAAAAGGGAGTCCTAATAACAGGTCGCCTGCTGGCTTTTAGTATTCCTACTGGCCAGTGCTGCTATGTGCTTCCCATTACCCACCCCTCAACTTTTTTTGAGTGGAAGTCTCTATTGTAATTATCCTATCAGTTCCTCATCATTGTATGTTGGATATGGACAATTGTTTTTTTTAGTTCATAGGCCTCTAGATCAAGAGAAGCCGTATCTAGGGAGCCACAGCCATATCCTGACCTGACAGAGATCATGAGATCAGTAACTGAGTGCCTGATGCTGTGATGGGATGACACTTGGGAGGTCTTGGGAGAAGAGGGAATGCGTCTGGCTGTGGGAGAGATGTGACCTGCTGGAGCCAGGGCAACTTATCATAGATTGCTCAATAATGCCCCCCGCCCCCATGAATCACACCTCCTTGTGGACATGCTGCTCTGTAGTCTGAATTTTCTGCACTTCCTATCAGAAAGGGGAGTCTGTTTTCCCCACATTCTGAATCTAGAACGGCCTTGTGATTTGCTTTGCCCAGTAGGATGTGGCAAATAGATAAAGTCTTGTAGGTTTTACTTCTGCTCTCTTGGAACTCTAGGACCACCAATTGTGAAAATTACTAGGCTGAAGACACAGAGAGAAAGGTCCTGTTGAGCCCAAACACTAACCGACCCACCAATTAAATACAGTTCCATGATGGGAGCCCAGACAGAGCACCACCCAGTAATCCAGAAAACCACGAGAAAGTCAATCACTGTTGCTTTTGTTTGGAGAGACAAGATTTGGAGAGACAGCTTGCGTAGCAATAGATAAGTGTACAAATATTCTCCTAGACTGTACTCACTAATATAAACAAGGAGTAAGGATGATTTTTAAAAAAGTAATGTATCAATGAATCTTGGAACACTGAAAAAGTAAAATAAAATAAATGATTTTAAAAAATAAATAAGGGGCGCCTGGGTGGCTCAGTTGGTTGGGCGACTGCCTTCGGCTCAGGTCATGACCCCAGAGACCCGGGATCGAGCCCCACATCGGGCTCCCTGCTCGGCGGGAAGCCTGCTTCTCCCTCTCTCACTCCCCCTGCTGGTGTTCCCTCTCTGGCTGTGTTTCTCTCTGTCAAATAAATAAAATCTTAAAAATAAAAATAAAAAAATAAAAAATAAATAAAAATTTAAAAAACAAAAAGTAATGTATCCGGGTGCCTGTGTGGTGCAGTCAGGTAAGCATCCAACTCTTGCTTTTGGTTCAGGTCATGATCTCAAGGTCGTGACCTCTAGCCCTGAGTCAGGCTCAGCACTCTGTGGGGAGTCTGTTTGGGATTCTCTCTCTCCCTCTCCCTCCCACTCTGTTCCTCCCCCTGCTTGAGCTCACCCTCTCTCTCTAAAATCAATCAATCAATCAATCAATCAATTAATAATGGCAGAACCACCCTGTGGGCTCTGAACTGCTCACCTCTGAACTGTGATTGGAGAAAGAGTTTCTATCTTGCTTAAGCCTTCTTAAGCATTTGAATCTGTTTCTCTGTTAGAGTAGTTGGGCCTGTGTCCTACCTAAAGCACAATGCAAGTCAAATTCTTAAATTTCAACAAAGAAGGCCAACCCATCAACACTGCCACTGTGTATCAAATCATCTGAGTCCCTCTTTAAGACACTACAAAGAACACTGGCATACCAAGACAAAGAATTACTTACAAGTGGACTTAGACCCACCAACTGCAAACTCTTTCTTGAGAATAATCGGTATTTAAAGATTAGGCTTCAAAGTTGAGTAGATTAACCAAGAAACGTGTACATCATTGACTAAACAAGTTCTCGCCCAATCTAGGAAGTTTGTCTACCAAAGCGTGGGGTGTAATTTTTGAGAGACGCATACCTAAGTAACGAGGGAGGCAGACAACATAACCAGCTTGTCTAGCTAGACGATGCACAGTGAGTTTGGTGATCGATTTGGTGAAAGATGCCACACCCAGAATGGTTGAAATGGAAGAACTTTATGAATAAAACACTCCTCCAGATTGGTAAGTTTTTATCACTTTATCAGTCTGGATGAGGTCAGTTATTCCTTGGTGACAATCCCCAATCTCAGCAGCTTAACTGAACAAAAGTTTATTTCTTATTTATGCAAATATGTCCACTATAGGTCGGCAAGGAAGTCTGCTTGTTTTAGATGGTCAGGGACCCAGACTGATGTAAAGTATATCTCCAAACATGCTTTCATAAAACAGAGAACATGGCAAAATGCACACGGCTCTTAAAAATCACACATTTCATTTCCATTTACATTTTATGAGACCATGTCAAACTTTAAAAGGTGTGAGGAAAATATAAATCTTACTATATTGTAGGAAGCCAGCAAGTTAGAAATATTGCTTGAATGGCACTAATGAGCATTCCAAGCGTATATAAAGTCATGACCAGAAAGTCATGTCCAACTAGATTTATATCATCGAGGCTCTGCAGAAATGCTTTGACTTAGTCAGTTTAATGCTACATTCTGGCATTCAATTAAGAAATGTCCACTTGAGAAATATTTCTTTATCTTTCACAAAATGACAGAGTTAAAAATCCTGATCTCTGTGTTAGTTACTTTATCTGGCTTAAGTATACCTCTGCATGCTATACATTTATTATAGAATACTAAGCATGGAAAAAAATTGTATCAGAATGCATTTTTTTTTTCCTTTTTACCCTTCAATGAGAATGAAATGACCCTGCATTTTCTCCCTTTGTCCCAGCCGCTAGAAAACGGAGTTAAATTTATTGCCCTATTAATGAAACTAATTCACTTCAAGTTTTTTTTATCCATTTATCTCATTTCTCTGTCAATTGATTTTTAATCTTTCTATTATTTTAATAGTCATTTAAAGGGATCTTTTATATTACAAGATATCTCAAATCGTTCACACAGAAAGGCATTAAATTATCCAAAGTCTATGAAATGGAAGTCAGACATAATAACGACGTGTGACTCTTTGAGCCTCTAACATCTTTTGTTCACTGCTGCACTCCCAGTGCCCAGAATGGTGCCCAATAAATATTTACTGAGTAGATGAATAAGTCAGTTTGTTTGCCAAGCACGCCGGGCTGTCTGCACACCCTCTTACTTGGGGAATTTTGCTCCAGGGCTCTTTTCCTTAAGAGTCATTTTGTGGGGGCGCCTGGGTGGCTCAGTGGGGTTAAAGCCTCTGCCTTCGGCTCAGGTCATGATCTGAAAGTCCTGGGATCGAGGCCCACATTGGGCTCTGCTCAGCGGGGAGCCTGCTTCCTCCTCTCTCTGCCTGCCTCTCTGCCTACGTGTGATCTCTCTCTGTGTCAAATAAATACATAAAATATTAAAAAAAAAAGTCATTTTGTGACTCCATATAGCCAGCCTCTATGAATTCTTATAAGGCTACTGAAATGATGATATTGAGACAAATATCTACTCCCAAGCAATATACCTATGGCATATAAGAATGGTCACTTTACCTGGATGCAAGAGACCTTGGGATGACAATGGTGATTCTTGTCCATTCCTCAAAGTCCCCTGTGTGATACACGGTGGGCTCACTTAGTTCCCTGGAGTTGCCTTCACATCCTTTGCCTGCAGAAGCTGGGTAACAGCCTTCCTTCACCAGAAACCAGGACATGCCTGCATCATGAGAGTACTGAAGAAGAACGGGGGCAGCACTGCTGAACTGGTTGGCACACCCTATGTTTAGCTGTCAAAAGGGAAGACAGGATTAGACAAGGTCTTGGTTCCAAGCGACCAGTCAGCACATTAGGTGCTGCAACAGTCGACCTCATATTGACAACGGTAAGACTTTCAGCTCAATTCCAACCAAGACCCTCCCACGGGTTCTAGAAATCTTTAGGTGGCCAGCAGATGCTTTTTAAGAAAACCTGGGCCACGGGCGCCTGGGTGGCTCAGTTGGTTGAGCGACTGCCTTCGGCTCAGGTCATGATCCCGGAGACCCGGGATCGAGCCCCACATCGGGCTGCCTGCTCGGTGGGAGGCCTGATTCTCCCTCTCTCACTCCCCCTGCTTGTGTTCCCTCTCTCGCTGTGTTTCTCTCTGTCAAATAAATAAATAAAATCTTAAAAAAAAAAAAAAAGTTGGGCCAGAGTGTCTGGGTGGCTCAGAGGGTTAAGCCTCTGCCTTCAGCTCAGGTCATGATCTCAGGGTCCTGGGATCGAGGCCTGCATCGTGCTCTCTGCTCAGTGAGGAGCCTGCCTCCCCCTCTTTCTTTGCCTCTCTGCCTGTTTGTGATCCCTCTCTCTGTCAAATAAATAAATAAAAGCTTAAAAAAAAAAAAAAAAAGGCTGGGCCAGTGGCCATTTTGTGGATTTCTTGGGATTATAGGAGGGAAAATGGAAGCACAGTATCTTTGATGTTGGAGCCAGGGATAAAATCCAAGAAGCCAAGAAATGGCTTTCTTCTCTTATTCCAGGCATATAAACAGAGGGAAGCAGATGAAGAACTATCCTCTTCAGAACAAGAAGGTTACCTGAAGAGAGGGCTATCCTCCCTGCTTTCAGTGGAATAAGGATCTTTACTCTATTTTCTTGCCAAAACTCAGAAGAAGTCATTGCCAATTAAGATCTAAGAGCTAAGTTTTTGCCACCGCATGAAATACACAAAATGATCTAGAAATAAAACTATCACTGTTCTGTGTATTCATGTGGTCATCATGTCATCATAGAACATGAAAAAAACTTGGAAAAAAAAAAAGAAAAGCAATTTAAATTCCAATGGCCAAGCACAAGTGTTTTTATTTTTTCTGTTTTCTAAATTTTAGAAAGAAGTATATATTTTGGTCATATCATTGAATTTATCACACTGTGCAGTATTGCAAAGAATGTATAATTTTTCCTCATCTATTTTCACCAGGTAAATTTCTAGTAGTAATATCACTGAATCAAAACGTAGAAACACTTACAATTTTTTATTTATATATGTTCATTTTTATAAGTCAAAACAAAGAAACACATAATTTTTTATTTATATATGTTCATTTTTAATCAGTTGGGTTCAAATGAATTTACTTAACCACAGCTTTGAATATTATTCGAGTTTAAGTTTCTTTCTAAATTGGTAAATGTATAAAATGATTTTATTACTGTTTTAGTTGACATTTTTTGGTCATTATAAATGTCAAGCTCTTTTCCTGGTATTTATTTAATTATATGCCACCTTATATGAATGGCCTACTCATATCTTATTTCATTTGTTGGTGGGGGCCACCAGAGAATTTTATTGTATAAGAAGACTATAGATAAGAGCAGTCAAATTTTATAGGAAAAAAACCAAACAGTGAAGTAAGCACTCAAAGGAACATGATTATGACCACAGAATAAAAAGTGAAGGGAAGCTAGGGCTGTAGGCAAATAATATTGGCCCAGAGCTTAAGAGGTCAACCAGTTCATCCTGTGACTACTGGTAGCTTGATCCAGTCTTTCAAAAGAATAGTCTCTATTTTCCTTATTCCATACTCAAAGCTAGAAAGCATCTGTCAGGAAGATCTGTAATTGGGTTTGTAGGTATTCTATTGTGATGCATTTATCCAAGTTTATACAGTTCAACGTCAACAATATAAGCGAAGACTTCACAATCTCCGCTCCATGATTAAACTCTTCTAACACAAATTCCTTTTATTACACATAAGTAAGCATAGCTTTTGGACGATGTGTGTGACGGTAATTACAATAGACACAAACAGTTAGCTTTTTATCGTAGACCTTTTATAACTGCCATTGTTTCTAAAGTAGGCAAGTCTTGGGAACATTCAGTTCTTGACGTCTGTACCTTTTTAAATTGACTATCTAGCCAGCCTCTTAACTGTCAGTGTTTTCTAGTATTCAATTCTCAGCTTACTTAGAATCTTTATAGTCTATACATGTTCCCAAATCTCATTCATAGTCATCACTTCAACATCCCTTCTGAATACCTGTCATTCCCAGGCCAGGCACCCCTCTCTGGCTCTCGGGAAATGTCCGTAACTGATTTCTATGCATTTCCCCTTCGGGGTCCCCAGGCCCGCTCCGTTCCACAGGTCCAGGTCTGCTTTCACCATCCGCCATCCTCACACAAATCCTTCCTCTGCCTGGATCTCCAAGTTCAGTGACTGGAGCCAGAAAGGTGGGAGTTATGCTCAAGTTCATTCCAACAGGTGACCAGAGAACCTGCTGACTTTGCCCCTTTAACATCTTTCAGTTCCATCCCCTTATTTTAACAATCCCATGCAATGCCTGCATCTGGCCTCCTCATCTCCTCCTCTGATGACTGCTCCAGCATCCTTTCTTTGCTCAGAGTATATTCCACAGTCAGAGTTCTTCTCTCTGCTCCTCCACTCCCACACCATCTTTGTTATCTTTTACCTGGATCAGTGCCATAGGTCTGCCCTTGCCTCTGCCACTGTACTCCCAACATGGTCACCAGAGGCTTTAAAAGCCTAAGTCACAGTACATCATTCTCCTGCCAGCAGTGTACTCAGAGGAGAAGCCCTGTTCCGTCTCTCTGTGTTCTACTCACAATGGCGTCCCTGTGATTTTTCTGAGCTTTTCCACGCACACTCCTGATTCAAAGCCTTTGTACTTTTTGTTCCCTGTGCCTGGAATGTGCTTTCCCAGACAGCGGCATGACTCACCCTTTTAACTTTTTTTTTTTTTATTTATTTTTTTTATTTATTTTGACAGAGAGAAACACAGCCAGAGAGGGAACATAAGCAGGGGGAGTGAGAGAGGGAGAAGCAGGTTTCCTGCCGAGCAGAGAGCCGGATGTGGGACTTGATCCCGGGTCTCCGGGATCATGACCTGAGCCGAAGGCAGTCGCTTAACCAACTGAGCCACCCAGGCGCCCCACCCTTTTAACTTTTATAGGTCTCAGCGTAAAAGTCATTTTATTAGTAAGGGTACCTTTATAAAATAATAGTCCACACTTCTCTATTCCTTTTTATTTTCATAGCCTACAACAGAGGCTGGTGCATAGTAAAGGCTTTATAAATATTTGTCGAAGCAATGAATAAATGTTCTTGTTGATTAGTTTCCTCTCTTGTTAAGTCAACATCCAAATTACTGTTAGAATGATCTCTCTAAAACAGGTCTGATTCTTGCACTTAATGGATGAAAAATCTTCCATGACTCATTGCTCTTGGGTTATGGTCCAAGTGCCTACGCGTATCATATAAAATGAATTTGGATCAACTTTCTCTCCTACCTCTATGGCACATACTCCAAGCTCCTGAAAGTTTCCAAACTGTCTATTCTCATTTGCACTTTCATGTATTTTCATATATTTGCACATTCTGTTCCCTCTAACTGGAATTATTCCCTTTCCATTGTTCATCTGGCTAAATCTGTATTTCTGGAGACTTTCCCTTTTTATGCATCCATCCATTCATCCATCCATCCACTCATCCATCCATCCATCCATCCACCCACCTACCTATCCACCCACCCACCTACCCATCCACCCATCCATCCACCCATCCATCCACCCACCCATCCATCCATCCATCCACCCACCCACCCACCTATCCACCCACCCGTCCCTCCAACAGTTGTCTCTGGAGCACCTGCCAGGCACTATGCCAGGTACTCTTTTAGCCCAGAGCCTATTTCTACTACAACACTCCTGCAATAAGGACAATCATTTTTTCTGGCTCACTCGCTAGTTTCTGAGCTCCTTGAGGGCTAGGGCCATATTTTTCATGTCTACATTCCTAGCAACTAGTGTTTGACAAATGGCACACAGTTACAAAAACATGTACCAGCACTGTGCACAAATGACACCAAGTTCTTGTCACAGATTCCTAATACACATTCATCATCAATTCCCAAGTGAACCATAATACATATCTACTATCAACTAATGGCCACAATCAAAAGTTTTCTGCTGGAGTCATTTGAGAATTGAGATTTTTCTCAGGCATTGTGCGTTTTTACTGGTTAAGTACTTGGAATACCTAATAATGTTTTCCGGATTTAGATTTTTTAAACCCCAGAATACCATCTTGCAGATTTTAACACCTACACTACCATGATTTTGTGACTAATTAAATTAAGAAGGTGTCAGGTGAGAAACAGCGCAGTATTCCAGCCAACATATCTGGTATTGCTGTAATTTTGTTAGCATTTTAAGGTAGTACCAACAAATTAATACTGAGTCATATACTGCTATTAATGGTATTTTCATTGTAGTTTAGCATCAAACTCTAAACAGGGAAGGATAACATTTCACTAATCATTTTATGTATGACTAACTTCCTTGTTTACAGACTTGTGGAAATTATATTTGAAGAGCTGGCTATGAACATCTGATCTCTTTAATAATTCTATTTGTAAATTATTTAGCATCTCCATCCTGCCATTATGTAAGGACCATGTAGTTGTGCTAGCTCATTAAAACTGCATTACTTTCGACCCCAGAATTCACCAATGGGATTTTATGATAAACAAAATAAAATTTTGATTAGGCTTCTGAAAAAAAGAGCTTGTCAAAGTAAATACTTGCTATACATGTTGACATGTGATCACAGGGCTGAAAAACAGCAAGCTTTCAAGAGAACGGTGACAATTACGGTACAACTTTACTAAATCTAAGGAAGGGCAATTGTTTGAAAGTCCTATAGTAAAACCACAAAGTAAGTCGTAAGTTCTGAAAAAGAGAACTTCTCTCTCATCATTCAGAAGCACGGGATTCATTAAGTCACAATCAGATTGAAAATCTAAAAGTCAGTTTTCTCTCTCTCTCTTTTCTTTTTTTTTTAAGATTTGTTTATTTATTTATTTGACAGAGAGAGATCACAAGTAGGCAGAGAGGCAGGTAGAGACAGAGAAGAGGAAACAGGCTCCCTGCCGAGCAGAGAGCCTGATGCGGGCCTTGATCCCTGGACCCTGAGATCATGACCTGAGCCGAAGGCAGAGGCTTTAACCCACTGAGCCACCAGGCGCCCAAAAGTCACTTTTCAAACTGACCAGCTTTTTCTCCTTGTGGGTAGAGCTAACTCGAGAGCTCTGCCGTTCTAAGGCTGTTGAACCTCTGTTCAGGTGGGTCCCTTCCTTCAGAGAGTTGGAAAAATTTGTGTCCTTTCAATTTCACTTATGAGTCTAGAAGACGTTCAATTCTTTGACCTGCCCTGGGAAGAGATCTGTGTACAAATACCTTGAACTGTAGCACATATCCAGGTTTCAAAGTCAAATCTCGAGTCACTGCAAATCGATCCCCGTCTGATTTTCCAAATACCATGGCTGATGGAGTGGCAGAGCAGAAAGTTTCATTCTTAACCATTCCTTCATTAGCCAACATCAACCACACACTCATCTGATTCATCGGGTAATCAAAAGCTGGCTTCTCATAAAAGTTCTAAGAGAAATAATACAGACAACACAGAAAGGCAATTGGATAGCTTTGAAAACAAGAAAGAAATTTTCAGTTCATGATAATTCAGGTACCATTTGTATTTCTAGGAAAATGCAGCAAAATCTCTAAATAATATTTTTTTTTTTTTACTGCCACTTACCTTTCTTCCTGATTTAGCAACTGAAAATATTTTGCCACTGTATATCTAATTTTATGAACACAGTAATAATCGTGCTTGATGTCTTGGCCAGACTTCCTAGTCCTTTTATATCTATCTATCTGATCTGTGAACTGGCAGCACAGATAAAAGAACAATTAGGGGCAAACCAGAAAGGTGAGTACAAACCCTGACAACTTATGTTACTTATAAAACTTATGTTCAAAGGTAAAGTACTAAATCTTTGAGGGAAGTAAGAAGTTCTTTAATCCCATATACTCTTAATAATCCTGTCTTCTTGGAACTCAGACATAAGAAAGATACCTGAGGTAAAGTTGGGTTCACAATCGGGATGACCTGCTTTTGCTTCTCTGACAGGATGATGATGTCATCGACTGCCCACTGGTCGTAGCCCTCCCCCGAGAACACAGGCTGCCACCAGCGAAACCTGGTGCAAGGGGTCTTAGCAGCGGCTGGGAGCTCCAGGTAGACGAATCTGCATAAAAGCAAATCATTTATGGCAGGGAAAGGAAAAGCTGTGTTCTTATTAGCAGCTATAAAAATAACAAGAGTAGCAACAAAACAAAGTTTAGTTTTGTTTGATCTCTTGATATTTTTGAAAAGTTTCTAAGTTAATTTTTTTAAAGATTTTATTTATTTATTTGAGAGAGAGAAGGAGTCAGGAGAGAGAAACAGACTTCCTGGTGAGCAGGGTAGCTGACATGGGGCTCGATCCTAGGACCCTGAGATCATGACCTGAGCTGAAGGCAGACACTTAAGCATCTGAGCCACCCAGGAGCCCCCAAAAGGTTCCAAGTTTAGATACATCAGGAGGTAAAAGTTTTAAGTGCCTTTAGTCCTGGTCATGTTTATTCCATTTGGAATTTTATCTTTTGGAGGCAAATATTTCTACTTTTTGATTTACTGAATCATCTTTTAATTACCAAGACAATGGTATCAGATTTTTAAAATGTTTTATTTATTTATTTGTCAGAGAGAGAGAGAGCAAGAGTGCACAAGCAGGGGAGTGACAAGCAGAGGCAGAGGAAGAAGCAGATTTCCCAATGAGCAGGGAGCCTGATATGGGACTCGATCCCAGGACCCTTGGACCATGACCTGAGCTGAAGGCAGATGCTTAACGACCAAGCCACCCAAGAGCCCCTCTCAGTTCACTTCTTTAGTGAAGAATCTCAGAAATGGAATTATTAGGGTGAATGAACTACTCATGTTTAAGGCTCTTGCTTTTTCCAAATATCCTCCTGGAAGAGTTCTACAGTTTGCAGAAAGACACCAGAGCACCTGTCTTACTGCTCCCGTGTGGAGAGAGCCCTGGTGTTATCATCAGGTAATGATCACAAGACTGTTGAAAACGATACCTCTTTTATTGCAACTAAAGCTGGCTATTATTCATATTTTATTAAACCTCTAGGCTTCCTCTTTTGTAACATCAACTCTTTTCCCCATTTTTTAAGCTCTTCACAGGAACATCAGCCCTCTGTTTCTCATCTCGGTGACAAATATTTTCGGTTTTTTTTTTCTTTCATTGTTTTCTGTTTTCTTTGACAGAGACGTGTTACATGTGTATGTAGTTTTATGTCTGCACGTATTTCTATAGGAGTAGCCCTTTTCCCTGTTAATTCTTCCATTGAATTTGTGTTTAGGAAGTTTAAATCTCTAAGATCAGATACTCACTTAAATGTTTAAGTCTTTAAACAGTTTTTAACAGTTTTTGATGGGTCAGGTAATGATCTAAAGAGATAATTTTCCCCAAAATCCTACCCATTTTTTTCTAAACCCACTTGATTGAATAACCATTTTTCATCACTAGTTCATATATTTTGTTTCAATATACATGTTTTTTTTTTAAAGATTTTATTTATTTATTTGACAAAGAGAAATACAGCTAGAGAGGGAACATAAGCAGAGGGACTGAGAGAGGGAGAAGTAGGCTTCCCGCCGAGTGGGAAGCCCGATGTGGGGCTCAATCCCGGGTCTCCAGGATCATGACCTGAGCCGAAAGCAGCCGCTTAACCAACTGAGCCACCCAGGTGCCCCTCAATATACATGTTTTTACATACATGTGAGTTGATTTCTAGGTCATGCATTTGGCTTCATTGTTGGTTCTGTCTATCCATGCACCATTTAAATTATTTCAGTTATACAGTGTGTGTTTTAATATCACGTAGGGTACTCCTCTATTTTTTTCCCAAAAATTCAAGCTATTTTTGCCCATTTATATTTCTAGATATAAAATTCCCCAAAACATACCACTAAGATTTTCATTGGAATTACATGAGACAAAAATTAAGAGATACTTTCATCTCACAACATTTAGTTTTCCTATCCAGAGATGTCATACTATTTTCCATTTTTTTTGTTTTATTTTATATCTCTGAGGCAAGTCTCATAGTTCTTCTTTACAGAGATGCTCAGTACTGTTGAAGTTATTTCATATATAGATATAGATATAGATATAGATATACTTTTTTTTTTTAAAGATTTTCTTTGACAGAGAGAAACACAGCCAGAGAGGAAACACAAGCAGGGGGAGTGAAAGAGGGAGAAGGAGACTTCCCACCAAGCAAGGAGCCCGATGCGGGGGACTCTGGGATCATGACCTGAGTGGAAGGCAGATGCTAACGACTGAGCCACCCAGGTGCCCCAAAGTTATTCCTTATATTTATGTATTTGCTACCATGAACCAAGTCTTTTTCTGATATCTCCCAACCCCAAATTTCCCCACCATTTTAGTGTCACAGAACTCTTTGAGAATGTGGTAAAATATAACTTAAAGGAAAAATTCCCACAAATAAAAGCTGAATATTTCTGAAATTTGAAAAAGCTATTGAATTTCTATTTGCCTATAATCTAGTTACTTAATTGAATGTTGACTAATTTCCATAATAATATTTGGAATAAATAATATTTGGAATAATAATAATAATAATATTTGGAAAAAATAGTTTGAATTATTTTAAACTGTTGTTTAAACTAGTTTGGCAACATTATCAACTCCCTTTGTTGTGTTCTGGGGGAAATCTCACTTGGTTCCTCTGCCACACACTGTTCCTGACATTCCCCCTAGAGGTTATGTCTCTTTTCCCCAATTACCTCCCCTCTGGTTTCTGCCTCTCTGTGTGTCCCTTAGAAGAAAAGCTTTTTGTTAGTTTGTCTGTATGTTTACTTATGTTATACTACGAAAAGGTATGTCACCTTTAAATGACTCAGTGTTTTAAAACAACAAACTTAGGAACAAAACAGTTATATGTTATACACTACGTTCAAATATATTTAATTTGTGCGAACCGGATCTATACAGTCTTTGATAATATTTTTCTTCAGTAAAACAAGGGTCAGTTGTAAAATGCAAAACGAAACATTAAAACTTGACACGGTTGATGGTCAACATAAAGAAAGATTCTGTCTTCATGCTAAAGTGCGAACACTAAGATTGTAAAACGGACTACTCTAAAAGTGATATCCTTGAATAGATTTTAATGACATATAAAATATAAAGTATAAATGAAGAATTTCAAAATGCTACATATTTGTAAAATAACTAAATTTAAATATAGAAAAATACATTGATTGCTTGGTATAGGTATTGGTATTAAACATGAGTCATCTCCCAAACTCCTTAACTGTCACTGTTCTTATTTATTAGATATATTCTTCATCCATGAAAATGAAGACAGAGATGGGACAATAAAAATTTTAGAAAAATCGGAGTTCCACAGATACTCTGTTTAGGATTAGCTCTGGTGCTATATGAAAACTTTTAATAAAATCTGTCTTGCTGTTAAATCTAACCAATGAACATATACATTTATATGGTAATATTATATTTTCATTATATTATATAAATTTATATTTTATACATATTTAATTTTATAACAATTTTATTGTATATAAATAACTTTATATATATAAAGTATGGTGTGCATGTGTATTAAAAAAACCTGGCAATGGGAAAAGTAAGTTTTCTGTAGGAAAAGTGGTCAATTGTCTTACTTTCCCTCTAGTCACGATTTTTCTTAAGTTCTTTAACAATTCATTGATGAAAACAAGTGCTTTTTGTCTTGAAACAAGGGAAATGAAATTTTGATCTGCTGGGCCATCATGTAAGTCAGACATTTACGAGTCTGTCTACTTGTTTCTTTCATTTTTTAAAGTTTTTGCTTTTATTTATTTTTAAATTTTCTCTTTTTTACTATGTTCAGGTAGCCAACATAGAGTACATATCATCAGTTTTCGGTGTAGTGTCTACTTTTGCGAGAGTTAGCGACATTTTAGAAACAGTGCAACAAAAATATATGCTTTATCCTTCCCAGAAAGCGCGGGGAGACCATCGGGGTGGTTACCTGGGCTTACTGAAGTCTGAGAAGTACATCTCTGCCAGCAGGTGCCACTGGATGCCCCCATTGTTGCTGTACTGGAGGAGGACGCCCTCCTCTCTGCTGTCCGGCTTGTTGCACACGGCACTCTCTCCGCCAATCTGAATGTAGAACTGGACAAAGTCCACCCAGGAAGTATCCAGATCCCAGCTCACCAGCTGTCTTTTCCCAGCCTTTCCAAAAGACAGAAGGGTCACAGATTCAATCATCTGGGAGCTCTTCGGCATTTTGCTGTCTCAGTTTCAAGATCACATAAACATCACATCTTAGCACCACGGGGAGATGATTTTGTTCCTACTTAATGTTGAGGGGCACGAGTCACGCCATTTAACTCTTTGCTCTTGTTACAGTAACTGTTCCTTCCTACGTTTGATTAGTCTCTGCATCATTGACTCCCAGACTTGGTTCTAAGACCCTTGGGGTCTGCTAATCACAGAAAGAGTATTCAGAGATCTTTTTTTATTTTTTTTTATTTTTTTATTTTTTTATTTTTTATTTTTTTATTGTTACTAAATTTTTTTTTTCCCATTCCCAACACCCAGTGCTCCACGCTCTAGGCGCCGCCAGTACCCACCACCAGGCTCTCCCATCCCTCCACCCCCCTCCCTCCAAGTCCCTCGGTTTGTTTTTGTGTCCAAAGTCTCTGTTGTTCGTTTCCCTCCCTGGATTACCCTAGTTCCATTTCCTTTCCTTCTCTCACTGTCAGAGATCTTTAAAGATAAGGCAAAATTAGTTTTAATTAAAACACTCCCTCTATTTGCTTTGTAAATCTCCTCAAGGCAGAGCTGTGGAGAAGAAAGACCATCTACTTTGAAATCAGTTGGAACTGGGTTGGAATTTCAGTCCATTATTCATGCTGTTCACTTAGCTGTGTGACCTTTCTGAGCTTTTATTTTCCTCAAAGGTACAATACGGGTAATAATACCCTCCTTATAGGGTGCTGTGACCATTAGATGAAATACATGTCACATGTAACTTGCTGAGCATGTGGCATGCCTTACTGAGGAAACATCCTCTCCAGAGATAACACCCTGAGCCAACCCCCCCCCTTGGGAATTAAAGTGAAACTGGCAAAACAGAAAGTTCCTGACAAAAAGAAAGAGTACTCAAGTCTCTGAGGCTCCTAGTCTCTGTCTCTTGGAAACAGAGGGGTTGGAAGGGATCACTTCAATAAGTTTTTGGAACTATGAAATGGTTTTAAAAATGTGAAAAATTCCCTCAAATTCAGCAACTTGCTTCTTTTGCTCCGTGTGTCCCCTACATGTCACAGTCCTGTTGTGAGTAAATGGGTTCATGCTAATGGGATGGAAAAAAGGTTTGCTCATGAGATTCCCATGCCCAAAAGATACTGCCAAAGCTCATCCATAGATTGCACTGAACAGGTCTTAGAGAGCTCCCAAGGAGTTCAATTAAAAGGAAGAAAAATGGAGATAGGATACATAGTATAGAGAAAAACATCTCTCACACTTATAATTTAAACCCTACTCTAATCCACTAAGTTAATTAAGACAGGGTTTCAGTTATTAGAAGTCATGGGGGAAATACTTGGGGATAATTAAAAGAGTATACTGTTACGGATAAATCTAAAGCCAATTAAGAGATTCCAAAATAAACAGGGGGCCAGCGAAAAGAGAACTGAAGTTAATCCAGAAACAGGAACTTACTCTTTAGAACTCTCAATTTTAAGTATGTATTTTTAAAAATTATTTATTTATTTATTTGAGAGAGAGAGAGAGAGAGAATGAGAGAAAGAGCATGAAGGAGGAAAGCGAGAGGGAGAAGGGAGTCCGATGCGGGACTCGATCCCAGGACTCCAGGATCATGACCTGAGACAAAGGCAGACACTTAACTGACTGAGCTACCCAGGTACCCTTAATTGAGTATATATTTGAGATGCTTACAAGTAATATGGATTTTCAGCATGTTAGGTGCACTTTTAATTTTTCTTTCTGTTGATTTGAGATATTGTGAGAAATACCTCAGAGGTTATTATAATCTGGCCTAGAATTTTCATGTCTCAGGATCATTATAGGAAGGATGATTTTCAGAAGAAAACCTACAGAACCTAGCTAGTTAATTCTAATCCAGCAAACGTCTGTAAAAAAATTTGGCATGTGGAAATGAGCCAGAAGGACAAAGATGTAGGGTGAGGAGAATTATAAAAATCCAATTATCACAATTAGCTGGTTGGAATGATTGGTCTATTATGAAAATCACAGAGCAGTGTTGTTTTTCCAGGAGACTACGGTGTTGGTCGACAAAGGTTTTGAAAGTGTTTTGTGGGATTTTTGTAAGTAGAAAATATCATACAAATGCTTAATTTGGCACCGAAGATGTTTTTTTCCCCAGAGAAGAACACAAATCATTTTCTTTTGTTCCGTGACCTGAAATGTTGAACATTGTTTTAAAGGAAAATAAAACAGAAAAAGGAAACGGCTCATGGCAAACTTTTTGTCAGAATTTAGAATGTGATGTAACATATGCTTTGCAGTTTCTCTATTCACTATGATCAATGTACTTAGGTGTGTATGTGTGGACATATATACGTGTGTAACGTGCACACACATGTGTTGGAGTAATAGGTTATGGATCTTCTCGTTCTCGGAATGTGAAAAATACTCTATTTCCCCCTAACCTTCTAGATCAAAATGGCTCCCTGCTTTAAGGATTTAGATAAGATAGGGGCACCTGGGTGGCTCAGTTGGTTAAGCGACTGCCTTCGGCTCAGGTCATGATCCCGGAGACCCGGATCGAGTCCCACATCCGGCTTCCTGCTCGGCAGGAAGCCTGCTTCTCCCTCTCTCACTCCCCCTGCTTGTGTTCCCTCTCTGGCTGTGTTTCTCTCTGTCAAATAAATAAAATCTTAAAAAAAAAAAAAGGATTTAGATAAGATAAAACACATTCAAAAGTAACACCTTCAGGATCTGGAGACTTTATAACACAAACTCTAGAACATTTCATGAAACTCTACTCTTTTGCCTCTTAAAATCTTCTTTAATCAAAATGCTACTGGGGGCGCCTGGCTGGCTCAGTCATTAAGTGTCTGTCTCTGGCTCAGGTCATGATCCCAGAGTCCTAGGATCGAGCCCTGCCATCAGGCTTCCTGCTTGGTGGGAAGCCTGCTTCTCCCTCTCTCACTCCTCCTGCTTGTGTTCCCTCTCTAGCTGTGTTTCTCTCTGTCAAATAAATAAAATAAAAAAATAAAATAAAAATGCTGCTAGAAAAATGATTCTATATTTGCTTAAAAATAACCTTTCTTTAGAACCTCTTATTTTCCAATTTTCTTTCATTTGTTCATTTATTCCTTTCTTCAGTAATAATTATTGGGTACCAATCACACCAGGCACAATACCACATACTTGAGAGTTCACAAGTATGTGCAGTGACAATAATGATAATTAGGGCTGCAGATCAAAGTCTATTCCTTGTGGAGTCCCATTTGGTCATAAGATCATCTATCAAATCCCCAATCTATTCTGTCTCAAAGGTACTTACTATTTGTAAATGCATACCACGTGGCATGCTTTTCTGAGCTGAACATCTTATCTAGAGTTCAGTTCAATCAGTAGGACTCAGCATCTTGCCGGGTCCTATGAGCATAAAAATAAAAATATGATCTATATATGTATAGAACACCAGTGAGGGAAGAATTCAAAGAAAATACAGATCACTGGAGTTTGCCACAGTCCCACAAAGCTCCAGAGAAGAGTAGGATAGGAACCAGACACCTCGAGGTTGATAGGGATACAGAGATGGTAGAAGGCATCATGGCAGGCAGGGGAGATTAAGCAAAGCCAGGGAAATTAGCAAAACCTGGGATGTGGAGGAGAGATTTCTGTTTGAAGCAGAGGTCTGATGTTTCAAAAAAGAAAATAAGTTGTATAGTTAGGGCAGCAGGATTGGAGAGCATCCTCAATGTCTGTGATAGAAGAGGGACAGGATAGAAGCACATTTTAGGTTTAGGGTGGTTTGCAAAAGGTGGATATTCAGAGCTGTCTCTGGGTCACTGTCCCTGCTGGTGGGGGCTGCCAAACCCTGTACCCCACCCCCCTCTGGCTATGCCACTCAGAGTATGCCATTCCCCGGGACACTGTGACTGGCCAATCAGAAACCTTACCAGATCTTTCTACGGGGCTGCTCAGAAAGCTCTGTGGTCTTGATACCACTCTCATAATGACAGCTGACCTGAACACAGCTAGGGCAGTGTGGGCATTTGAGTTTCTGGTTCCAGATATCTCTGAGGCCAGTTTCATCTAAGCCCTCCGTTGTGTTGTGATTGCATAAACCAAATTTCCTCCTTTTTTGCCTAAGTTAGTTTCTCTCACTTAGAAGTCAAAACAGATCTGCCCAATATAAGAGGAAAAAGGGAAAAACATGCTCTTTAGATATTTTGACAAAAATTTAGGGAGAAAGCTGGACTGGGAGGGGAAGGGAATGATTTTACTTTTGAAATGCTAATTTTTAAAAAAGATTTTATTCATTTATTTGAGAGAGAGAGTGTGTGAGCGAGAGAGCAGCAGAGGGAGAGGGAGAAGGAGACTCTCCATTGAGCAAGGAGCCAGATGTGAGGCTCAATCCCAGGACCCTGAGATCATGACCTGAGCTGAAGACAGACACTTAACCGATTGAACCTCCCAGGTGCCCATGAAATGCCGATTTTTAGTGGCAGGGCATACATATGGAAACATCTAATGATACCAATTTTAAATATATTCTCATAAAATATAATTGTGTTAACTAACACTTACTGAGCAATTTCTATATGCCCAACACTACCCTTTATTCTTCACTTTCTAACCCACTGATCCTCTCTAAATTCCACTTTACAATAGAGAAAATTGAGGTACAGAAAGATGTTATAAATCTGCAAGATGGAATAGCTAAAGAGTTTTGGAGCTTAGGTAAAGATCCAGGTAGCTTTACTATAGAAATCACCTTGAATTATAGTTATGTGCATATTGATATATAACCTTTCTATGTTTGAAATACTTGTGTGTATGCATACATGTTTGCTGGGCTCTTTGGTACATATTGGAAAATTGATGCTTATGGGAGACATAATCTCATTTCTGAACAATTACACAGTGTAACCAGATCTGTGCAACGACTATTGGTCACTTGTGGATGCTTATCTCTGACAATAATGACCAGTGGATGTTCAATATCAATGGATAGGAAATAATCATCAAGTGGAATTCATCCCTGCTTTTCTATCATTCTCTATCTTGTTTGCTTGCTGCTGATTCTTTGTTCTGCACCTGCAGCAAAACAAAACCTGTACCTATTTTTTGCATTTGCATAAATTAACTTATTTTGGATTTCCGCCTAGATTCCACAACATATGAGCCCTACAGTATATCACCCACACCTGTGTATTTGTTAGGTGACATAGACTGGGACATTTCCAGTTGTCCTAGAATTTGTGGCTACAGTCCCTGCTGGAAAGAAGTGGTTTTAAGCACCTCACATTCTAAAGAGAGCTGCTAATAAGTAGGGTTAGATATATAGCTCAGATTGGAGAACTGGACCTGTTCCCGCTCTAGTCCTTCTGAGGACTAAAGAGAAGAATTGGAGGAAGGAGAAAGAAAATCCTGTCCCGCCTAGATGGTAGCAAGGGAGGAGAGGAAGGTGGTTCGCCCTTCCCCACCACTAAGCAAGCATCAGGGGTTGGGCATGTTCCAAGAGAATCAGTCTTAGAGATTCTGGGTGGCACCTTAGTCCCTTGGGGGTGTCTACTGACTTGCCTTCCCAACCTGGTTCTGCCCCTAGTGAAGGTGAACACCGCAAGAAAAACTTCTATGCTGTTTCTGTATGGACTTCCTGTCTGTGGGCCCCAAATTCGTATGTTGAAAGTCTAACCCCTAAAGGGATGGTATAAGGGGGTGGGGCCTTTATCAGACTAAGGTTATTCGGTTATGAGGGTGGAGCCCTCTTGATGGTATTAGTGGCCTTATAAGAAGAGACACAAGACACCTGCTTTTTCTCTCTGTGCTCTCTCCACGTCAGGATACAATGAGAAGATGGCCATCTCTAAACCAGGAAGCAGGCCCTTATGAAACACTGAATCTACTGGAGCTTTAATGTTGGACTTCACACCTTTCAGAACTGAGGAAAAAAAATTCTACTTAAGCCACCCAATTTCTGGTATTCTCGTTACACTAGCCCGACTTGACTAAGACAGTCCTATATCATCAGACACCACCAGCAGCCACCAAACTGAGCCAAAATAGGAAGCAAGATGTCTACTCAACACGGACAGTTAGTCCTGGGGAACAGCTCTGCACATCCCAAAACCCAACATCATCCCGCCTTCCTCCAATCTTTTTCTTGAGATTAATGGTTTGACAAAGTTAATAAAACTTAGAGAAGCACGTTCTGCATGTTCGGCACTGTTCTCCATGACTTAAAAGTACTGACTAATTTACTGTGCATCATGACCCTAAGAGGTAGAATACTCTTATCTCCACTGTAGAGATGAGGAAGCCAAGCCATACCAAGGTTAAGGGTTTTGCTCAGTCACACAGCTAGAGAGTGGTGGAATTCGACTGCAGCAGGAAGATGCTGCTCTTAACCTTGAGGCTTCACTTTCACCACCCACCCACTCCCACTCCTTTCCCCCAGGCCACACACTTATGCACCCTCCAATGCCAGGGCTAGAAGACACGGAGTCCCTGCCCCACTCAAACACCCTCAAGACATAAGACCAGCTGGCATGGCAGGAGAGGAAGGCAGTGAGATTTTAAATCAGGGACAAGAAGGGCAGAAATTTTCAACAGCCCTACTCTGGATCTGTAGTAACCCAAAACAATCATCCAGCTACCAGAGTTTCCAAACATAGTTCGGGGATAAGAATCTGACAAAGGAATTTAAAAGCAAGCAGTGTTGGGAAACATAACACTGTCCCACGTTTGTACCTTTGAGTTCAGACTGCTCTATAAATCGCTCACAAATGGAAACAGCTACTGAGCTGATCACGTATTCTCACAGCTTAGTCAGACCTTAGTCATCACTCACCCTTCAGCTCTTACCTTGCTGAAATACAGAGATGACCCTGAAGAGATGACCCCACACCCTTGTTCTGGCTTTACAATTTCTCCCCCAATGACTTCTTGCCAGTCAGACTCCCAACCATTCTGGTTCTCAAAATCTGACATGATTGTGGAAGGAAGAGCAGCTTCCGGGTGGCACTCGGTGCCTTGGTATCCCTGGTCACACCTTGGGAGAGAGGAAGCGTCACGTAAGCAAGTCACAGCCCCTTTCCTAGGAATGTCATGGCCACGCACCTGCAACATTTCCCCCGTCTCACTTTTGCTCAGACCTTAGCATTCACACAAGATTTTTTCTCTACAATGTCTGTGTATGTGGTCGGAACAACCTTCAGTTTTTGACACTGAAAAGCAGAAAGGACAAAATCCTTTCTTAAAAGAAATAGTGCTGTCACAGCAGTAAGGAGGAAGGAGGAGCTGGGAGAGGGTGTGCGCCAGCTCGCGCATGCGTGCATGCGTGCGGGGGCGTGTCGGCGGCTGGGGGGCGTGTCGGCGGCCGGGGGCGGGGCAAGGAGAGGGGGCTCTTCCTGTAGGTCATGAAAGTCACATGGAAGCGCGTGTCCGCTCCTCCGGCATGTGGCGGTGGCCATGTTTTATGGCTCCTCTTTCTGATTAAATTACGTCTCCTGTATAGTGTTCAGTCTTCAAGTGTGTGGCTTTCTCTAATCACCGCGTCCCCCTGCCTACAACCTTGAGCTCGACAGCACGCTGCAGGTGTCTGACTGGTGTTTTAAGACCGCCAGGGGAACGGAAGGGAAACAACAGCAAGGCTCCTTGAACCCCCCAAAGAGGGTTTGGGGTTAATTACTAAATTCTGATACCCAGGAGGCCTCGTTTTGAGGTTTAGGATATCTGGTTTCAGACTTCACTTAAAATGTAACAGCACTTTTTACACCTAAAGTAAGAACAGAAGGGAGTATTGTTTCCTTTTGGCTCCTTCATGATTTATCAGTCTGTCCGTACTGCTCTGATGACAACGGCTGTGTCATCCCTCGGAACACAAACCCTGAGAAGCAGACAGTCGATCGCACGTGGTGGCGCGTGCGTACCTGCACACGCCGTGGTCGCAGGAGCCGTGTCCACTGCACATGTTGGGGCACTGCTGTCCAATGTAAATGCTGTCCAAGGCCCACTCGTCTTGGGCTGTGTAATAGGTCTGACTCCAGCGGAAGCGGGTGGCACTGGACCTAGAAACAGGGGATGGGAGCAAAAAAAAAATATTCCAAAAAAAAAAAGATTTTATTTATTTGACAAAGAGAGAGAGCAGGGACAGTGGGAGAGAGAGAAGCAGGCTTCCTGCTGAGCGGGGATCCTGATGCGGGGTTCGATCCTAGGACCCTGGGATCACGACCTGAGCCGAAGGGAGATGCTCAACGACTGAGCCACCAGTTGGTGAACTTTCTGCATTTAGTTACCATTTTACCATTTTTCTTTGGTAGTTGCAAGTCTGTGCACAATGCGATGATGAGGAAGAGTTAGAAATCTGCGGTTTGGATATATACCTCCATCTTAATTTAATTTGTTGTGTTTTAAAGAAAAACAAAATATCAGATTTCGTTGTTGTTGTTATGTAGAGATTTGATGCCAGGAAAAGAAAGAAAGCAAGAAAGAATATTTTAAATGAAATAAAGGTATATAAAAAAGAGCCTCTCTTCCACAGAGGAAAATGTGAGGTGTTTCAATTATGGTAATAAAATTGCTTTCAACAAATAAACAGTAGTTATTGGAACTTTCAGTGAGCTCTCAATATCAAGCAAAAATTTTGTGTGGGTGGTATTATTTTGGGGTTGAGCGACATGCTACAATATGCTATAAGAACATGTTCTAGAAGGAAGGACATCTGGGTGCTAAATTCTGCTGATCATTTCAGAAACATTAACTGGGGTAGGTTTCATGGACAAGCTGATGTTAAGTGGAAACAAAGTTAAATAGTCCATTACACATGGAGAAACACTTGGGACCTCGATTCATCTAAACCAGATGGAAAGTCTAAAGAAGAGGGTATTTTGAGAGCAATGTCAAGAAAGTTTCCATCCACTGACAGTCACAAAAATTCTTTACAATTCCCATTAGATTTTTGCCTCTAGAAATTTTCAGGGATTGTGATGAGTTCTTTTTGTCAAAGTGCAAAACAAAAGAAAACAAAAAAGGATTTGCAGAATTAATGTGCATGCCTCATTCCACCCCATCCTTTCCAAGCACACTGTCTACATACACTTGATCTTAACTGCTCTGAATGATCCCTTAACGTCTACTGCATCTATTAGCCACATATTAAATACTCCCTACGTATGTAACAGATTGTTAAAATCCAGACTAAGCCTTTATTGTTTATTTTGCCAATGATCTGTGGCTAATATGTTGCATTTTCATTCCTAATAGGATAATTCCAGGATTCACCGACATGCATCCAATAGACACCGATTTGCTACGTATCAGTGCTTGTCCTGATACATGCAAGACCCAGATACACCTCCTCTATGATAATAGTTGATATTTGAAATCTAATAGCCATCACAATTTTCATAGTCCCATTAAGTAATGGTTTGTAGAAGATCTTGCTATAAAAGTAGGTACACTGTTTTAGAACATGGAGCCCTAGAGAAGCAGTAAATTAAGCCTCATACATCAGTGTCATGCAAAGGAAAGATGACCATATTCTGTCAGGACTGATGATAACCTGAGTTAAGTTTGAGGCTGCAGGTGTCTAGATTGTGGGCTCTTCTGGGGACTGGGCTATTTTTAATCACAACAGTTAGCACAGGAACAGAATAAAGTAGGTATACTAAAAGAGACTGCTAAAAAAAAAAAAAATAAAAATGAGTCAATGAGGGGATGAATAGGCCAGTAAAGGGCAGCCTGTTTTTGCTTCTGTAAGTAATGGTGTAGAGAATATGCTAGGAGTCTCAGAACTCCACCGTGTGGACCCTAGCTCTGCAATTTATCAGCTGTGTGCCCTTTAGTGGAAATTTAAGCCTTGAGCCTTTCTAGTTCCTCACCTCTCAGATAAAGGGATTGGGCAAACTGATTTCTAAGATCCCTTCTAGCTTGTAAATTGAGTGATTGTTCTGGTGACTTTTGACTGAGGTGATGGTTTTATTTTCCATATAGTCACATGCCTAGGTGAAAACCATGGCATACCTTGTTTTGACGTTTTGCTATTTCAACATTAAAATGGGGTGGGAGGGTTTCAGACATCTGTCCCAGATTTCCCAATTTATGTTTCTGAACAGTCACATGTAAAGACATTCTAAATTCTTTTACTAAGTAAATTAGTCCTTACATGCATCTTGTGAACTCTTGAAAAAGAATATTTCCTTAAGACAAAAAGCTTAGAGTGTATTTTTCCATTTAAAATTACAATCCACTGTTTAATGTGCTGATGTTAATTAACAGAAAAGGAAGCAAGAAAAGGTTGAATATTGGCTTCGTTTTTAGTGAGAAAAAAAATTAGTTGTGTGAGCCATCTCCAGCTGGTCACACATGAGAACACAAGGTGTGATCTCACTGATTTGCAGCTGTATCACTGCTAAATATTGCCCTCAATACAAATATTTAATTTGCCAAGCTCCCCAGCCCCCACATCTCCTCAGATCTAAACGTTCTTAGAAGGAAAACCTTGTGCACTTTGGACTGGGTCTGAAAGTGGGACCATTGCGATGTAGATCATGAAATGAAGCTAGCATTTCAAACCCAAACTCTATGGATTCCCCAAAGCAACAAAACTTGTCAGTCTTGTCTTTATTTGATTTTTTCCCCCTATAAACTTCTAGACTGAATTAAAATAGCATCAAGTCATCTCTTGATAGTTAGGTATCAAGGTATCAAGGCTGAGGAATCGGGGTAAATGAAGGCAGACTAAATTGTATTTTTCACTTTCAGAGTTACTGTGATTACATTTTCCCAATTATTCTGAAACTCATTCAGTCATTAGGTGTGGATTTGTTTATGAAGTCAGGAACTGACAGCTGTTTGGGTCTCATTAGGCCCTGTTCTTATGTAAATGTCTTTCATAAAAACAAAATTAATTTTCATTGGGTAACAAATGTTCAGTTCATATACAATATAATTTCTCCAAGCAGGTGTATATATATCCAATATTTCCACTCTAAGTTGTCCTATCTAGGACATTTTCCAAAGTTAACAGATCTTTGGTAATGTGGGGACCACATTTGCTTGTGTGTATTCAATTTAGAATTGTATCTATGTGAATCAAAGCAGAACAAAGATGTGCCAGAAGGAATACTGCTTCAAACTAAACTGCACTCCCCTTTCCCCCAATGCTTGAGAAAAACATGTTATTTGCAAAAGTTTGAAATGAATATAATAAGTAAAATTATTAGGAATGCCAGGGACACCAAATGCACTTTATCTTTGTCGCAGAGCTCTTAAAAAGTATTATAAATCCCAAACCAATGATAATAACCAGATGAACATTTTTTAAAAATATATAGCGATCATGTTTAAGTATTAGCTGGGATATTAAAAGAAAATATCTTATTGGGTTTGTTTGTTTTTAAAAAATATTTTTACTTTTTTTACCCAGGGCCTTAAAAATTTTGGAAAAGCAGAGTTCAGTTATGCAGTTACATGGACTTAAAGGCAAATGGTTGCAGGATTAATGTAGTAGACATTGAGGCACACTGAATTAAAATTCTACTCAATGCCCCACCATTTAATGAGTACCCAACATGTAGCAGGCACTGTTGGAACTGAGGTGTTTAAGGGTCAAATAGATTTCCTCTCAAGTGTCTAGTAAATGTTGATGAGAATTGATCTTTTCTGACTATACTAAAACTTCCAACTCAGTGGTACTATCTTGGAGCTAGGAAATAATAATACAACATACAGGGCACCTGGGTGGCTCAGTCATTAAGCGTCTACCTCTGGCTCAGGTCATGATCCCAGAGTTCCGGAATTGAGTCCACATCGGGCTCCCTGCTTGGTGGGAAGCCGGCTTCTCCCTCTCTCACTCCCCCTGCTTGTGTTCCCTCTCTAGTTGTGTTTCTCTCTGTCAAATGAATAAATAAAATCTTAAAAGAAATAATAATACAACATACAATCTGAAAGTGAAATAATAGGCAAAGGTGTTTTTCTTTTTTTAATAAGGGTCAATATATTTTGGATACTCTTTAAACTATATTAATTAAGAATAATAGTTTAGCAGCATCTGGCTGGCTTAGTTGGTTAAGCATCTGACTTCAGCTCAGATCATGATTATTCAGGGTTCTGGGATCAAGCTCACGTTGGGCTCCCCGTTCAGCAGGGAGTCTTCTTCTCCCTCCCCTTCTCCCCTGCACCTCTTCCTGTTTATGCTCTCTCCTGTGCACTCTCTCTTTCTCTCTCTCAAATAAATAAAATCTTTAAAAAAAAAGAATAATAGTTTATAACACTTCTGGGGATGAAAATACATCTCTGAGATACACTATCAAGATGACCTACCACCATCATAATTTTGAAATTATACCCCACATGTCAATAAATAAAAAATATTCAGTGGAAAAAAGACAGTCTCTTCAGTAAATGGTGCTGGGAAAATTGGACAGCTACATATAGAAGAATGAAACTAGACCATTCTCTTACACCACACACAAAGGCAAACTCGAAATGGATGAAAGACTTCAACGTGAGGCAGGAATCCATCAAAATCCTGGAAGAGAACATAGGCAGTAACCTCTCTGACATCGGCCACAGCAACTTCTTTCAAGACACGTCTCCAAAGGCAAAGGAGACAAAAGTGAAAATGAACTTCTGGGACTTCATCAAAATAGAAAGCTTCTGTACAGCAAAGGAAACAGTCAACGAAACAAAGAGGCAACCCACAGAATGGGAGAGGATATTTGCAAATGACACTACACACAAAGGGCTGGTATCCAAGATCTATAAAGAACTACTCAACTCAGCATCCAAAAAGAAGAGGAACACATCAAAAAATGGGCAAGAGACATGAAGAGGCACTTCTCCATAGAAGATATACAAATCGCTAACAGACACATGAAAAAATGTTAATAGTTACTAGCTCTCAGGGAAATTAAAATAAAAACCACACTGAGATACCACCTTACACCAGTCAGAATGGCCAAAACTAACAAGTCAGGAAACAAGTGTTCGAGAGGCTGCGGAGAAAGGGGAACCCTCTTACACTGTTGGTGGAAATGCAAGTTGGTGCAGCTGCTTTGGAAAACAGTGTGGAGATTCCTTAAAAAATTAAAAAATAGGGCGTCTGGGTGGCTCAGTGCGTTAAAGCCACTGCCTTTGGCTCATGGTCCTGGGATTGAAGCCTGCATCAGGCTCTCTGCTCGGCAGGGAGCCTGCTTCCTCCTCTCTCTCTGCCTGCCTCTCTGCCTACTTGTGATCTCTCTCCCTGTCAAGTAAATAAATAAAATCTTAAAAAAAAATAAAAATAGAGCTACCCTATGACCCTGCAATTGCACTACTGGGTATTTACCCCAAATACACAGATGTAGTGAAAAGAAGGGCCATATGTACCCCAATGTTCATAGCAGCAATGGCCACAATCGCCAAACTGTGGAAAGAGCCAAGGTGCCCTTCAACAGATGAATGGATAAAGAAGATGTGGTACATATATACAATGGAATACTATGCCTCCATCACAAAGGATGACTATCCAACTTTTGTAGCAACATGGACTGGACTGGAAGAGACTATGCTGAGTGAAATAAGCCAAGAAGAGAAAGTCAAGTATCACATGGTTTCACTTACTTGTGGTGCATAAGGGGTAATATAGAGGACAGTAGGAGAAGGAAAGGAAATGGGAAGTAGGGTAATTCAGGGAGAGAAACAAAACATGAGAGACTTTGGACACAGAAACAAATGAGGGACTTGAAGGGAAAGGATGGGGGGATGGGAGAGCCTGGTGGTGGGTACTGAGGGCACCTATTGCATGGAGCACTGGGTGTGGGGCATAAACAATGAATCTTGGAACACTGAAAAAATAAAATAAATTTAAAGTAAAAAAATAAAAATCAACATTTAAAAATAATGATGGTGATACACTTAATGGTCAAATAATCATAAAGAAAAAAACTGCAGTAGCTTTACAGCAAGTATGACTACTATTTCAATAGTTTGATCTGTTGCTTCTTTATAATCATGATAGATATGCTTGGAATATCATTGAAATTAAACACAAATCTTGATTATATTCCCAGCAGTAGACATAAAAAAAGTAGGATGTCAGAGAAAGTAGCAACTTGTTATGCAAAGCATTAACAGATCATCCAGGAAATGGCTCACAGTTGGATATAAAAAAAAAAATCTGTGGAAATCAATTTTCAAGCCTTTTATTCCAACTGACATAATGATGAATCCTTAAAAATAATCAAGGAGGCATTCTTCTATAATTCAGTAATTCAATCTCCAACTAAAGGATATATAATAATAATTCTGGGTTGTTATCTAACCAATTGTTTTTGCGTAGAGCCTAACTTTCATGCAAAATAAACGAAGAAGAGTTTATTTAGTAATTTTCTCTTTACAAAAGGACTCTTGGAAGGCTGATGTCACAGAAAAATATAATTCTTCTCTCTTCATGATTTTTCTACTACCCATGTCACAGAATCTTAGAATTCTTGAAGAAGTGAAACGGACCTTTAAGATCAGCTAATTAAACTTGTTCATTCTACTCATAAGAAATCAGGCTTGAAGAGGTCTGAATGGTGAGAATCATGTAATTAATTAATCACTGGTAAGGCCAGACTGAGTGTTTGGGGCCTGTAATTTCTAGTCTAATTTCTAGTCCAAGGTTCTTTCTTGGGCAAGCTTATCCTGTCCCAGGACTTCAAACAATGCTCATCGTATTGAACTCTTCAACCCAAACCTCTTTTCTGAGCTTCAGATGTGCACGTTCAGTTGGCTTCTTGACATTTCTGCTTGGATAGATAAGTATCTCAAACTCCACATCCCCAAAGCAGAATGTTTCATTTCCTGCCTCCAATCCATTCCTTCTCCAGGCTTTCCCACCTCGGTCAGTGATATGACCATCCAGCAATTTCCCTAGGCCTCCCTCGGATTTACAAACTGTTTTTGATTCTTGCTTTTCTACCACAACTCTCATCTAGTGCACCTGTAAGCCCTATTCGATTAAAATATATTTCACAATGATGGTTCTTGTCTTGTCTGCTACAGTCATACTCCAATCCACCTAAACATCAAATGCGTGGAAATTTCTAACTTGACTCCCTGTCTTTACCCTTTTTCCCCCACAATCTATTCCTCATGTGGTGCCCAGAGTGATCAATCTAACACAAAATTATGTACTATTTAGAGAAAAAGGTATTTTTCTCTTACACATTACCAAATATTTAACTTTCACCTTGATTACTGAGGCTTTAGCTTCTTGGGGGATGATTTTTATGGCTATTGAGACAATGTGGATAGGGAAGAAAAGTGTGTATTAAGCTTTTGAAATAAAAACAGGGCTTTGCAGTGAGAAAACAGCCTTGAAACCCAAATTATCTTGACACAAGGGATTCTGGATTCCCGTATCGTTTCCTTCTACATATCATCAAACCTAAAGGAACAGCTCAGTGAATTGGGGCAGAAAGGGAAGTCAGAAAAAGCTAGGACACAGAAGTTATTATGCTAAGTGAAATGAGTTAGACTGAGAAAGACAAACACCACATGGTTTCACTCACACATGGAATCCAAAATACAAAAAGGGGTCCTAGGTGACTCAGTCAGTTAAGAATCTGCTCAGGTCCTGGGATCAAGTCCCTGCACTGGGCTCCCTGCTCAGCGGGGAGCCTGCTTCTCCATCTCCTGCCTCCCTGCTCGTGCTCGCTCTCTCTCTTTCTCTCAAATAAATACAATCATAAAAAAGAAATATAAAAAATTGAATAAACGAACAGCAGAATCAGACCGACGAATACAGAGAGCAGATGGGTGCCACAGGGTGGGGAGGGTGGACAAAATGGGTGAAGGGGGTGGGAGATCAAGTTTTCCCTTTAGGGAATGAGTAAGTCATAGGACTAAAAGGCACAGCACAGGAAATATGTCAGTGGCACTGTAATAGCGCTGTCTGGTGACCGAGAGTAGCTCCAGGTGTGGCGGGCACAGCATAAGGCACAGAGTTGTCAAACACTAAGTTGTGCACCCGATGTACTAATGGAACATTGTGCGTCAACCAGACTAAAATTAAAAACAAAGTAGGACAGTTTGGAAATCAAATTTCCATTAGTGCTATTTTTCACATATCCTGGGTATAAGAGAAAGATCTGGGTCTTCTGATGTCAAAGAAAACTGTGCTTAACTCTTCTTCACATTCTAGTCATGCCTTCATAGAGATGGTAAAAGTTAAATTCACAACCGTATCTGTGGAAGTCATCTCTCACCAAGTTTTCTGGGGAAGAAGCACTATGACTCTTCTCCACTGCGCGAACTCACTGGCGTGGTAAATACTCGCTGACGTGAATTCCTGACAACTCGGCATACTTGGAAGACATTCCTAAAAGAGAGGAAGGTGGAAATTAAACTCGGCTTCTACTCCTCCAGGGACAATATGTTGACTCACCGTAAGTGAGAAAGGCCTTAAAGAAATCTAATGTCATAATCTTAACTATCTGCAATATGGATGCAATCCATGATTCTTCCTTCTGTGAAGCTAAGATATTTGGGAGATAACAGAAACGAGTGTCACTATGAAATCAATGTCTTTCTTTCTTTCTTTCTTTCTTTCTTTTTTTTGAAATCAAATGTCTTTCAATTCTCACATATAAAAACGGACATGGATTAGGATCCACTTTTTTGACCTGTTGTTTTAACGCTGGCATTTGGTAAAATCATTCTATTCAGTGACTCAGTGTTCTATTTATGAATTTGTCGCGATGTCAGATCATCATGTATATACATAAAGAAGTACATCTGATCCTAAGAATCTGGATCCATGTGTTTCTTTTATTTTCCTTCTTTTTTTCTTTCAAGGCAAGATATGCCAGATTCTTAATATGCTCTGCCTACAGGTAAAGAGAGTTAGAGAGAAACAGATGAAGACATGCGATAGGGAGAGAAGGAAGAGCAGAAGGAGGAAGAGGGTTCGAGAGGAGGGAGGACGGAGGGGTTAGAGAAAATATTTACCAAACACCATCCTGAAATATCCAGTCCTGAAGTGATTCCCATTTCTTTTTAATTTTCAATTCTGGTTTAGTATCTGATAGTGCAGAATGTGGAATCCTTATTACCGACTTGACACCAGTTCTAAGTCACAAATAGCATTGTTCCTTTTGAACCCAACCTAAACTTTTGGAATTGTAACTCTCTGCTTCCTATGTAAAAAAAAAAAAAAGAAAAAAAGCCTACCTATCACAAGCATTACAGAAAACAGACTTACCTCTTGGACCAGGTGCCAGGTGAGGCCATGATTGGTTGAGTACTCCAGTTTCACTTGGTTGTCCATATGTGGGGTGTACTTCTGGCCACAGCCCATCACCAAACTGAACTGAATCATATAGGATGCTCCTATCTGCATTGATTGTGTTTCCACATAGCGCATACTTGAGGCAAGTTTAGAATCTCCCGTGAAACTGAAAGACAGGGAATCAGAAGATTAAAAACAGCAAAGGATTAAGGGACAATCAGGCTCTTCATTTCATACCTACACCAAAATAGTTCCAATTTGCTTGTTTATATTTTGCCAAGCTTGAGAATGGATTTCAATCAATCTAATAAATGCAATTTAAAACAATCTGCCTGTCAAAGAAGCAATTTTCTTAAACTTAATACCTAGAGATGTCAAATACACTTGAAAATGGGTACTTACTCACATATTGTTTGTGAGTGTAAACCCTTTGACTCATTTAATCTCACTTCTTAGAATCTACCCAAAGGAAATAATCCTAAATTCAAGGACAGTTTCATAAAATATGATGAGTACTGCAGGTCTACTTATAAAAGTAATTGGAAACCATTTCAGTGTCAGACTACAGGGAAAACAGAGTCCTTAAGTAAACTGGGATAGCCACTTGGCAGATTATTCATATTCCAAATATTTATGAAGGTAATGTAATCACATTAACATGCTTATGAGAAAATACATTTTAAGAAATCCACAAAATGATGCACAAAAGAAATTCACCAGAACGTTTGCAGTGGCTCTGTTTGGTGGTAAGAAACTAAATCGCTTACAGCCTTTTCTTTCTATTTTTTAAAAAATTTTCCAAATAGTCTCCAATGCTTAGGCATTAAATACTGAAAACAACATAAGGTAGTTTTAACCACTGTGCCTCAAGTTGGTAAAATCTTACTGGGTCCCCATTGAGTGCATGTAACTGAACGGTTGGAAGACAGGCACAATTCCTTTCTAGAGCAGGCTGCTCAAGGAATTTATAATCCATCAGAGGAGATCAAAATATGGACACATTTTCACTGTGGTTAATATGGGTCAATGTAAACATTCCCAGGCTTAACCCCGCTGGGGTTTGTAAGCTCAGTAGTGCTATTGTGAGGCAGGACCAATCCCACACATCAGCAGGGGTTCCTATTAGTCAGAGGGCTGAGCAAAAAACCCCCCAAAAGCAAACAACAACAACAAAAACACATTGTGACTGTTTCTCCCCATGAGAAATAAATGCTGCTTTCAACTTCAAGGGTTAAATGATCTTTCTAGTGCCCTTTATGAGGCAAGTAAATAGAGGGAGCCAATGAGTTGGTCATGTGAATTGTTTAAAGGTATACTATCTATCTTGGGCAACTGGGAAAAAAAAAGGAAATGATGCAAAAATCTGTGATGTCTTTGAGGCATTTAATATTTTTTCTTATTTGTTCATCGCTGAATCAGCAAAATAAGGAGTAACTATTCTGCCTTGCCTCTTGCAGACATTAAGATGTTATTTAAAGATGGAAAATTGTCCATATAGAGGATCATCATGGGTTTGGGTTTAAGGTCACAAAATGCAAGAAGTTTTTTCCTAGCAATGACTAATTACTCTTTACCAATTTTTTAAAGAAGATTTTATTTATTTATTTGACAGACAGAAACACAGCTAGAGAGAGAACACAAGCAGGGGGAGTGAGAAAGGAAGAAGCAGGCCTCCCGCCGAGCAGGGCTCGATTCCCAGGAGTCCCGAATCATGACCTGAGCCGAAGGCAGACACTTAATGACTGAGCCACCCAGGCGTCACAGTCTCTACCAATTTTAAATTAAGTTTATACACTTGGACAACAAATAGAGGGATAAAATGGTTAAGAGCCCCAAACTCTGCTTTAGCTGAAGGGTCAATAAAAGGAAGGGACGTGTCATATTTACAACTGCTGGTGTTACAACTTATTTATTGTTGATAATAAACATGCCCACATGTTGTTGAGTCTAATCCGCAGACTGTGCTACTAAGCACAATATCCACATTATCCTCCTTAGTTCCATCCTTACAATAACCCTGTGAAGTAGGAATAATATCTCTAGTTAACAGATGGGGAAATGGGGATAGTAAATGGTAGAGATTTGGTGAGAACTAAGCTCTGCCCAAATCTAAAACCTCTTGACCAATACATGATCTCTTTCTATTTCTATAAGATGGAGAAGAAAATGCTACAGTTCTGAGTAACTTTCATGTATACTTAATTTAAAAATCATTAACTTTCAGTTATTGTGTAACGATACTTTGGTGTTAGAGATAAGCCCGTTGACTGCTGCTAGGTGACAGAGTGTATGGGATATATTCTAGCAAACATAAGGCTGCAGAAGGCAATTTTTAGAAACATTACAAAATAAAAGAATCAACATAGAGGAAAAACATGAGTAAGCTCTACAGGCACAAACTTGTCCATATAAATTCCAGATTCCAGTAAGCAAATAACCCCCCAAAACCAAGAAACACATCCTGACTGCTTCTTCCTGTAAGAAACAAATGTTGCTTTTAACTTCAAGGGTTAATGCTCTTTCTAGTGTCCTTAATGAGGAAAGTAAATAGAAGAAGCCAGCTAATTGGTCATGTGAATGGTTTACATTAAAGGTATGCTATGAATCCTGGGCAACTGGAAAAACCACATAGTGCGGGGCAGCATAGTCTTCAATCCACAGAGAACCAGTAGAAGTTTCTCATTCATGTCCTGCACAGCCTTTTCCCACCCCAGCATTTCTGAAATAATTCAAGATTATTTCACAATCAGTTCCTTATTAATTCCTCCCTTCAGAGACGGTTTAGTGTCCTTGCAATTCTCAGAAAAACTGAAAGAAATGTCGTGTTTTGTAAATATTGTCTGCACCTAACTCTTGCAGATTACAATTAACCTTGAACCTGGTTAAACAGGAGTATTCAGACCTGAGAAGGATGTGCTCTGTGAACTACCCTCACGATAACAGCTTCTAAAGGTGCCCAGATACCATGAAAGAAACAACATAAAAATGATACTAAAGGACAAGAGTCTCAGGCAGCTGGCTGGCTTGGTTGATAATAGCATGTGACTCTGGATTTCAGGTTGTGAGTTGGAGCCCCACATTGGGTGTAGCAACTACTAAAAATAAGATCTTTTAAAAAAGGTCAAGAGTCTAAATGAGGTCTGTTAAACAGCGACAATAAAGTTCTTACTTAGCACAAATATCTGTTCCACCAGTAGTTGTATCTTTTCTTGTTTTTATTGTAAACTAGAGATGAAGGCTTTCTAACCAAGATGCCTGTCGTATTTCATGGTACCATATGAAGTGTGTCCTGCTATCTTTTTTAAAATCAAAATTCAGTCAACATATAGTTACATCATTAGCTTAAGATGTAGAGTTCAAGAATTCATCAGTTGCATATAACACCCCGTGCTCATCCCATCACATGCCTTATTTAATGCCCATCACCCAGTTACCCCAACCCACCCCTCGTCGTCCCTCCAGCAACCCTCAGTTTGTGTCCTATAGTTAAGGGTCTCATGGTTTGTCTTCCTCTCTGATGACTTCCCATTCAGTTTTCCCTCCCTTCCCATATAATCCTTTGCCCTGTTTCTTATATTCCATTTATGAGTGAAACCATATAATTGTCTTTGATTGACTTATTTCACTCAGCATAATACCCTCCAGTGTTCCATCTACATCGATATAAATGTTAAGTATTCATCATTTTTGAAGGTTGAGTAAAATTTCATTGTATATATATATATATATATATATTTATATTTTACATATATATATATTTTACACCTTCTTTATCCATTCATCTATCGATGGGCAACTTGTCTCTTTCCATAATTTGGCGGTTGTGGACACTACTGCTTACAATCATTGGGGTGCAGGTGCCCCTTCAGATCTGTATCTTTGGGGTAAATGCCCAGTAGTACAGTTGCTGGGTCATAGGGTAGCTCTATTTTTAACTTCTTGAGGAACTTCCATTCTGTTTTCCAGAATGGCCGTCCAGCTTTCATTCCCACCAACAGTGTAGGTGGGGACCCCTTTCTCTACCTTCTCACCACCACTTGTTTCCTGACATGTTAACTTTAGCCATTCTGACTGGTGTGAGGTGGTATCTCATTGTGGTTTTGATTTGTATTTCCCTGATGGCCAGTGATGTTGAGCATTTTTTCTTGGGTCTATTGGCCATTTATATGTCTTCTTTGGGGAAGTGTCTGTTGACGTCTTCTGCCTTGTTTCCATAGTGCTGTGGTTATCACCTTCATCTCCTCTATCCTGAAACCTTAATCAGAAGCAAAAAAAAAAAAAACAAACCCAAGAAAAGCAAAGACATCTATGCCTTAAAGTCCTGACCATTCATAGTAGAAGTTCACTCAGTTGTTTATATTTTATTCAAGACTGGCTAAAAGCCAGTAATATTAGGTCAACTTTTCTCCTCCTGAATATGCTGAAGTTCTTACTCAGCTGAGTTTTAGAGATGAGAATTTCACAGACTGCCATCCTTTAATTGATAAAACTGTTCCTCTTTGTTACTTAAGCCAAGGTAGGTTCTTAAAGGCATGAATGAAGCTGAATTTCTATGTCAGAATCATAGAAACAAAAAGGAACAGTCCACATCAGCCTTTTGTAGAGAAATTCTGGAGACCGAATGCACTGGGAATCAGGATGCTGGTTTCATTCATGTTGATTTTTAAGAGTGCCTTACAAATAAAAGAACAGTAACAAAAGCTCCTGCATGTAATTATAAGATTTAATGAGATAATGGGGGATAATTCTTTCCACTAGGACAAGATAACCTCTGGTAAAACGGATGACACCATAACGTAACTCAGGTCTCCGCGGTTCTATACTTAGTCCCGAGCCCAGCTCCTTTGCCTCCTCCTCCCCTGTTAACCTCACATATTGCCAAGAACCTGTTTTCCCGAGTAGACTGGAAGCCTCTCTGCAGGGAGAGATCATGTCTTATTATTACTACTTTTAAAGATTTTATTGATTTATTTGACAGAGAGAAACACAGCCAGAGAGGGAACACAAGCAGGGGCAGTGAGAGAAGGAGAAGCAGGCTTTACACTGAGCAGGGAGCCTGATGTGAGGTGCAATCCTGGGACTCTGGGATCATGACCTGAGACGAAGGCAGACACTTAATGACTGAGTCACCCAGGCGCCCCGAGACCATATCTTACTTCATCCCTGCATCCTCTAAAGACTCAGAACCTGGGCCCCTCACAGAAGCATCTGGTGTTCTGGAAGGACATCATGGTTTTCCAACAGCTAGATTATCTTATGTGACCTCGGAATCAAGGTCATTTGGGAGGCCATCAGGGATCCTTAACACTGGGTTATGGAGATAAAAAAACCAGAAGCTGAGTTGCTGGTCGCACCAGGATCATACAGTCACTAAAAAGCTAGAAACCAGGGCTTCTGATTTCTACTTGGATGTCCTTTCCATGCCGTCAGGTGTATTAAAGGCATTTAAAGAATTTTGGATACTGAGGGCACGTATTGCATGGAGCCCTGGGTATGGGTCATAAACAATGAATCTTGGAACACTGAAAAAATAAAATAAAATTTAAAAAAAGAATTAAAAAAAAAAGAATGTTGGATAAAATGAGCACATGAATGGAGTTTTTCAATTTGGGAAGAAGGCAAGTTTTACAAAACCATAGTGACTTACATGCTATAATGAACAGACATGGCTTTGAGGTTATCCTCACTTAAAGAAATCACTCTTCCTGTATTTCCCCAGGGGCTCTTTCCCATTCCCATAAAAAAAGGCTCTTTTATATGAAGGGCGGATACACAGAACCAACGTAGTGGGAGAGTACTCAGACCACACAATTCCTTCAAGGCAAATTCACCAGGGACTGAGCCCTTTCCAACAATTGATCCCATCTCTTCCTGAGTGGTTCTGTTGGTTAAGCACCTGGCTTGATTTCAGGGTCCTGAGATGGAGCCCTGTGTCTGACTCTGGATCCTGCTTGGGATTCTTTCTCTCCCTCTCTCTTGACCTTCCCCTGCTCACCAACATGCATGCACTCACTCTCTGTCTAAAAAAAAAAAAGTAAGTGAGACAATGTGTCTGAAGTCTCACTACCATTATGCCACAAGGTGAGATACTGCTCCAATATTCACATTTCTTAGAAACCTAAGCAATATTCTGCTATTTTCAAGGACCCACAGAAAAAAAAAAAGATCCACAAACTCAATTCCACAACAGAAGAGCAACACAAAGCAGGTTTTGGTTTGAGACCATTCAGAAGTTATATTTATCTGCAAAAGGACATGTAAATGAATCTAAGCCTTTCTAATATCATCCTTTTCATTTTGTTTTTGCAATCATCAAAGAAATATTTGCTGGAGTTGACCGTTTTATCAATATTGTGGTATTAGAGCGGCATTTTAACTCATTTGTTATTTTTGTATTATATCTCAAAACAGGAATTACTATTTTAGTGGATCATATAAATTTTACATTTATTGGAAAAAACAATCTGACAACATAAAAGTATTTTTTTAAAGTAAAAATTCGCTGTTCTACTACCTAAAGATGATCACTGCTCACATTTTGGTATAGATACTTCCAGACTTCCTGATGTTTATGCACACATCAACACTCACTTTTCCTTTAAAAAAATTATTGTGCTATCACAATAAACCTGTTCATTTTTTTAAAAAATATTTTATTTATTTATTTGACAGAGAGAAACACAGCCAGAGAGGGAACACAAGCAGGGGGAATGAGAGAGGGAGAAGCAGGCTTCCCGCCAAGCAGGGAGCCCAATGCAGGGCTTGAACCCAGTACTTCGGGATCATGACCTGAGCCGAAGGCAAACACTTAAAGACTGAGCCACCGAGGCACCTCTAAACCTGTCCATTTTTTTGGGAAAGGGAGACAGAGAGTGTGTGTGTGCACATAAGCGAAGGAAGGAGAAAGGCAGGCTCCACGTTCAGTGGGGTGTGGAGGTGGAGCTTGATCCACCAGGGGTCATGACCTGAGCTGAAATCAAGCGACGGCTGTTTAACCAACTGAGCCACCCACCCAGGCACCCTTTTTTCCCCTTTCTTTTTACAACCATTTCATTGGCATCTCTCCATTTTGAAAAATGTTGAGAATAAAGCCCATCTCCAATTATGGGACTCTTGGGAGATTTTTCCCTTTTTCATTATTATAAACAATGCTCCTATAATATGCATCCTTATATATCTTTGTGTACTGGTCCAATTATTTCCTTAGGATAAATTCCCCAAAACAGAATGACTTGGTCAAAGCAAATTTTAAAAATGAGCATTCAATGCCAAGTTGCCCTCAAAAAAGGCAGTACTGAGTAGAGCAATGGGAAATACAGCCTTCCAGTTATGGAATGAACAAGTCACAGGAATTAAAGACCTACCATAGTGAATAGTCAATGATGCTGTAATAGTATTGTGTGGTGACAGATGGTAGCTATATTTGTGGTGAAAATAGCATGATGTACAGAGAAGCTGAATCACTTCGCTGTACACCTGAAACTAACACTGTGTGTCAACCATACTCAAATTAAAAAAAAAAAAAAACACAAAACATCCTTTTCAAGTTCTTGTGTATTTCTAAACAGCTAGACCACTCATTTATTTTGTTGAATTGGCAATCAAGGGTTGGGTAAGAGAGATAAACACATGAGGAATCTATGAAATTCTCTCTCTTTTTTTTTTTTACCCTTCCAACTATGAGAAGCCAAGCAGGGCCATTTTAAGACTTTTAAAGGACATCGATTATTTTCACGTTGGAAACTCCATTACACATCATGGCAAACATATTAAATTACACCCAGGTCCATTAAATATATTCTTTTCACTGCAAAAACCTTCAAATGGATTTTATAATTTTGCCTTTAAATTTTATTTGGCTATTAGAATAATTTACATTTAGTTGTAATTTTTCAGCATATCAGGAATCTGACCAAAAAATTTCCAGTATCACGAAATTTTATGAATATTCAAATTTAGCAATGAATGGAGTTAACATATATTATGTTTTGCAGATAGTTAACTTAAATTTATTAATTCTATTTTTGCAATTTTCTTGTCATTTTTTCTGAGACAATATTCATTTTTCCGGGCCCTGGACTTTTTGTAGGCTGCTGGAAAGCTCGTGGGCCCTGGATGTGCCCAAAAGGATGAATGAAAGAACTTCTCAGGAAGAGGCAGAGCTGATGCAAAGGTGCTAGAAGAGGGGAAAGCTTGACTTGTTGGAGTAGAGAGAAGGAAGACCAACACAGTGGGGGTGGACAGGCAGGGAGGCAGCAGAGGCCAACTGGGTCAGGTCACTCTACCTACCCTGGAGATCTCACGAACCACTATCCACAGTAAGTAATTGTCTCAGCCTACTGAATTTCTGTTTCAACAAGCCATACCGTGAATCTAAATCATCAAATGTATAATCTTCTTATTAATTTGTTTTAGTCGTGTGTTGTCTTACTTCCAAAGACTCACTCGGCTACTTAGTCCAAATGGAGATTTTTAGGGAAACCTAACTTTGGAGAAATGAATGACTTAAAAAGTCAACTGTCCAGACAACAATAGGACACGAATATTGGAACACAGCCATTTTATCCATTTCTTTGGCAGGTCCTAAGACTTTGTCCTTCAATATGTATCTTCAAGTGGTCCATTTCTCCACTACATCATTTTGCTCCCAACTCCATTATAAGCACATCTAAGGACACGTGAGCCTCTGAGCTGAGCTCTTTCTCTTGCTTCTCCTGTTATCCTCTCTCATATATCAAAAAGCAGTCATAATTATTTTTAAATATATATGATCACATCACTTCTCTGCTGAAAACTATTTACTGGATTCCCATAAAACTTAGAATAAATTCTAAAACTTTTATGTTGCTCTATAAGCTCCTAGGGGCAACTGGGCGGCTCAGTGACTCTTAATTTTGGCTCAGGGCATGATCTCAGGGGTGTAAGATCGATCCCCACGTTGGGCTCTGCAGTGAGTGTGGAGTCTGCTTAAGATTCTCTTTCCTTCTCCCTGTGCATCTCCCCACTTCTGTAAAAACAAATAAACACAAGGTCCCAATATAATAATCTAGTTCATCACCTGCCTCAGGGCCTTTGCTCTTGCTAGCCTCTTTATCTGTGATTCTTTCCTTGCACACTTTTACACATCATTGTCTCTCATTATTCTGGTCTCCGTTCTAATGCTTCCCTGACTATCCTACCTAAAATCACTTTGCTCTCCACTTATGATACCTAACACTCCATTCATTTATTCACATAGCGCTAAGCCACTTTCTGAAATATTATTATGAATATGTTTACATGGCTGCTGGTGTTATTCCCTTTTAGAAGCTCTGCAAACAAGAGACTTCTCTAACTTCATCTCTAATACCAGCTGAGACCCCTCCAGTACAAATAGTGCCAGTAGGGCAATCAATAAACAGTCAAATGTATACATTGGTTTATCAATGAATGAAAAATTTCATGTCATGAAAGTCTCATGTTGAAAAAGCCTAATAAATAGACTATCTTTCAGAAAGTCATTTGTAAACCTATTTGGGGGAACACTCAATTATAGTACCAATTTTAGAGAGGCACTGATACACCTGGGTATTGAAAGTACTCTTTAAATATTTGTTGAAAACAACAGTAAGTGACTTTTCACTTTGTCACTCAATATATTTACGTTATCTATCTGCTAAGCTTCCGAGAACGATCAGTCACCGTGAAACAGTGGTTGAAGTGGCCCTTGGGAACAAACTCACCCCAACTGGCTTCCTTGAGCAGCACAATTTAAATTGATTTACTGCTCTTTTTTAGGAGTCTCTGCAAAAAATAATCCCAAGAATACTGTAGGCTTACTAATAAACTATTTAAACTGACAAAATGTCTACATAAGATATGGGTTCATGTTCAATGAAAGAAAAATCCTACAGGAAAGTACTTCTCTGTGTCTTCTAACAGAAGCAGCTGGTGGCGTTGTTAAACCTGAGGCTTTGCTTGAGATTTCAGGAGAATCTCTGCTCGCCCCGCTGCTCTGAACCTTACCGAGAACCATTTCTGTGAGGGATAAGGAAAGGACAAAGCATTACCAGCCCTAGACCAAGATCATGAATTCTTTTCTTTTAAAAGATTTTATTGATTTATTTGACACAGGGAGAAAGAGAGAGTGCGTGTGTGCAAGAGTGGGGAAAAGGGCAGAGGGAGAAGAAGACTTCCCGCTGAGCTGAGAGCTGGAAAGAGGGCTTGATCCCAGGATCCTGGGATCATGACCTGAGCTGAAGGCAGATGCTTAACCCACGGAGCCACCCAGATGCCCCAAGATCATGAATTCGTAAAGTGCTTCACAACAACAAAATAGCAAGGCCCCACAACTTCTAAACTGAGGACCAATCTCTAAAGGGTAACTTCTTTAAGAACTCCTGTGTCTTGGCATACCACAGGTGGAAATCTTATTAACTGAACGCTAATCAGCTCTTACACACACACACACACACACACACACACACACACACACACACACACACAATTAGGCTTTTTCAATGTGAGGGTTTCATTACATGGGACACCCACCCTGTAGCTGTTCTCCCCCTTTTCCTACATCCCCAAGGCTGACTGTGCTACCTGTGGCTGGTGTAAAACACTAGGCTTCCCAGGTCCTCCCATCCAACACTCCTGCACCATGTGACCCCATCTTCTTGTGCCTGTTATTGCCAGCTCATTTCACTTTTGCATGTTGCTCTTTTATTTTCTCTGCACTTTAATGACAAACCTTAGGAAATTTCTCTTTCTAAAAACCAACCCTAGCATAAGAAGTGTTACTGGTTTACTTGTATAAAGAAAAGAGAGTGCTTTGACTAAAAAACAACAAAAGTACACATAACAGGGAATGAGTACCTTCTATTTTAACACCCATCAAAGTACCTAGAAAGCCATTCAACATTTCTATATCTCACTGATCTCTGAATCTTTTAATTAAATCTGCTTTTCCTCAAGCACTACTAAAGATAAAAACTATAGCTTTTCTTTATTCCCTTTTTTTCATTTTAATTTTTGCCAGTTACATTGAGACATAATTGACATATACTATTGTTATTAGCATTACACAACTTAATGATTTGATACATGCACACATAGTGAAATGATCACGATAAGTTTGGTCAATATCCAGTCACTTCATATGGCTACACATACTTTCTTCTTGTGATGAGAACTTTTAAGATCTACTCTCTTAGCAACCTTCAAATACACAATATAAGCATACCTCCTTTATTGTGCTTTCTTCCTTGTGCTTCACAGATATGTGGGGTTTTTTTTGTTTTGTTTTGTTTTTTTTACAAACTGAAGGTCTGTGGCAATCCTGTGTTGAGGAAAGTTCTATTGGGCTTTGCTCAGTTGGTGTCTCTGTGTCACATTTTGGTAACTCTTGCAATATTTCAAACTTTATCATTATTAATATCTTTGTTGTAGTGATCTGTGATCAGTGATAATGATTCAGTGAAATCTCAGATGATGTTTGGCATTTTTTAGCAATAAAATATTTTTAACAATAAAATATTTTTAATTAAGGTAAGTACATTGTTTTTCAGACATAATGCTATTGCACACTTCATACAGCATAATGTAAACATAACTTTAAATGCACTTGGAAACCAAAAAATTCATGTGAGACTTGCTTTTTCCACTATTTGCTGTATTGGAGTAGTCTAGAATGGAACTTGTAATATCTGAGGAATGCCTGTGCAGTCTAACTGCGGTCTTCACGCTGCACATTATACCCCCATAACTCATTTATCTTATAACTGAAAGTTTGTGCCTTCTGACCACCTGCACCCATTTTACCCACTCCCTACGCCCCACCCCTAGCAACTACTAATCTGCTCTCTGTATCTATGAGTTTGATTTTTTCCAAGGTCAATCCAAGTTATTGTGAATGGCAGGATACCTTATTTTTATGGTTGGAAACATCCTATTGTACATATGTATCATATTTTCTTTATCCATTCATCCATGGATGGATACTTAGGCTGTTTCCATGTCTTGGCTATGGGAAGTGATGCTGCCATGAAACAGGAGGTAACATGTTATCTTTTCAAGATGATGACTTCATTTCCTTCATATATATTCTCAGGAGTGGAGTTACTGGATCACATGGTAGTTCTATTTTTAATTTTTTGAAGAACCTCCATAATTTTTTTCATAGTGGCTGTGCCAATTTACATTCCCACCAGCAGTACACAAAGGTTCCCTTTTCTCTGCATCCTCACCAATACTTGTGGGGTTTTTTTGTTTTTGGTTGTTTTTTTTTTTTTAGTAACAGCCATTCTAACACGTATGAGGTAATATCCCATCATAGTTTTCATCTACATGTCTTTGATGATTAGTAATGTTGTACACCTATTCATACCTGGTGACCATCTGCATGTATTCCTTGGAAAAGTATCTACTTACATTTTCTGCCTATTTTTCATCATATTATTTGTTTGTTTGTTTTTGCCACTGAATGTTCTTTATTCATTTTGGATATTTACTCCCTATTGAATATATGATTTGCAGTTATTTTCCTGCATTTCATAGATTGTCTTTCCATTTTCTTAACTGTTTTCTTTGCTCTGAAGAAACCTTTAATGTGGTCTGACCTGTTAATTTTTGCTTTTGTTGTCTTTGATTGGTATTATATCCCCCCAAAAATCACTGCCAAGATCTATGTCAAGATGCTTACCATCTACGTTTTCTCCTATGAGCTTTATGGTTTCTTATGTTCAAGTTTTTGATTCATATTTTGAATAAACCTTTCTGTACGGCATACGATAGTGGTCCATTTCCATTCTTTTGCATGCGGCTGTCCAGTTTTCCAAATACTATTTACTAAAGAAACTGTCCTTTCTTCATTGTACATTATTGGCTCATTTGTCAAAAATGAATTGACCATATCTGTGTGGGTTTATTTCTAAGCTCTCTATTCTGTTCTTTGTAGATCTATGTGTCTGTTTTCATGCTAATACCATCCTGTTTTGATTATTATACCTTCGTAAGGTAGTTCGAAACCAGGAAGTATAATGCTTCCAGCTTTGTTCTTCCTTCTCAAAGTGCTTTGGCTATATTGCTCAGATTGCTTTTGGGGTCTTTTGTGGTTCCATAAAAGTTTTAGGATTACTTGTTCCATTTCTGTGAAATTCCAGTTGGGATTGCATTAAATCTGTAGATTGCCTTGAGTAGCAACTAAATGGGCATGCAAACATTAATTCTTCCAATCCATGAACACAGAGTATCTTTGTATTGGTATGTGTCGGTTTCTCTAAGGTTTTACTTATTTATTTGAGAGATGGAGGGTAATAGTGAGAGAGAGCAAGTAGGGAGGAGAGGGAGAAGTAGGTTCCCCACTGAGCAGGGAGCCTCATATGGGGCTTGATCCCAAGACCCTTGAGATCACGACCTGAGCTGAAGATAGATGTTTAATTGACTGAGCCTCCCAGGCACACCTTTTTTGGTGTCTTCTACAATGTCTTTTATCATTGTCTTAGTGATTTCAATATAGGTCTTTCACCTCCTTGGTTAAATTTGTTCCTAGGTATTTTGTTCTTTTGATGTAATTGTCAATGGGACTGTTTTCTTAACTTCTTTTTCTGATAGTTTATTTTTAGTGTATAAACATTTGATTTTTTTCCATATAGATTTTGTATCCTGCATTGTTACTGAATTTGTTTACCAGTTCTTACAGTTTATTGGTGAAGTCTTTAAAGTTTTCTATATATATCATGTCACCTGCAAACAGAGACCATTTTACTTACTCTTTTTTGATTTAGAGCCTTTTCTTTCTTTTTCTTGCTTAATTGCTCCCACTAGGACTTCCAGTTCTATGGTCAGTGAAAGTGGGGTGGGCATCCTTGTCTGGTTACTGATATTAGAGGAAAAGTTTCAGCTTCTCACCAATAAGTATGCTATTAGCTGTGGGCTTTTCATATATGACCTTTATTACGGTATAGTATTTTCCATATATACCCCGTTTGTTGAGAGTTTTTATCATAAATTCCTGTTGAATTTTGCCAAATGCTTTTTCTGTATCTGTTGTGATGATCATATGATTTTTTTCCTTAATTTTGTTTGTGGTGTATCACACTAACTGATTTGCACATGTGGAACCAAGCTCGCATCCCTGGAATAAATCCCACGTAATCATGATGTATGATCCTTTTAACGTATTGTTGAATTCAATTTGCTAGTATTGTGTTGAGGATTTAGTTTTGGTAGGTTGTATGTTTCCAGGAATTTATCCATTTCTTCTGGGTTGTCTAATTTGTTGGTGTATAATTATTCACAGTTCTCTTACAATGCTTTGTATTTCTCAGGTATCTGGTGTAACTTCTCTTTCATTTCTGATTTTGAGGTTTTTTTTTTTTTTTTTTTGAGTCTAGCTAAAGATTTCCCCCTTTTTTTTTTTTTTTCCTATTCCAACAGTCCATTTTTATGGGGTGCTTAGGTGGCTCAGTCAGTTAAGTGTTTGGTTCAGTCAGTTAAATGTCTGCCTTCACCTCAGGTCATGATCCCAGGACCCTGGGATTGAACCCCCATTGGGCTCCCTGCTCAGCAGGGAGTCTGCTTGTCCCTTTGGCCCCTCCCTATGCTCATGCTCTCTATTAAATAAAATCTTAAAAAAAACCCACTCTTACTTTCATTAACTTTTATACTTTTTAATCTCTGTTTCACTTACTTCTTCTCTGACATTTGTTATTTTCTTCATTCTGTTAACTTTGGGCTTAGTGTTTCTTTTTTATCTACTTCTTTGAAGTATAAGTTAGGTTGTTTACTTGAGATCTTTCTTGTTTGCTAATGTAGGCATTTACTGTTATGAAACATTTTTGCTGCATCCCATACATTTTGGTATGCTCTAATTCCATTTTTATTTGTCTCAAGATATTTTTTTATTTTTCTTTTGATTTTCTTGACCTATTGTTTAATCTCCACATTTACGAATTTTCTAATTTTCTTCTTGTAATTGATTTCTAGTATCATACCTTGTGATAGAAAAAGTTGCTTGATATGATTTCAGTCTTCTTAAAAATTTTAAGACCTGCTTTGTGTCCTAGCATATGATCTATACTGAAGAATATTTCGTGTATGCTTGATAAGACTATGTATTCTTTGCATGGGATGGAAGGTCCTGTAAACATCTGTTAAGCCCATCTAGCATAATGTAACTTTTAAGTTCATGGTTTTCTTATTGATATTCTGTCTGGATGCTCTATCCATTATTGAAAGTGGGTTACTGAAGTCCTCTATTATTATTGCATTGTTGTCTATTTCTTCCTTCAGGTCTGTTAATATTTACTTTATATAGTTAGGTCCTCCTATGTTAGGCACATATATATTTACCAGTGTTATACCCACTTGTTGCACTGACCCCTTTGTCATTATATAGTAACCTTCTTTGTCTCTTATAGTTTTTCCCCTGAAGTGTATTTTGTCTGATACAAGCTTAGTTAGCCCTGTTTTCCTTTGGCTTCCATCAGTATGGAATATCTTTTCCATCCTCTCACTTTCAGTCTGTATGTGGTCTTAAAGCTAAGTTGAGTCTCTTGTGGGCAGCATATGGTTGGGTCTTACTTTTTTATTCATTCAGCCACTCAATGCCATTTGATTGGAGCATTTAGTCCATTCCATTTACATTTAAGGTGACTATTGATAGGTATGGACTACTTCCATTCTTTAATTGTTTTTTGGCTGTTTTTAATTCATTTGTTTGTTTTTTCTCTTGCTCTTTTCCTTGTGATTTGGTAATTTTCTGTAGGGGTATGCTTAGTTTCCTTTCTCTTTATCTTTTATGTATGATTGTTTGTTTTGTTGGCTTTATACAAAACATATTTGTAACAGTCTATTTGAAGCTGATAACTTAAGTTTGAATGCATACTAAAAGCTCCACATTTTTACTCCCTTTACCCACATTTTATGTTTTTGATGTTATTACAATTTACATCTTTTTATACTCATATATCCTTAACAAATTATTATAATCATAGTTAGTTTTACTACTTTTGTCTTTTAATCTTCACACTAAGTTTATAAGTGATTTTAGTTACCATCATTACAACATTGGAGTATTCTGAATTTAATCATACACCTACCTTTGCAAATGAGGTTTATACTTGCAAATGTTCTTCTGTTACTATTTAGTGCCCAACTGTTTCAGCTTTCGAAGCTTCTTTTAACACTTCTTGTAAGGCCTGCAGAGCAGTGAACTCCTTCAGCTTTTTTTTTCCTTTTTTTTTTTCCTTTTTTTTTCCTTTTAAAGCAGGCTCCATACCAACAAGGGGCTTAAACTCATGACCCTGAGATTAAGAGTCACATGCTCTCCTGACTGAACCAGGCAGGTGCCCTGAACTCCTTCCGCTTTTGCTTGTCTGGAAAACTCCTCATCTCTGCTACTGAAACCAAATGCCAATTCTAACCTGCTGTAACAACCATCCCTTACAGTTATATATATTTTGAAACCAAAATATTATATATATGACAGCAATGTCCTTACCACCTGCATACCTCACTAGTCTATTGGGTAAGGCAAATGAATGTCAATGGCCCTTGGTATTATCACTAATAGTATTAGTCAGATAATCTTTAATAAACTTCAATTAAAATTATTTCCTTAGTGATCTTAAAATATATGGAGGAAGTTTTAAAGACTATTTTTAGAACATAAAGCAGATAGAGGTTCTGATATCAGATACTGCGTATGGAAGAAAGGAAAGTACTACAAATAATTAACAGCAATTCACTTCTCTGTGGGAAAAAAAGTGTTCTTTGATGAAACACTATAAAGTGATTTATAGCATATTGACTCTAATTCATCTAATGAAAAAGCAATTGTCCAAGTTCTCCCTGGAGAACACTCAGCAGCAACTATCCATGCACATGGAAAGTCATGAGTTAGAAAATGAGAACCAAATGAACTCACAGCTGGGAAAAGCCAACAATAATTAATTTAACACCAGCCATTTGTTGAGAACATGTATACATTTCAAAATTTCCCTTGAGAGGAACAAGGTCATTGAAGGGCAGAGGTTACATACTTGAACATGTTCAAAGAATATTTACTTAATAAGATAATATGCTTCAAAGATTTTACATTAAAAAAAATAACAACTCATCTTGGACTTGGAGGTTAGGATAAATAGTTGGTAATACCACCACCTCTTGAATTTCAACATTGTAACAAGTATTTCTGAAAAACATTGCCAAAGTGAGTTCTCATTGAACTTGAACAATATATTCCTGGACCACGGCAGACTGAAAACAGTATCATTAAAAGGGGTTTTATTCTGATTCACTGGCTAAGAAAATGGGACCAGTTTGAGATCTTCCATGTTGTTTCATTTGAATGAGCAGCGAGAATTTTTCATGTCCTTATTAAAGTGGTTAATGTATTTCTCTAGCTCATTATCACTGCCAGAGTATACACTGTTGTTTCATAACCAAGACAACTCCTTTTCGTTTCAGAGAAGATTAGAAAGTCAAATCTGATTGCTCACATGTGGTTGTTAATAAAACTCCCACGGTGCTGCTTAAGGTGCCCATGGGGATTGTACAATTATTTATATTTTCTTATGGCTTTCTATAATTACTGTGATTGTATTTTCACAAAGTAAATGTATCTCCACCAATTAAAGCAGTGGTGGGTTAAGAATATTCATCAGACTCATGTGAAAAGATATTGTTCTTAGGATTTTGATCAAAGCACTGAAATCAAACTGCTGTTATCATGCATTCAATCCAAGTGTTAAATTAAAATGCTCAGCAACTTTGGAGTTTATTTGAGCAGATGTTAACTATTTATGAAAATAAACATGATACAGGACTTGCATTCATGATATGACTCTTTGTTGCATTAAAAGTGCTGGGAAAAACTCCTACTACACAAATCTTGGGGGATATGGTTTATGGTATATGACTGATTTGAATTAATGTTAATTCAGGTCAATTTACATTTTCAGAAGCATATATTTCTAAGAAATCTCATCTTGGTTTACATCTTCGCATCTTCTTATTTCACCTCCCCCGTCCTTTGAAAACTGGAAGACTAAGAATGTCCTCAAAAACAAGCATCTGAGGCTATCAAATAAAAAACACACAATATAACCTTTCACACTCTCCCATATAGAAATTTCATTCTATCTAGTTCAACAGTGCTAGCAGCAAAAGTGACCAGCCGTACTTCCATTCCATTAGCTGTCATTTTGACGCTAGAATGTTAGCCTGCTCTGTGTGAGATGTGATGTCCATGCACAATTCCCATCAAAGGTAATTTTCTGTGCAATGGTGTGTAAAATTTACCTCTAATTATGATAAGGTCACTGATGGGTCTTTTGCGATATGTTCTCTGGAGACAACTGCAGTGAATAGCTTTCGGTGAGAACAGTCTGGAGAAATTAAATTGGTTTGACCATGACTCCATAGACAGTAAAACTCTCCTAGAAAATTATTCCTCAATCACATTTAAAACCCTAGAGGAACCCAGAGAGGGACACTATGCCTGAGTGTTTTCATCTGGAGTTACTGGCCTAGAAGGCCTATGTGATCTGGCCTCTGCACACTCTTGGCTTCCATTCCTGACATTCGCTCCTGCCCTCCCTGGGTTTCCTGGTCCTTGAGTATGCCATGGTCTATCTCCCTTCTAGAGTTCTGTACTGCAAATTTTTCTGGGGTTGGAATGTTCTTCTTTCAGATCTTCACATGGATGGAATTTCTTTTGTCTTCTATGTTCTAATCAGGGAATGGATCATATCCACCATCGGAATTCCCTGAACATAACCTCCTCCTCCTTCCTACCTAATGTGACCACCTCCTAATGCTAGTTAATCACTGAACATCATTCTACTGATGTTCTTAAAGTTCTAACCATGGTCCTAAATTATTTATTTACTGTTTAATGTATAATTAAGCTTGCATTTGATGATAAATCTAAGATGAAAAGGCATCTTTTCCTATGAGTAGGATACTCCATAATCTTGAAACCTCAATAACATCAACTATATGGGTTAGCAGTCCAATATTGCTTGATAAGATGGATTTAAAAGGAGATCTTAGTAAATAAATTAGGGCTGAAAAAACTTGCTGGACTTTATGTAAGATAGCATGAAAATAGTTATGACAAATTTTATTAAAATAGTCATTAGAGTGATTTCACATTTCACCATGATCATGGGGGGCCTCCAAGAAGGGACAATGTATTAGTCATTTTAGTTATTAACACTTTTGGAAGAAGGTGTTTATATGTAACAGTGGGATTAATAACTGTGGAGAAACTTGATATTTATTCAAATTATCAGTATTTTGCTTTCAGTCCTCGTTCCCAAGATGTCCTACTTGTAGACATAATAATGACTTTTGAAATGGTTCGTATTCGGTAAATATTTGTCAGCAAATAACTAAGTGCTGGATGGATTAGAAGATCATTCTTGTGTTCCAATCCTCAATGCAAATTATAACAACAATAGAGATGAAATTCTTACCAAAGTGTCCAGTCATGGCCACAGTACGGCTGAACATTTCCAAGGTAGAATCCCAGAGATTGAGTAACCTCCACAAGATTGGTAAAGTCAAGGCTAATGCTGTTGAAAAGGACAGATGTCATGATAATCTCATCAATGGCCCAGACGTCTTCTCCTTGGGAAGAATGATATGGTTGCCACCATCTGAACTGAATTCCAAACTGTCTTGCATCATCTGGTAACTCCACAGAGATTATTCTAAAGAAAAAAAAAAGTAAAAGTTTTAATTACTTTGGTATCTTAAACACATTCATAGCAGAATATTTTTTCCCCCCTGTGGTACAGCATTTTAAAAAAAAAATTCTTCTCCCACTCCTATACACATTCTTCTGAGATTTCCAATTTCTTGTCTGACTCAAACAAAGTCCTCTAAACACATCCAAAAATGCAACTCCTTTCACTCATCTGCTTTCAGAAAAGCTAACTCAATAAAACCCAGTTGTCAAAGTGGAGGGATTTGTCTTCATCTGGAAAGGATCACGGGCATCTCCTTACATATATTATTACAGTTTGAGCCTGGCTGAAAGTATGGCACTTCCTAATTCCCGTGGGGTTGGCCCAGTGTATGAAGGGCCTTGTTGTGTCATGGTGGCTATGACAACAAACCTGTATGTGACAAATGGAGAAGAAAATTAAGAATAATATCTAATTTCCAGGAGCAATTACTGTACACAGCAGCAGGAACCACACATTAATTGCCACTGCAACGACATCTGCTTGAGAGCTCCATAAATCACAGGACCGTGCTGCTCACATCCATACACAAGGTGAGACAGGAAGCAAATGGCAAATGGAACATTTGTCTCCATCAATGTACAATTAAGCGCCAGGAGAAGTGCAGTAAACACACGCGAAAGGGACTGAGTCTTTTTCTCAGTGAGCAAAGGGAAGCTCCCTAAGACAGGTGACTAGCTGGATGACTTAGAAACAAACTATTTAAAAACTTCAATGTCTAAGGCTGGATTGAATTAGAAATTAGACTGATTTTCATACTTGTATTACATTTACTGTTAGTTATTGCATAAAAAGTGTCAAATCACATCTTGGAAATGTGATTTTATATACTTAAGAGTTATTAAAAATAGTATCTATTTTCTCTTTAAATAATTTGTATATGGAAATGTGGGATACACTAAAATGATTTTCATCACTATTAATTATACAAACTACCAGTAAAAAACTGATAGAACTTTTTTGCAATGTGAGAAAACGTATTTTCTAAATAATGAAAAATCAACACTCAAATACAGAAATATAAATTTTAAAACACTGCTTAATTTTAAAAGAATAGCAATAACATTTACGGTTTTTAAATGCTTTTAAATACTTATGGTTTTGAATACTTTAAGTCTGTTCATTTTTTTTACCAATGTGAATTTACTAGAAGAGTAAAATTTAGTTAAATTGAGTATTTTAGTAATTTTCACATTAATTTCTAAGTATTTATTAATCAAATAAGTTGTTTATTGTATTAACATATCAAATATGTAAAGAAAATAAACTATATTTAAACTGGCTCAATAATGAAAACATTATATATTAATTTACTACTTTAATTTGACCATCATGTTACTAGAAAATTATAATTTTCCTTTAAATTAATAATTGTAGAAGCAGTTACTATTCTCTCTGATGAAAATAAATATAATCTAAAAATAACAATGGAAAAGTAGACTTTCTCAGGCAACTTCAAAGGTTATTTTCCTTTATTTCCTTTATTTTAGTATATATATATATGCGTGTGTGTGTGTGTGTGTGTGTGTGTGTGTGTGTGATAATAGTAAGTGAAATGACCAGTATTTTCCTTGGCAGAGACATTAAGACTGTGGGTCTATAATCAGACTCTTGGATTAAAGTCCTCACTCTCACTTATTAACTAGTAGTTAATAAGTTCTATTAGTTAGTAGTTTATTAACGAGTCATTAATAAATTTGCAGCTGCAGGGAAGGTCCTCAACTTCTGGGTCACTCACCATCTTCATCTGTGAAGTTGGGATAACACCCTTATGGCAAAGTCAGAGATACTTTTTGTTTTTTTGCAGTTGTGCCTTAGTACCTAGAACAGTATCTGGGACACAATAAAAACTCAACGAATTCTTGCTGGATAAATGAAGTACGTATTGTCCGTATACCCCAACAGAAATTTGAATACTGAGGCCCAGAAAGATCAAATATTCTCCCTAAGGTTAAGCAGCAGCTTTTGGGTGTCAGTGCCCGGAGCTGGATGTAGCAGGATGGTGAGCCCGTGCCCCAGACATTTACTTCATCACGGAGGAGGGGTTGGGGTGGGCATCTCAGCTTCCACTGCTCTGTGCAAACCGCACCAGCTGCTTTGAAGAGCTGTGGGACCATTTATCCCACGTACTTTCGATCCCAGGGACTTGTTATCAATCTTCCTTTCGGGGCAGACACTAAGCTCAGACATTTCTTGCCATCACATACAATAATCAAAGCAAAACTGAAATAAAAAAAGGCTTTATAATAATTTTAGAATAAGAAACAAGCCCCATAATTAAGAAAATTCTAGAATAATTTTAGTTTTGGCAATGATATAAAATTTTACATTAAAAGTACCAGTTAGTTCTTGACATTCTAGTCAGTTTGAATTAAAAGATTAACTTAGACAAAAGTACTGGCTTTACATTTTATAAATAGCAAGCGGATAGAGTTCTTTTATTTACTGAGTGACTCATAGGCAAGCAAATTGTTAGAAATCGGCGAGGAGTAATGGTGGTTAGCTAACTAGCATGTCTGATTTATGGATCATACTTCATTTTCAAACAGCCAAGGCCGAAAGGGACAATATGGAATTGACAGCAATTACAGGCAGCAATTTATACTGAAAAAAATACAGCAAATGGTTAAAGGCATCAAGATCTATTTAACTCTCCTATGAAGAACTTACATGGTTTGCATTATTTATCATATAAAATATAATTTAGAATCTAGAATATATCAAATTCTATTTCTGCCATGGCACCTTTTATTAATATTTGTAAGAAAGAGGGAGATGGAGGAAGAGGTACACGTGTGGAAAATAAAAGTGTTCTTGATACTCCCACCATGTTCTCTTTTTTAAGAAAGTCTCCACTAGATCTTAATCTTTCAAGCTATGCACACATCTCGTACTGAAAAGCCATGTTGATTCTGCTTAGAAGAAAAATGTTGCTGTCAAATGGCAGGCAAGATTAAATGCACCTTGGCAAACCACATTAAATGTGTAATTATTTTTCATATCAACAAAGATTAATTAAATTTCATGATAAAGATTGATTATTGAATTTTGGAGCTGTCCATCCTTGTTAGAAAAAATTGTGTTTTAGGCCAAGTTGACTTAGGACAGTGATATTTTCTTTATGCTTTCATCGTTATTATCATCACCTTTTCATTTAATTTTCTCTTAGTATTTACTATGGAGAGTCTATGAAATGTTTCTTTGGTATTCATACGTATCTCCTGAGTGAGAAAGTTGAGCTTCACCTTTCAATGACCTTTATAGAGAATACACTCAGCACATCTGATGTTTTTAAAATTTTATAATGTAAACAACTGTAATTCATAACAGTTGTTACTATTATCTCTGTTACACACTACTTTACTTTCTATGAAAAGAAAAGCTCTCATTTACTTACAAACACCTAAGTGTAGGGACTGATGTCGGCAACATTTGTAAGTACATAAAACCCATCATCAGTGCCCCTGTTTTTTGCATTGGTGCCAGTGCAAATCTCAGAGCCCAAAGCTCTCACTCTCTTTCATATTTCGTCATGATCAAAATGTAGAAAGGCAAATGGTGTTCGTTCTTTACTGGGGAATGTAGCCCCAGTGCTATCTCTTCTAAAGGTATTTTAATTTTTTCATTCTCCTCTTCTGCCACTTTTAAGAGAATTTCAGTGAGCATGTCAATAGTGTTGTAGAAAAGGAGAGGATTCTTTGGACATTTCTGAGATTGTACCACTAATCGGGATTACTACTCTGCTGACATCAAGAGATGGCTTTGCTTCAAGTAAAAGTTAAATCTCACAATTGCACCTATAGATTATGAAATGGTAAACTAAAGAAAAACAGAAGTGGCCCTAAAAAAGGAATTTAAGTAAATCCTCACACTCTATTTTTTCCAGAGACTCGATACCTGCTAGAAAAACTTTTAAAAATTACTTAATCCTATTACCTACAAATTTTAAATATATACAAATTATCAGATTTCATGAATTAGAATTACTGTCTTTTGTAGTTTATTATAACATACTATAATATATTGGTCAAATACTTGTTAAAAGCATTTATAATTTAGTACTATATGAAAATCATGTCCAGTAGGCTGCAGTAGAGTTGAATAAGGATTATAATGTTAATTAAGTGTTTTTCTCTTTCCAGGGCACCAAAATATTTCCCTTACATATACATTTCAAAATGTGAGAATAAATTTCTTCAAATTATCAGAAATCAGTAGGACAAATGAAATAGAAGAATGTGACTTGCTAGTTTTTTATTGCAATACATATCAGTCTTTGCCCTCATCACCCCTCAGTGGAAAAATATCTTGAGTCTTACACTAGATGAATGATGATTTCCCCAGGGAGGAGATATCACTCTAACCATTTTTCCAAATGCTTTCCAACATACCTGGGCTCATGATAGTTGAGATATGAATAGTGCTCCAAGAGTTTCCAAGTTATCCCATTATCATACGAATAATGCAATAAAACTCCTTCACCAGGCTGGTCGGGGGCTCTGCATGTGCTCAGAACAGACTTGCTCCCCAGCCTCAATGTGAACTGCAGAAACCTAGACATGAATCATCTATAATTAGCGTGTGCATAAACATTTTTAATCATAATGCTCCTTTTGGCTTTTAAAGAATTCCAAACAAATTTAAATGAACTACTCAAAAGCTACATGTTTCCACTCATCTCCCTTTTATAAAATGTAAGATATTTCACTGTGAGATGTATGAATATGTGCAGACGATGGGGTCAATGCATGTTTATATGTAGATATAGCCATACAAATATATGTTTATACATACTTGTATACTATGTACTTGTGTACATACACTTAAAATGCCAATCATTCCTTTACTGCATTATTTATTAGGCACTGGGGGAAGGGAAGATGCAGAGTAAATCTAATCAGCCTCTGCAAGCTGTCAATAAATAAAACTACATAAATAATTAACTAGCCCTTGGCTTAAGAACACAGTTTTGATGCTAACATTTCCTATGTTTAAAAACCTAGTCAGTCATTAGAACCTTAAAGTCATCAGTAGGCCTTCTAATTTATTAAAAACGAGGGCAAATTAACCCTGTATCAACTAACTGTAAGCTCCCTCTCGGTTAAAAATTTCAAGATGTACATATGAGCCAAAAAAGGAAAAAAACTGGAAAATAAGGAGATCCAAATTCAATCATCAGCATCTACCTTCAATGTGTATTCCCCCCTGCCTTAACTCACCTGGACTGTGAGCTGTCAAGGAAAGATGTAATTAGCTGACGCCTCCCGTCTTTGTTGAAAACCAGGGCCTTCCCACTGGCCAAGACACCACAACCAAAGCTGACTTCAGCACCACGGATAGAGTAAAAGTTATGGTAAGAGGAGAGCCTGGAACTGCCGAAGCTTTCAGAAATAAACATTGGGAATGTCTGGGAAGCCATCTCACAAGCTGGGCCAGAAAATCCAGGGTCACACCTGAAAGAGATACCATAAAATAAAATCGTAAGCTCTTGGTCTTTTCAGAGACCCTTGAATCTAATTCAGGGAGGAGGAAGTCCAGGGGCCAGGATTTGACTGAATGGTAAGCGAGGGTCATTAGTCTTTGGAAAACAATGAATCTGAAGACTTGATAAGGGTGATTGACTGCAGATATTCCAGACAAATATAGTCTTTCCACAGCCCTGATATAAAAAGCTGGTGATTAAAACAATAATTCGGCACTCATCTTAAACCGAGATTTATCTGCATCTACGCTTGTGTGAATTTCTAGTTTACAGTCTTTGTAAAAGGTATATTATTATGTATATATTCATAATGATGTTCATTATATTTGTAAAAGAAATACCAATGAAATACCTACAGAGATATCTAGAATAAATTCCTCTAAGAACAAATATAAAAATACACATTATGTTTGTGGTAGAAGTTACTGGAAATATCTGGAAAAGATTGGAAAATAAATCTATCTTCATTTCAAACAGAGACTGAAACTTAAAGGGAATGGAAACACCTTGACCTGGACAGGTGCTCCTGGCAGAGCTGTGCGGCTCGCAGTGGAATCCCAAATGAGTAGTGCGTCAAGAAAAAGAAAGACGAAACAAAACAAACCCCACACAACAACGTGCCTCCTGCTGTATTTATATTAGAAAATTCACCGCAGTAAAGTCCATAGTTGAACATCAGAAACTTATATTTTAAGGCATTTACTCATCAGGAATTAGTTTTAGATTTTTTTTTTTAACTGCACTATTTCTTTTTCACTACCTATACTATGCAACCCATTATAAAATTAAATTGGTGTCTTTCTGGGTTGGGATGGGGGTTCTCACCTAAGCATGCAAAACCTCCTAAAATCTGAAACAAGCATTTTAGAGAGCCACAAAGTACCAATGAAGTGATCTTATGGCCTAACTGTGAACCAGCTCCTTGGTGCTACTGCTAAAACTAAGATGTGTGCTGGCCCCACAGAGGGTCAGGCAGCGGATGAACAAATTCCAAACGGTATGCGTATTGGACGTTCTGGGGGAGAAGGGTTATAGTCACTACCATATTATCAAGGAAACTGGACCCTAAAATGCCAGGAACTACTGCAGTGTGAAGTCTGAAGGTGGTTGGGCATTAGGGGTGGGAGCGGGGAAGTAAACCAGTATTCACGGAGCATGTAAATAAGCTTCCAACACTTTACTTCTTTCACACGTTATCTCACCGACTTAGTGAACAGCCAAGTAGTTTCCAAAAAGGATAAAAAGTTAGCTAAGGAGGACATATTTTGATATTAGAAAACTGAATGTGGTTTTCCATGGCCGCAAACTGCAATCAGTGTCCCCCAACAAGGCATGCAGAGACATTTCTGTGTCTCTGAGATGTATCTTCTTAGGACCAGTGATTGGGAGACACTAAGGATCACTTAGAGGTGACTCACGTTACAGTTGGTTCCCACGTAATGGTTTTGGAAGTGTACTTTTAATCAAAATTTATATAATTGGGATAAAACGCTGATCAAGAGTCCATTCATATATTTAAAAATACATTTGCAGCCCTTTGTTGGGCAGAACAGTAGGGTGCCACAGTTGGGAGATTCCTGGAATGGCCTAAGGCTCTCCTGACTCCAAAAATATCCCGTTGGTTCATCTATCCAACCTTCAATATAGCATTATGGTCAAATTCTGTCAGGAGAAAAGGACCCAGTGTTAACCTATGTGGAAGACACCCACGTAGGAAGGTCTTTAATGCTTCTTGCCCTTCTCACTAGTACCTTTAACAAGGGCGGGTTTATCAGGATAAAGAGTTGGCAGTTTAGAGACCCAGGCCTGGGTATTACACACAGGCAAGGAAGTGTCAGGCAGCAGGAGAGGCAGAATTCTGGGAGCAACTAACAGCAGCGACGAGGGGAGCCAAGTGGGAAGGGAAACAAAGCTACAAAGGCCCCCAAATCAAGGATCCATTTTAAAAGAAATAAATAGTCCTGAATATAAATTTCTTTTCTGTGGCCTCCTGCTCATACTTGACAAGTCACATATGGTTGGAAGAGGACGTCGTCGCCAAACATTTAGAGCAGCCACGAATGAACAAAACCGATGAATATTACATAAAACATTGTCAGAAATAGGCAAGAAAACTCAAGTTCCAACTGGTGAAAATATTCTGCAAAAGCTGAGTAGGAGGAAAAGGCTATGATTATTCAAGATAATGCACAGTGTCAAAAAAGAACAATGCCCAAAGGCATAAGACTGCCATTCAGACTTCTGTTTGCATCCATTATGAGTGACACAAATGCTTGCCTGAGTAAGCCCACCGAATGCGAACAGGGAGACTGTACACAGAAAAACGAAGGATGAAGTGCAACTATTCTAATTATAGGTGGATCTTTTAGAAATAGCACTTTCTATTTTCATTAATAAAAGCAGCTGTCATTTTAGATAATTTGTTTTCAAAACTTTTCAGGACAACTTTGGGAATTACAACAGATGTCTGGTGTTCCCGTGTTAATTTTATTTGAAATGCACTAAATGAGATGACGGCTTGGGTAAGGATGACAGATGAAGAGAACAACCTGAGGAAAACTCCAGATAAGACAGCACAGATCTAATGAGTCAGTGTTTTGGGACAGGAGCTGGTGGTTTTATTAAAAAGCAGAGAGATGCATATTAATTTTTTAAACACGAACTGGAACTTTTCAGTTCCTTAATACTTTCTAAAACATTTCTATTGCACAGAGAGATTTCTTTGTTAATTAACTTCACTGCAATATAGTTAAAAAGTTAACATGACACTTTAATATCAGTGCTGACAGCGTCTTGCCTCATACATATAATTTCCAAATGATCAGGTAGAAATGTCTTTTATAAGTTCTTCATTAATTAATTATTACTCTTTTTGTTTGGAGGACAAGAAGAAACTGACTAGATAGATCAGTGATTGAAAACTTATCTGTGTAACAAAGATCGACTGTGGTTTCAGGAATTTCTAGGATATTTTATAATTAAATATTAATGTGGGAATGACATAGTACATATGAATATCTATTCTCATTATAAATATAACAATGCTTTAGTGGTGACTAGATATTAATTATTTATATATAATTTCAGACTTCATATTCAACATCATTATGTAAAATACTTCATATATCATTTTGAAGATCAAAATAATTTTTTAAAGCAAGCAAGACTGCAAAATTACATTTAAAGATGACTTTTTAAAACAAATCTGCTAAATTTGGCTCATTCTAGTATCCTTTAACTTGGGTCAGTATTGATTTGCATAACTCATTTACAAAGCATGGTAGGAATTAAAATATGGCTCAAGAACATTAGAAGAAGTTTATAAAAAAATAGCGCATTAAAGAATGTAACCAAAGACAAAAAGGCAGTTATCAAGCTATGAAGAATTCAAACTTGTTCACAAATTTACATGAGGTATGCTAAATCTGTTCACAATGTAGCTTCATAGAAAAGTTATTTATTCATCAACTTCCACCTACAAAAGACACTTAACATTCTATTATGCTTAAATTCCCTTTGGAGCATCCTATTTTGGTCTTGGAAAGACCTCAAAAGCCTAAAAAGGAAATTAAAACAGGTTAAAGTAACTTGGGGCCTCAATATATAAACTACATATAAAAAAAAGAAGTATAATTATTATTTTAAAAAATGCTTACTTGCAACCATGTCGAGTACACTGTCCTCGGCCAGAACAGAATTTGAGACACGAAGGACCAATATACACTGCAGGCAGGGCAAAAGACAGCATGTTAAAAAAAAAAAAAAAAGGCAAAACCAACTGGAAAAACCAAGAACAACATCAGCATGTATATCAATTTTGTGCAGCAATATCCATAAAATCGAGCCCATTATATGCATGTTGTTCATAGTAAAGCAGGTGACACATAGAGCCCTTGTGTGACAAAGTACATCTGCTGGAAATATTTTCACTTAATTCTTTCAAGACTTTAATGTTTCATAGCAAAAATAGGTAAAAACATCTGATTTGGGTTCCTTAATGGAGTTTCTTCAGCTAAGACAATTTCAGACAGAATATTGTGCTTCTGACTTCAACTTTCAACAGCTTAATTTTTTTTTAAGTAGAAATAAAGAGTTTGCAAAGGATTGCTTTGATATATCATGAAATGGAGATGCTATGATTTAATTTTAAAATGATAACTTCCATTCTTGTCTGTGAAAAATCTCTAACACATTGCAGATGACTGATACATATCTTTCTAAATATTAACCCATCCTTCTTGAAGTGGGGAGATAAAAATCTGTTGGTGTGCATCAAGTCTCCTTTGAAATGCCAATTTTTCGTAAATGGTGTGACTAACAATGATATTACAAACCTCAATTCTAATCTTTGGAATGCTGAAAAAAAGAGTTTCTGGTGGTTGAATGATAGGTTGGGAGATAATCAGACTCAAACACATTTAAAGATATTAAGCCTCGTGATAACCAACCAGAAGAAAGAGTAACACACTGAGGGGCACCTGGGTGGCTCAGTTGGTTGGGCAACTGCCTTCAGCTCAGGTCATGATCCTGGAGACCCGGGATCGAGCCCCACATCGGGCTCCCTGCTCGGCAGGAAACCTGCTTCTCTCTCTTACTCCCCCTACTTGTGTTCCCTCTCTGGCTGTGTTTCTCTCTATCAAATAAATAAAATCTTAAAAAAAAAAAAAAAGAGTAACACACTGAAAAGTGTGACAGCAGAAAAAAATCAATGAAGAATTAGAGAACCAATGGTTGTTAAGACCTCACATATTCAATTTTAGGCACAAACAAATTTGCATTCCATGATCATTTTTTCCTGTCTTGGGATCATGTCAAAATAGTCAAATGATTTCATTTTAAAATAAATTTCCCTGTGGATAATGCCCTTACAAACACTTGCTGTCTGGACTGGAGCTGATTAATTCAAGTGTGATGCAAAGCAGCCAGGAAGAGCTAGCTCTTACTGAAGGAAGCTGATGGTTGAGGAGGAGATCAGATAGCAGGCTGTGTGGTTAAAGCTATGGGTTTTAGGTATCAAATGACCCTGGATTCAAATTTCTTCTTTACCTGGAAAACTCTGCATAAGTGATTTATCCAGTCTAAGCCTCACTGCTCCTATACTTTAAAATGGGATAATGATCCTTGGAGGAAAGAGCAAATGAAATGTTCATGCTTAGCTTGCTGCCTGGTACCATATGGTTATGATCACCATGACACTGGGGTCAAGAATCCTTCCTGCTGCATCTGCCTTGTTGGCCTCTACTGGACAGCACCAGTGCTGAGACATCAGGAAAGGGCTTTATTCTTCTTCAGCCTGGTAGAGTTTACGGACTGCTTTCCCAGCACACTTGACTTTATGGCTGTGGTAGGATTTATTCTATGTCCTGTAAATGGTTCATTGCATTTTGCAGGGTCACTCTGGAGGCGCGCCCTAGAATGTACCCTTGCCATAGTTCAAAAAGCTTCCATTGTAGAAAAAAAAAATTCAACAATAAAACAAGATTTTCCAAGTCAATGAAAATATTGCAATTGAGAATCTTGTCACCCCTCCTCGCTCATGATGGGGTCACTGGGATTCACAGCATGAATAAGTTTATAGGCCCTTTTTCCTAAGAGTATGGAAATAACAGATTTGTTTTTATCACTATTATTAATTTAATCAAGTTGAGAAAATTAAAAAGTGATAACAAACATACTTTGTTCTAGAATTTTTTATTTTGCTAAGAACTTCAGGATAATTCCAAAAATACTTCCTGTACACACTAGCAGGAAAAACATACCTAATGGAAGTACAATATTGACCTATTTTTTTTCTCTCTTTTTATTTTCCTTGACATGATCTGGAATTCCATATGGAAGTGGGAGAGATTTCAGAAGTGTTCTATGGCAACTTCGCACACATTTCTCTTGGGAAGGACTGAGTGTGTGTCCTTTTTCTGCCTTGTGAAGAAGCCAGAGAGCAGGTCTTGTTTTTGTGAAAAGCTCACATGTAGGATGATGACAGAATTGAAAAGACTCAGCCCCATGTATTGCATTTGACCTTCACTGCTAACCATGCTCATTCCATATATTCTTACCTTTTCTCATTCTATTCAAAACACAATGGTGGGATACATTCTGACTTGGAATCATGTAATAGTCTTCCTTAGGAAATTTAGATATTCTTTTCATAGCCTTATATGTGCTTATAGCACTCTTAAGTTCCTCATTTGCTTTATTATTGGTTTTTGATTTCTTTTATTATTATCAAAGTAATAAGTTCATTATAGGACCCGTAAAAAGTATGACAGCATGGGTAAAGTCACCCATATTCTACTACCCAGAGGCACATACCTATTCCGTAGAGCTAATTAATAGGTGTTGTAACTCAAATGCTATGCAAAATATTCTACAAGTGGAGGAAGTCCATTTTACCAAATTAATTTTTAGATGGTTTTACAAATGTACTATGTTAACTTATGTAGTCTTTGAAGTCCAGGTCTCTTATTGGTCTTCTCTGAATACTGACTGCTTAAGGAATTTACATTGGCTTATCAGTAAATTATCTTAGTATTTCTGAATTTCAAGAATGTATTCCATTAAATGTGTATCGATTTTTTGATTATTCAAAAAGAGCAAAAATATTGGGGGTGCCTGGGTAGCTGGTTCAATTGGTTGGGTATCCGACTCTTGGTTTCAGCTGGGGTCATGATCTTAGGGTGGCAGGATTGAGTCCTCCCGTCAGGCTCCACACTCAGCTTGAAGTCTGCTTGTCCCTCCCTCTCCTGCTCTGCTCCTTCTCCTCCAGCCTGCTCGTGCTCTCTCTCCCTCTCCGGTACATACATTAAGTCTTTTTAAAAAATAGCAAAAACATTATTAAAACATGGAAGGTCAGCACGAAACAATGATGTGCGCTTTTCCGACTTTATAAAATTGACCAAAGTCAGTGGCTATGCTAAATGTGCTTAAGTATTGACATTGACATCTTGAACCCCTTCTCTCCCTTTCTACTTCCTCATAGTGTAACTCTTCAGTCAAATTGATATACTCTGAGAATAGGAAATCTATGAATCTGCCTGTAACTAGAATTATTAAAAAACCAGAGTGGGCTAATTAATAACAAATATAAGAAATTTATGGTCATGCACCCCAAGAACTTAAAATATCTTGTCTCCTGTACACTCATTCCAAGTGATACTGTCTTTAAAGTTATGCAGAAAAACTATCAACAATTCACTTAAAAATTGAAGATGACATAGGATATTTTATGTATATCTAAATTTTCCTCTGACACTGTTTTCTGGGAAGCAAGTTTAAGTTTTGCTTCAGAAGTTTCATTTTAGAGATGATGTTCCCTTGTGTTTGGTGTCTGCATCTAAAAGATAAGTGTTCCAGCTGTTGCAGTAGTTACTAAGAGAAGAATGGGTCTTATTTCAATACATGCAGTATGGTAAGTACTTATGTTAATTTTGTGTAAAACATTCAAAGGAAATGTTCGGATATCCCCTGTCATCAGCTGTGAATTTGCGTTTCAGGGCTTTACGCATTTCTACATTATGTATGTTGAAACATTCTGCCATCTAATATTGCTGATGCTTGCTGCCTTTTTTTTTTTTTTTTTTTTTTTTCTGATTGTGCATCCCTGGGCTTCTAACGGAATGCAAAGGAGAAAGGGAAGAAAGGGCGTTTAATGAATTGCAACCACCATGACTTAGAAATGTGATTAAGTCTGTGCCAGTGAACAAAAGCACAGGAAGACTCTACATCAATGGCATGTGATTAGAAGAGGCGTAAACTAACCATTATCAATTGCCCACATGTTTCCAAGGATCGGTCCCGTTTGTCTCCAGCGAATTCTGGTGTCCCTGGTTAGTGCCGCATTAGGAAGGGGAATCGTTATTCGGTTCCACCTGCAAGAAATTTAGCACAAAACAGTTTCACAACCACATTCTTATCTTTTGAACCTCTTTTACTTGCCTTTGATGTTCCAGTTTCCGAATGCTTGGGGCAGCACTAAAGTTTGGTAATAAACTCTTGAACTTCACCTGTGGAGGCTGTCATTTTCCAATAGGCATAGAACTTCTAAAAACACCCATGTCAGGAGTGACGGGTTTGTTCTTAAAAGCAAGTGATATTTACTTTGTTTTTAGACATTCTTTTTAGGAATTTTTACATCAATACTCAGACCTTACATATTATTCTATGATATGTGTCTGGGCCCACATGGGGGCTGATTTAGCATTGATTACTTTCTATTTTTTGCTCTCCCCTGGTCCTGCGCACATTTCAAGAGAGGCTAAGAAAGAAAACCATTCTCAACTTAATTTTCCCATGCTTGGAGATATATATATATATATATTTTTTTTTACCAGTTTATCCAGTGCTTATTCTGTAAGGTGGAAGGTATTTGGCACAGTCATCTTTAATTCTCTAAAGAGCCCTCAAAAAGGGTGTATCATTGTCCTTAAGTTATGAAAGAGGAGGAAAGTTAGAGAGCAAATATCATTACACAAGTAGATGGCAGAGCCAGGATTTGAACCCACAGCTCCATTTCCTCCACCTCTCTATGCTGCATCTTTCCTAAGTACTTTGGCAGTAACCATGAAATAACTATACAGAATTTAAATTTATATATTCAAAATATAAAAGCCAAGGACATAAAGAATGAGTGACCCTCCAAATTGTGATCTTGCAGCAGATTTACTGAAGTCATTATTATTTTTTAAATAAGATCCTTCCTACCTCACCTGAAAATGAGAAGGCCTATTATGAGAAAGTAGAGTCACAGATTTACTCCTGGATTTTGAGTCACAACATGGATTCAAATCTCCCAATCGCTCAGAGAGAATGTACTCACCCACTATAGTTTTCGGAGGAGTAGATTGTGCTGTGTGGGAGGTGGGGCCCTGCACAGATCTCAGGCAAACACTCAGTGTGAAGGAGGGACCAGGACCGCCCATGGTTGGTGGAAAACTCCAAGCTGACGCTGGTAACACCAGGTTAAGCACAACAAAAAAGCACGAAGATTAGAAAATGAAGAGACTGACCCTTTGCTAAGTACCTTAAACATCTGCAGAACCAAGGTCACAAATTTTAAGACGCTCTTCCCCAAATAATTGTTTCTTTCTCCTCTGCAGTCTGACCAGCCTTCAAAGGGCAAACAGTTAAATTACCGTGAGAGAAACAGACTATCTTTTAAAGCCAACCAACAGGAGCTGGCGTTGGTGTGCTTCAGTCTGAGAGCTGGCAAGGCAATTACCACGTCTCCCACCACCATCGTCATCCCGTGAATGTGAGACTCACAAAATTCTTAGAAAGGACGAGAGACACTTCTGGGAAGTGAAACCGCGAAGTCATAGCTCTTGAAGTGCTAATTGATTTCTGTGCCTATTATTAAGGGATCACTAATCCACATGAGGGCAAGCTTTTTTTTTTTAATTTGTTTTTATATTTGTTTTTCTTCTCTCTCGGCAATCTGTCAGCAAGGATGGCTGCCGCACACGCAAACACTTCTGATACCTAAGACCAAGCTCGTAGAATGAACTCACATCTACTTAAAATGATTCAGTCTTACTCCATACATTAGTTGAAAAGCTCCTCTTTGTGGGGGAACTGTGTATTTTTTAAAAGGATGTTTCATTAGCAATCCAGCTGGAAATCTACTGAGAAGTTACTCTGATTTAACAGCCAAGTCCACGTGTTTATTTTCTTTTTAAGATTTTATTTTTTAAGTAACCTCTACACCGAACATGGGGCTTGAACTCACAACCCCAAGATCAAGGGTCCTGTGCTCCACCGACTGAGTGAGCCAGGTGCCTCTATGTGTTCATTTCTAATCAGTGTGCGGATCACACTCACAAACTAGGACTCCTACCTGTTGCCAGGCTGATGTGTTCCACAGCCCAGATTAATGGAAAACTGTATCATGTGAGACATAGTAGAAGGGAGAACAGGGAGGACGTGGAAAAAATCGACAGCCCAGACATTCTTGTTATGCCCTTGATGGTTCTTTTGCCTGAGACAAAATCTGGTAGCAGGTGTCTGAAGTTCAGGATTGATGACGGCAGAAACTAAAGATGGAAACTTCAAAACAAAGGAAACGAAAATCACTCATCATCCCTCTACGTAAGTCTGTGAATTCTCCGATTAAGCCTTGCTGTTACTAAGTATGTAACTGGTGAGCATTTATGAGCACCTGCTGAGGTCCTGTGTGTTCCATGCTTATTTCATGTAGTGGATGTGGTCTTCAGTGGGTATTTGTTTGAGCCACTCAAACAAATTCCTCCTTTGCAGGCACCTGGAACTCTCTATGTGTAACTGGTCAGGCCCTCTCTACGTGAAGATTAATTAGCATAAAGTCTTTAAAAGTTATCAGAGCACAGGTATCCATTTTCTAAACCTTGGCCCAAGGCAAAGGCAACTTCTACTTTATCATCAGGCCTCTTTTAAGAAACTGAATCTGTAAACACTAACGGTTGCCAAACTAGGTATTTTTTTTTTAAGATTTTATTTATGTATTGGACAGAGAGAGATATCACAAGAAGGCAGAGAGTCAGGAAGAGAGAGAAAGAGAAAGAGAGAGAGAGAGAGAGGAGGAAGCAGGCTCCCTGCTGAGCAGAGAGCCTGATGCGGGGCTCGATCCCGAGACCCTGAGATCATGGCCTGAGCCGAAGGCAGAGGCTTAACCCACTGAGCCACCCAGGCCCCCCAAACTAGGTATTCTGAAAATAGGACGTTAAGGGGTAGCAGCCAGCATCAATGACTTAATCTTAAAAACAAAATTAATTGACTTGGTCTGAGGCATGCAGCTGACCAGAGCAGGTGTAACCTTAGCTAGTCATGGGTGGAAATTAGTCCATTACAAAATCCCAAAGGGTCTAAGTCGAATGACCCTAGCAGATGGGGTATGCTGGATACTCTCTCTGGTCGTCCCTGTTCTAGCATCAATGTTTCTCTCCTGTCTTCTTAACTGAAACGATGAAATGCTAGGTGCTGGCTCTGTTCGAGCTCTTTCCTGTGCCTACGGTGCCGTCAATGCGCAAAAAAGCCTGACTGATAATGAACGTGTGAGCGTAGTCTTGACACAAAAAAATCTACGACTGGGGAAAAAAATTCTACACCTAATGACAAGCATCATACGTAAGTTTGAAGATGTTTGCAAATAACCAGAGCCAGCACATGTCCTAAATCCAAAGGGCAAAGGAAAAAGGTCAATTTCAGTGGCTATAACTAGGAAGAAGAAGAAAAAGGAGGAGGAGGTGGAGGAGGAGGAAGGAGAAGGGGGAGGGAGAGGAG
>PITA01000806.1:30877-57384 GCA_004023965.1 Spilogale gracilis | reverse complement strand
TTGCCAGAGTCCTGGGCTCCATCTTATCATCTCTAATGGGCTGTAATTCATTTTTCCTGATAAAACCTCCTTTTTTGTTTGTATCAGGAAAAAAGGGGAATATTAAAATGTCCATGTCGATTTTAAAGAGATCTGGCAACTTCCTGGGCTTCTAAAAGAGAAGGCCTCTGCTTCTCTGTTCTCCTCTATATCTGGCAGGGCCCTATGGTTTCGGCCTCGGACTGTCTAGGGAGATCAGGGATGGGGCCATTTGGCACATGGGCTGGCATCAGTACCTTATAGGAGGAACAGGAAAGACTATCCAGTGTAATGTGCTCTTTTCTTCCTTCAGTCTTGGCATACAGGGTGACATCATTTTCATGAGAATCTCCAGGGTCACAGACTCCTCCTGTGCAAAACAAGACTGTAAGTTCTTGGTACCAAACTGTGTCCATAAACATGTATAGTGTTAACATTCAGAGTAAAAAAATAATTACAGAACCCAGATGTCCCTTAAGAATGACCCTAAACAAAAGTAGCCAAAGACAATGATTCGTAAAAACAGTTCAGATAGAACTCTCTCATGCTAAAGAACAAAGGCTTGATATTTGGGAAGGCCAAAGTAACTATGCGCTTAGTGAGGTTGCTCAAATGATAGTCTGTGATGAGCTGTGGCTTCATCTCCATATTTAAGCTGCATTAAGAGAGATGTGTTCTGCTTTTTAAGAAACTGTCACTTCCTTATATTTGAGGTCTTAATGGCCAAAATTCAGAACTGATTTATGATGATTTTAAAAAAAATGTGGTGATTCACTGCATCAACTATTTCTGAAGTGATGTTAAACAGTTGCACATGGCATCCTGACTACTTTAGCACATATTAGGTATTTGCCTCTTAACCGCAGTTCATTTTACATTTTTCATTTTTATTTTTGGTACCTCATTTGGTTGTGGAAAGTACACAGAGTAGTTCATTCCCTATCGTTCTTCTTTACAGTCAAATGAAATGATGGAACATTAGAACCACACGGTAATTAAGATCATCCTGATGATGAAACTGAACAACAGAGCAGGGACGTGAAACTGAAGGCCATGCAACTGGCCGTTGGAAAAGCTGTAAGTCAATGGGATGTCTTTTAGCCCTTGACCCTCTATTCTTTTTATTACTTCATTCAGCCAACAATCCTCACTATTGCTGGCTTCTATGAACTGTCTGCAAAACCTGGGTTTTAAAGGATTGCATGTTTACACAGAAGCCTCTCTCCACCCACCACTATCATTCACAAAAGCACCGATCATCATAGCAGGGTGTAGGTCTGGACATGGGTTTTCTGACATATATCCTATTCTTATGGTCCAAAATTTACAACATTAAGTCTTAATATTATTTCTATTTAAAAAAACCCTCCAGTTATTAAATTAACCACCATTAATGTTAATTTTTATCTATAGGCACTTTTTGTTGCTAATTCTCTATGGCGACAGTAGAGTAACCTCAAAATTCTAGAACAAGTTTACCCTCTGAGAATTAATCTAGTAAAATCAACAAATAATGGTTGAGATTCACCATCTGGAAGGAAGAAAGGAAGGGAGGGAGGGAGAAGGAAGGAAAGAAGAGAAGGATGGAGGGAGAGAGGAAGGGAAGAAGAGAAGGATGGAGGGAGAGAGGAAGGGAAGAAGGAAGGAAAGGAGACAGAGAGAAAGGGAGGAAGGGAAAAGGGAGGAAATGAGAGAGGGAAGAGAGAAGGAAGGAAGGACGGGAGGGAGGGAGGAGGAATGTCTGGCAGAATTTCAGCCTGGGGAACTGGGGTCTGATGTTGGGAAGAAATTACTGATATGTGATATTTTAAGTAATAAAGCTAGAACTTAATCAGCATAAGAAAAATCATAACAGTAGAAGTAACTTGGATGCTAGTATCCATGAGGCACAGAAATATAGCATGTTACATCTGTTAGACATCTATAACTTGGTATAGTATAAATATTTATTGAGTTAACTAATCCAAACTGAGGAGAGAGGCCAGATGTGGTGATAATGTCACCCTCATCCTAACAGATGTTTATTGTTTTAAGGGCAACAACCAGTAGAGAGGACCTTACGATTCTGATATCTGATACCGTATTTCTTTTTAGCATTTCATTACACACGGCTCCACTATGCTAAATATAGTTAGTAAAAGTCATTCTAAATGACTGTCTCTGGGGGAAGAGATGCGCATGAAACTAAACCCCTATCTAAAAACTATAACTTTATTGAGGACATAGTAAAGACTTACCAAAAAGAACACAGGGAAGGTGAAAGATCACAGGCAGGATTTAAAGCAACATACCCAGAGACACAGGAACTGAACATCAGTCCTCTCTAATTTCATTGATTTGTTCCCTGTAACTCTCTGCTCTCTTAAGAACAGTTGGTGAACTTCACCTGCCTTTCAGAGGGAGCCGAGACACACGTGAGATCTCCTCCCATCCAGAATGACAGAAGAAGAAAGTCCAAAAGGAGCCAAGACTTTAAAATGATGACAGACTTTATCTAAAAGATCCCTCGGGGGGCAATTTATCAGCTCTGTGAAGTCTCAGTGACAGAAACTCACACGGAAAGGTATGGATTCTTCTTCGGTTTCATTTGCTTTGATGTACTGCGGGAAGGTGTGACTCCAGAAGCATTTTGTACAGCAATTAAAGAAGACTTCAGTAAAAACTGGATGGACAGTCAGGTTTCAAATAGCTTAAGTCCTGCCTTAAGTGGCTTTTAAGATACTTATATTAGAAGAGTGATTTTGTTGTTTACTATGTACAGGACATTGGACTTGAAGGGAAATAAGACCTGACCTCAAAAAGTTTGTAATTTAGCAAGCAAAACAAGATTAATATACACGAAGAATGACAATTAGCAGTAAACTGTGTTGTGCTGTCATAATTGCGACAAAATTCAGAGAAGAGAGACCCGAGTGTGGGCTAAAAGAGCTGGGCGTATGGGAGATGTTCAGTGAAAATGGTGAAGGAATGATAAAGGAATGAATGATGCATGTTAGGTTATTTTTATCTTGTTCACTGCATTCTGGCTCTAGTCTTCCGTAACTTTGTGTTGAATGACTATATGAATGAAGGAAACAGACCTGAACCAAATTTTGAAAGTTGAGCAAATTTTCCAGAAATTGTCACAGATCGATCTGAACCAAGGGATGAAACCAGGAAGAACATACCGACAGGGCCAGAGAGGAAGGGAGTGTAACCTTGTCAAGATGAACAACCAGACAATGATCTTCCAAAGGTGCTAGTATAAGCTGTCTACCATATTTTCGATCTCTTTCCATGTTGCCTTCTTCTCTATCAGTGACCAAAGTTTTGAAGTCTTTCTACAGGTTCAGTCTTACCGTACACCCAGTTTTTCCCTACTGTCCTGTCCTATTACAACCTGTCCTATCGCCAACACCACCTTGGCTAGATCCTGCTCTCTCCTCAAGATCCAGACCCCATTTCTATTCTTCTGTTACTGATGAACTTCTTGAAGGAGCAGTCATTTTTCAGGGACACAAGTCTTTTATTTCTTTTAACTCCATGTGCTTTTGTGCTTTGGCTTCCCAAGAGCCACACCATGGGGAACACTTGCTCAGAAGTCCCTGGAGAGGTCTCCACCCCTATCCTATTGGCTTCTCCGTGGGCTGAGCCCCACCCTTTCCCTTCCTTCTTCAGTGCAGAACACTTTCCTCCCACATGTCTTTATGTCCTTTCTCAGTTTCCTTTGTCTACCTCTACACCTTCCATCTTTACCTAGATGAGGGGAGAGAACACAGCAACGCTAGTGAGTGGCTCCACCTGTCACCTGAGTGCTAATGACCTCAAATCTGTTCGGACCCTGAGAAAAATGTCTACCTTTGTATGGGTTTCCAGAAGCCTCAATCTCAACATACCTAAAGCCAAAATCTTCTACTCCGTATCTGCCTTTTATTTATTTACTTTTGGACATTTCCTCTCTTGGGAAACAGGAAGAAATCCAAGAAATCCAAGAAAGAAATCTCTTTCCTTGCCAGTATCGGTGTCACAATCCCTGTAGTCTTTTGGGTGCAAACCTCATTTGGCTCCTTCTCTTCAGATGTTTTTTCTCTGTCCCTCCTTCATATTGTTACCACTGTCACTGTCACATTTCTTTGTTGCTTGGACTAGTGCAATAGCTTCCTAACATAGGCTTGCCAGATGAAATATATTGCACAAATAATATTTATATGAAAACATTGTTTATCTGAAATTCAGATTTAAATAGGTAAAGGGGATTAAGAGGTACAAACTTCCAATTATAAAATAAATAAGTCACAAGAATGAAGAGTACAGCATAGGGAATGTAGCCAGCAATACAAGAATAACTGTGTGGTGACAGATGGTAACTAGATTCATCACAGGGATCATTTTATCATATCTGAAATTATCACATCACAGAACTAAGAGGATATTGTATGTCAATTACACTTCAATTAAAAGTTTTTTTAAAGTCTATTTATTTTAGAGAGAGTGTGCATGAGTGAGAGGGGCAGAGGGAGGAGAGAGAATGTCAAACAGACTCTGTGCTGAGTGTGGAGGCCAACACAGGGCTTGATCTCATGACCCTGAGATCATGACTTGAGCCCAAACCAGGAGTCAGATGCTTAAATGACTGTACCACCCAGTTGCCCTGCATTTAAAAAAATATTTTTTAAGCTCTTTTTTTCCGCCCTCTAACTCTGGCAACCCTACCCTAACTGGTCTCCTGTCCTTTAATTTCTGAGTGTTTCAATCTTTCCTTTACAGTCATGCCAGGGTTATCTTTTTAAGACACATATGAGAATACGTCACTGAACTGACAGGAATCACCTGGTGCCTCCACAATCCTTGGTATATGTTAAAGAAGATGGCTGGGCACCCAGTGGCTCAGTCAGTGAAATGTGTGCCTTCGGCTCCGACCGTGATCCCAGCATCCCGGGATCGAGCCTCCCCACATCAGGCTCCCTGCTCCTGCATCGGGCTCCCTGCTTGGCGGGAAGCCTGCTTCTCCCTCTCCCACTCCCCCTGCTTGTACTCCCTCTCTCACTGTCTCTCTCTGTGTCAAATAAATAAGTAAAATAAAATAAATCACCATTCTGGTTCTGTTTCTCTTTTCTTGCCCCATCTTCTACCTTTACACATGGTTGTATCGGGAAAATCACCCACCCCAAACGAGCCATGCGAATTTATGCTTGTGTTTTTCTCAAAATGCTGGCTTAGCTTGGCATTCTCTTCTCCCTTCAAACCCTTAAAAATTTTTTTTTAATATTCACAATTGTCCCTGTTTCAATATAACAATCCAAATTAACTATCCCATTTATATGCTGGCAGAAGTACAGAGATAGATTTTTACATTAGAGTTACATTACAGTTTCATCCTCCTGCATTCCTTAGAGGTAAGTTATAATTTTTTTTTGTTTTTAAAATTTTTATTCAGTGTAATGAACACAGTGTTGTATTAGTTTCAGTTTCGAAATCTCGTTAGGTTTAAATCATGGCCACCTTCAATGACCAACTCAAACATCATCTCCCTTGAGGAGCGCTGCCCTGATCCCCACAATGCAGTGACCCAGAGTTATTTTGAGTATATGGCATGTATATGGGTCATTCCATTAGAGCCATGACATTCTCTCTCTTCTTAAAAATTTTTATTTATATTCCAGTAAACGTACAGTGTTACATTAGTTTCCGGTGTACAATACAGGGATCCAACGGCTCTGACAGAACTCAGTGCTCATCATGAGAAGTGTGCTTTTCATCCCCTTCACCTACTCCACCTATCCCCCCTCCCCCCACTCTGGTGACCATCGCTTTGGTCTCTAGAGTTAAGAGGTTTGTCTCTCTTTTTCCTCTGCTTATGTCTCAAATTCCACATGAGTGAAATCATTTGTCATTTGTCTTTCTCTGACTGTGAGATGTTAGCTGTGGGTAGGACTTCTAAGTAATTTTTATGTATAAAAAAGATATAGTGAGTCATATCTATTTGCACTAGGTACAGTTTTAAGGGATTTGCCTGAATTCAGTCACTGATCAGCAACTCTGAGATGTAGGTACCATTATTACCCCTGATGGTATTCTCCACGTAACCCAGCTCAGTGCACTCTAGCCTAACAGAATTAGTTAATTTTTAAAATTAAATGGAGATGCTTTTATTTGGGATAATATACTGTTGGCTCATTCAAATGAGTTTTTTCCCCTCATCGTCAATATTATTTTAATTGATTCATTAATAATCTGCTTCCAGAAAGAATTAAAGATGACTAAATTTCTTCTATAAAGACGTTTATATAAACATGACAGTGTCTCACAAAGGCACTGAATGGAGTTGATTTAGTATGATTCACCTTGAAAAAAATCAAGAATTCAAATATAGTGTGTGAAAAATGGTAAAAAGGGAAAATGTTTAGAATTAGAAGCACTGACAAGCTGAATGTTTATTACAACCTTTCTGAGCTTTCCCAGGAATCTTTCTTTATTTTTTTAAAAAAGATTTTATTTATTTATTTGACAGAGAGAAACACAGCTAGAGAGGGAACACAAGCAGAGGGACTGAGAGAGGGAGAAGCAGGCCTCCCATCGAGCAGGGAGTCCGATGTGGGGCTCAATCCTGGGTCTCCAGGATCATGACCTGAGCCGAAAGCAGTCGCTCAACCAACTGAGCCCACCCGGGCGCCCCTCCCAGGAATCCTTCTTAATAAAATGAGGGCCAGATTGAATTCTAATTATGTAAAGGAAATGCACTCTGGGTCTCAGTATACAGTCCATTTCAGAGTCTAACTGGGGAGACCCTTAACGTAGGAAGATTACATTATTATATTTTATTTGCACAACTTCCCTGTTATCAAACAGATCATCATTGAAAATGAGGTAGCATCAAGCAGACAGTGTTTTGGAGCATGACCTGAACTTCACCATGACACTCTGACCTGCAGGAAGTAAGGAATGTGAGGGAAATAAACAGCCAGTGCTGAAGCCCAGACTCAGGGGGCCTGTGTGTCCTGATGAGCTGACGTCTTTACCAGAGGTGGTAAATGTTTGTTTCCTGTTTCACGTCCACGTGTGGCCTGTGCTTTTCCAGTCACTCAACAAAAAAGGCACGTGACACCTACTCCCATTTCTGGAATGGCATCCAGTGGAAGAATACGTAACTAACACGACTAAGTTGAGAGAGCCCTGATGTCAACCCCCTCATTCTTTCTTGCGTATTTTTCTAAATGTTTACCTACTTATTTGCTCTATAATAGTCTGGAGAAAAATACATCTTCTGAGCACTTTCTTTGTGTGTCTGCTACATATTAAAAAGTAGACCATGTTATTAAAGTATTATAAACCTGTTTCTTAGCTTCCCACAAAGAAACAGTGATGCTGTGGTGATATGTCCATGAAAACAAACGGCTTACCTGGATGACGGCTTTGGGGGGAAGCCAGGGACTTCAGCTTCTCTCCCATTGTCTTTTCAGCTATGACCACTGAGGGAGAGGTGGGATGAAGGTATATGGCATTTTACCTTTAGGACTACCAAGGCATTTCAGGACTAGCTCTCTTACAGGATGGTTCTAGCAGGCCTGGTCTGAAGTGTGAGATTTTCCTCGTCTATCAGAGCTCATATTTCATGGATTTCATTTTATGGTGTTAGAAAACAAACAATCTTACTTTCATAGGGATAGGGGCTGCTAGCCTAAGTTCTGCCTTAGGTTAACAAAATTTGTTCAAAATATACCTACCCATAACAAAGTAAAATCTCAGGTTCCCATAACCGGTGGTATCCATATATGGGGTACATAATTTCCTCTCTCCATCTTTGAGGAAGACCATGGATGAACCTGATTCTACTGTTCCACATTCTGTACCAATGACAGCTCCCAAGATGTCCCATCTTAAAAAAAATGAGAATCATGAACAGTTAGAATATTAAGTCAAAGCTCAACAGAGTATAACATTTTTTTTTTAAGATTTTATTTATTTATTTGACAGAGAGAAACACAGGCAGAGAGGGAACACAAGCAGGGGGAGTGAGAGAGGGAGAAGCAGGCCTCCCGCCGAGCAGGCAGCCCGATGCGGGGCTCGATCCTGGGTCTCCAGGATCATGACCCTAGCTGAAGGCAGTCGCTCAACCAACTGAGCCACCCAGGCGCCCCTAACATTTTATTTTTAATGAGGAACATTTACTCAGTAATCAATAACTCTGAAATAAAGATGTGGTACAACAGAGTTTAGTAATGAACAAATTTTATTTTTTTTTTATTTTTATTTTTTTTTAGTAATGAACAAATTTTAAACACATTCCATTAGCAATTATGATTTTTCTGCAGAAGGATAAATTTAATCAATACTATATGTATAGCATGTCTACTACATGATCATCTTTATTCTCAAAGTACTTACAGTCAAGATGGGAGGGGTGTCAAGTTTGAACTCAGGAAACAGGGAACCAGAAATTTAGTATGATTCACCTTGAAAAAAAGTTTCCGGTGTACAATACAGTGATTATACACTTGTATAATATTTTGCACATTACCAGATAGTTATAGAATGTAAAGTCCTAAGAGTGGCAAGAGTCTAGCAAGTTTTCCAAAAAAGATGAGATTTAAACCGGATGTGAGAAATATATATTCAGATACCCAGAAGAAAAATATCTAGAATTTGAAAACTCCTATTTCTCCTTAGTGTTTATTTCTGGTTGTGTCGAATCTGGGCATTGCTAGTCACACAACGTGCTTGCCCACACATGGAGGAAACTGGGACACAGAGAGGTAAGTGGCTTGCCTAAGGCCAACTGCCTGTTTAGCTCTAAAACTGAGACCTGTTTCTCAGTTTGCTGCTCTTTTAGTAGTTACAATTCTAAAGAGTGTACTGTGTCGGGGAGATTATGTTGACCCATTTCAGTTTATAGTAGATTTGGGACCAAGATGTTTAGGAAATGCCTTTTTTTTTTTTTGTATTTTAACAGATTATATTAATCATTCAAGAAACTCAAAAATAACTTTTTGAAGCATCTCTTAGTGGTGCTGGACCGCTGTAAATCAACAAGGAACCTCTCTTGACTCATACAAGAAAATTTCACACTGGTTCATTGGTCTTTTACTTGCTCCATTCATCCCAACTCAACCACTCAGCGTACTGATCCACAAAGCAAGTTAAGCTTATCAATGATGTATGTGATGACTCCTTCTAGGCATTAGAGTATTTTTAAAGTGAAAAACTGAATAGAAAAAGACAGAATTGTCCTAGACTAAAAGAACCTTCTATTCAGGTGAAAAATGAGATTAGTAGTCTTTTTCTCATTATTAACTGTGAATGAATAACTCTTCTAGATGAATCTAAATGAATTATTTTCAAGACATCCACCACAGATAGAGTTGTGTGAGACATGTTCAGACTTGTATATTTCTCTCTTTTATTTTTAAAGATTTATTATTTTTTTTTTTTAGAGAGAGAGAGTGTGCACACCATCAGGAGAGGCGGAGGGAGAGGGAGAGAGAATCTCAAGCCGACTCCTCGCTGAGAGTGGAGCCTGATGCCAACCTTGGTCTTACAACCCCGAGATCGTGAGCTGTGCCCAGACCAAGGGTCAGACGCTTAACGGATTGCACCACCCAGGCACCCCTGTATGTTTCTTTTCAATCTTTATTCTAAAGTCCAATACACTCAATTTTACACTATATTAGTCTTCATTTCTCCTACTATTAATTGTTGGGAGATAACAAAAGTGAAGTTATTTATTTTAGAAACCCAAATATTTATAATCAAGTGAAATGGAAAGTTTAGTCTTCTTTGAAGAGAAAGAAGCAAAAAGAGATCTAAAAATTCATTTTGTATAAGTGTCAGTGATTTGAACAAATTATCTTGCAATTATTAAAAATTCAGTAGAAGCCTGTTGTAGCATAAGCTCATTCTTTTTTTTTTTTTTTAAGATTTTATTTATTTATTGACACAGAGAGAGAGAGTTCACAAGTAGGCAGAGAGAGAGGAGGAAGCAGGCTCCCTGCTGAGCAGAGAGCCCGATGCGGGCCTTGATCCCAAGACCCTGAGATCATGACCTGAGCTGAAGGCAGAGACTTTAACCCACTGAGCCACCCAGGTGCGCAGCGTAAGCTCATTCTTCCATGAATTTGTAAAGATACCGGCTCAAGCTCTGTTGGAGACAAAGTATCCTTGAGGGATAGCACAGCAAGCCTTTTGCTCCCTGGACTTCAGAGTCCAGATCCTTAAGGGCTCAAAAATGTGGGTCTTTTCTCAATGGTCTCTGACAGTCTCTTGACAATCAATTACATGAAGCAAATTATAATATAACCGAATCTTTGAAGCCAGGAGTGGTATCTGAAGAGCTTTAGAGTTTTAGTAGTATTTTCGATGGCATGGCAATTTTCCTGAAACTGAGTGTTACTCTTCTATGGTCTAAATTATGTCTTCTTCAGATAAATGTTGTAGTGAGTTACATTTGAAGGAATGTCTGCCTACAGGGAAGACACCTCTACAACACATCAATTTGTATTTATGCTTTGATGACTGGGTCTAAAGAAAGAGCCGCTATATTATTTATTATAAATATAGTGGTATCTATTATTTATAATAGAGTGGGTTGAATTTGGAGCACAGAAAAAAAAAGGTTAATAATCAATAAACTGCCTTAAGGCAACTTTGTTCCTTAGACATAGCAAGGTCACAATGATGTTTAATTCAGATCTTTAAAATATGACTTTTCTATTCTTGTGTCAAAAAAAGAGGAATATTTTGTAAGTAAAGATAATTTAAAGCAGTTTCTTAGTGGGAAAGCGTATGGTCCTATCAACTATTTTGGAATGCTTTGGGAATACAATTAATTGTGCTTTAATCAGCTAATACTTTGATACTTTTAAGAAAGAGGATAGAAATTTAATCTTTCCACACAGAAAAGATAAAAATGTTAGGCGATGGATGTGTTAATTAACTAGATGGGGTTCTTTCACAACGAATACATATACTGTGTCACCATGATGCACTTTCTTGCAATCTTATATGTCAGTGATGTCTCAGAAAAGCTGAAATTAAAAAAGATTTCCTTCACTAGCTTAAAAATAGAATAAAATCTATTCTTTGAAGGGCAATTTGGCAGTAACTATCGAAATGAAAATTACATACATGTATATATATGTACGCCTATACATCTGATTCTCTAATTTTCCTTTTCTCTTTAAGAAATTTACATTTCAAAAATAACAAGGACACAAAAATTTTCATACAGTATTTTTTGTATCTCAAGGGGGTTCAATTAGATAAACTGCTATATCACTTTTTTGAAATACTGATGTATATTTACTGACTAGAAGATACATTCGTTATATGTTGTTGGTTTTACAAAAGTTAAGTTGCGGTATAGTATACAAAATAAGACTCTGGTGGGTGGTGTGTGTGTCACAGACTAATTTCTGAATGAATATTATGTACAATTTAACTGTGGGAAATGGAATTAGAATGGGAGACTTGATTTTTCCTTTACATATATACTTTGCAGTAAGAATTTAATTTTCAGGAAAAAAGAAGAAAGGCATTCAATTTATAGGTATTCTAATGCAGAATGAAAATGTAAATAATTTCATTATAGGTTGATGAAAATGCTAAGAATATGAACACAGGCAATAGAAGTCATATTTTAATCAGATATTCTTTTCCTACAAATATGGGCATAAAACGCTCTAAAGTTAATGAAGCATTTCACATTATCTCTGAAAATTTGTTTTATTATATTTTCCAGACTATATAGAATCAGCTAATGTTGGTTATTTTAGGGGTAAGCTAAGATATAGATTAAAGTCTGGCTATGAGATCGCACATTTATCAAATTCATAAGATTTTTTAAATCTCTATGACTTCTCTGAGGTTAAATAAGTTCCTTCTATCCATAAGGTCTCTATTCTGTTATTTAATAAGGGATGTGCCATAGGTAAAGACCCTTCCACATTCATTTATATTCATGAGGTTTATCTTGAGTATGAGCCTTGTGAGGTCTAGCAAGGTGTGTATTTAGACTGAAGGCTTCTCTACCTTCATTTAGAGGTTTTCTCCTGTAGCATGACAGCTTAGGAGAAGGTAAAGGACGAACTGTAAGCTTCCCTGCATGCCCTGCATTTCAAAAATTCTTTTCTTCTATTGGTTTCCCTGTATTTCACTCAAATTCAATTTTGTTTTAAGTTTTTATTACATGCATTATGTTGATTTACTCTACTGTCGGATAACATCAATAAAGAACATTGTCTTCAGAATGGGAGAAAGCCCTCGGCTTTCTCTCCAATACGACAGAAATATGACCCAGACTGGAGGATGGTTAGAGAAAATACTGTACTGCCTGGGATGGGACAGCATGTCAGTAAGTGTTAGTTTCCTCTTCTCCTCCCATAAAACGTAGCACTATCTTTGCTTTAAAGTAAGTTGAAGAGGTGAATCAAATGAATATGTAAATTATGAGTGCTTTTATTTTTTTCACACCAGAATTCGCAAAGCAGCAAGACTAGACAAAGTTCCAGTACCATATGTAAGTGCTACTACTTGATCTTTAAGCAAGAGATACTGAGCAGAAAGAAAAATGGCACTTTATCTGTGGATCTTTGGTATTATTCATGATTTTTGTCTGTCATCTTCTGGGTGCCTCAATTTATTATTTATGTTACCTAAATGGTCAAGTAGGTTTTGTTTTAATAAAAATGAACGTGCTTATAAAAGGAAAAAATGACCCACTTAATACAATATTAACTCAGACTGCCATCCTATCTTTAGTCCACTTACCTTGAATTATAAAAGCTTAAATAAAATCCTTCTTTAGCTTTATAAGCATTTTTGTGAAAAAGTGTTCTAAGTCAGAGGGAACAGAATCTTCTGGATAAGACAGAGGGAAGAATTTGTAGAAAATACAAGAAGATGCCCAAACTGTTCTGAAGAATTCTAAATAATTTTAAAGCCTATTTTTAAGAAAAGCTCCAACATATATTGAAGGGGCTATAAAGGAGATTGTTCTTGTTGGTTTATACGCAATTTTGGTTTCAATGGTTCTGTGTAAGATTTTTTGTTACTATTTCCCTGGAACAAGGAAGCCAATATAAAATTGTTTTATTGAGTTATTATTGCCTTTTACTGGTCTCCCTGCCCCACTGGATAACTTACAATATTAAGAAAGTCAGATGTAGGTGCAATCTAGTTAGCAAGTAGTGCTATTAAAACATGTAAGTGATACTTTGAATTTTGGTCTCTCTATAGTAAATCATCTGTCAGAGACAAAGCCATGGCAGACTTCAGAAAACCACTGTCTTACCCAATTTTTTCCACATAATCTTAGATGAGTTTTTTTTTAAAATATATTTAGAAAGAGCTTCTTCAGAGCAAATTCATAAAGTGGTATCTTAACAGGATATGGGTGGTAGTAGAAGAGGATTTGTTAGCAATGGAATTTGGATGCACCTGGAAATGGGTTAGTAGTTCAGAGACTACTCTCTGCTCATTGATAAAGTCAGCAACACCAAATATGGGAAAGCAAATACCCCAGGATGAGTCCTGTTTGCCCTCTAAGCATCTTTTCTATATCTTGCTGGTGTATTGGAATTTGGGGCATTTGGTTGTGTGCGGTATTTGCTAGTAGTTGCTCTTAATTTTTTAAAAAGATTTTATTTATTTATTTGACAGAGAGAAACACAGCCAGAGAGGGAACACAAGCAGGGGGAGTGAGAGAGGGAGAAGCAGACTTCCTGTCGAGCAGGGAGCCTGATGTAGGGCTCGATCCCGGGTCTCCGGGATCATGACCTGAGCCAAAGGCAGTCGCTTAACCAACTGAGCCACCCAGGTGCCCTGTTCTTAATGTTTAAGTAGGGGAAGACACTGCACAAAAATGATGTCTGTGGCCTGGGAGAAGATACTTGCATGGAGATGTATAATTGGAAATATTTTTTGAAACTTAAAAAAGAAATTTTATTTGTTTTCTTTTATGATACCAGTATTCTTAATCCTGAAAAACAGGAAAATAAAAAGGTTGGAAAAAATCACCCCTAAACTTCACTCTCCTAGAGACAAGCACAATTAATAATTTAGTATATTTATTTCGAATATTTTTGTATGTATATTTCCAAATGGTTATAGTAATATTATGTAGATGGTTTATCCTCTTTTTTCACTTCCATTGGTAATGTACACATTTTCCAGGCTATTATTAATTCTTTATAAACGAGCCAGCCAATATTTTGTTATATATATACACCAAACTGTATTTTTTCATTTTCCTATTTTTGAATTTCAAAATATAATAAGTAGTTACACTATTTACCATACTTTATGAGCCTGAGGAATTAAACCGTCAATTCCCAAATGCTCCTGGATGTATTCTAGAATATAGGTAACTTCAAGCTACGCTTCTTGAGGTGTTGGAGTTCTGCTCTTAAAGTCCCTAGATCATCAAGACTGAGTTGTGGCCAGTGGTGATGAGGTGAACCACTGAGGAAGGGCTATGGAGAATAAAGACAAGGTTGAAGATGTGGGCATATAAACATTTCAGTGCCAACAACCTCCTCCAATACCTTCCACAGAGAAATCCTATCACTGGCTAATGTGCCAAGCTATCAGAAATTAAATCACTTTGGAAGATTCAAATTTTATTCTCTCTTTTTCTGTACCTCAGTAAAGATTCTATATTGGAAGGGGAGCCAGTGACTGTATTCTGGATGGTCCCACAGACTGCTGGGTTTTGAATGGGGAGAGGGCAGCTATAAACCCACTCAAGATGGGCAGAACCAGGGGCGCCTGGGTGGCTCAGTTGGTTAAGCGACTGCCTTTGGCTCAGGTCATGATCCTGGAGACCTGGGATCGAGTCCCACATCGGGCTCTCTGCTCAGTCGGAAGACTGCTTCTCCCTTTCTCACTCCCCCTGCTCGTGTTCCCTCTCTTGCTGTGTTTCTTTCTGTCAAATAAATAAATAAATAAAATCTTTTTTTTTAAAAAAAAGAAGGGCAGAACCAAAAGTAGAGATGATGTAAATGTGCTGTACATTAAAGGTTTAACATTTAATTTCTATGAGCGAGTTCCAGAACAATATAGCGCTTACTTTTTGTTATTTGAAATTTTACTGTTTATCTTTTTAAAGTATTTAAAAAATCTGCTTCAAAAGAAAGCGATGTTAGAATCCAGGGCCAAAGCAAACCACAAGACATACATTCTTTTAATAGCTTGCAACACGATTACTCAGATCCATTTTAGCACTTTCACGGTTTTAAAATATATCCAATTATCACTTTAACTAATATGGTCTTTTTTCTTAATGACACTTCATTGGTTTATTTAGAGAATCCAATTTAGGTTTCATTGGCCGATTCAACTTTATTTGTTTGTGTTTCTTCTATAGCTCATTAATTAATTTGAGTATAACTTTCCTTTGAACATCACTTTCTTCATATCCCATTACCAACAGTAATTATAGTTGGAATAACAGCTAATTTTTTGATTGCTTATTATGTGCTATGCATTGTGGCAAGAGTTCTACATACACTGTTGCATAAAATATCCCCTTTTAGCCCTTTTAGTGTTTAAATTTGGATTTTATTTTATCTGATTCGAATGATCCGATTTTAATATGCCTCCTTGTTTTGTTGTAGTTGCCTGGTATATTTGTCTCTTTGACTTTTAATTTCTTGTGTTATTGTAAATTTACAGCTTATTTTTATTAAAAACTTACTTTGGAGATCTCATTTAGTAAATGAATATAGCTTAAATTTATTGAGTTACTGATACATTTCAAAGTCTCAAATAAATATAACTCAGTCAAATTTATTGGTTTACTGATATGTTTAGATGGATTCCTGAGAAATTATTTTCTGTTTTCTATTGACCCTGTTTTTTAGTGTTTCCTTTACATCCTTCTGTGGCATGTATAAGACTCAGTATTCCATGTCCTATGTGACCCTGATGCTTCAGTGTTACATAGCCTATGTCTGGCTAATCTATTATTTACATATTTACACTTAAAGTTTTCTATTAACATTAAGTGTTAACCCAGGTCTGTATTCTCACTCTAAGCAAGCTAGAAACTTTGGCACTATTTTACTTCCTTACTCTTCTTCTTGTCACTTTTTTAATGGCTAGGGTCTTTATTTTATTCCATTGATCTATGCATCTGTTTTTGTGATACTGTTCTGATCACCATCACTAGCATCGTCTGAAATTAGGGAGTGAAAAATCTCCACATTTGTTCTTCTTTCTCAAGAGTGGTTTAGCTTTTTGGGGTCCTTTTTAAAATAAAAATTTTAGGATTCTTTGTTCTATAAAGAATGTTCTATACATTTGGTATTTGCCATAGGTATTCTGATGGGGGCTGCATTAAATCTGTAGATTGATATGGTATGGACTTTAGTATGGACATTTCAGTAAGATTTTTCTTCCAATCGATGAGTATGGTTTATCTTTCCATTTATTTGTGTCTTCCTCAATTTCTTTCATGAATGTCTTATAGTTTTTAGAGTGGGTCTTATACTTCCTTAGTTAAATTTATTCCCAGATATTTTATTCTTTTTGATGCAATTATAAATGGGATTGTTTTATTAATTTCTTTTTCTGATAGCTTGTTGTAAGTGTACAAAAATGTAACAGATTTCTATATGTCAATTTCATATCCTGCAACTTAACTAATCAGTTCTAACACTTTTTTGGTAGACTCTTTAGGTTCTCTCTATGTAAATTATCACATCATCTGCAAACAACAACAGTTTTACATCTTTCTTTCTAATTTGGATGATTTTATTTCTTCTTCTGGTCTGATTACTATGGCTAAGAGTTCCAAAACTATGTTTCATGGAAGAGGTGAGAGTCAACATACTTGTCTTGTTCCTGATCTCAAAGGAAGATTTTTCAGCTTTTCAACCTTGAGTATAATGTCCTGTGGGCTTGTCACATATGGGCCGTTAGTACATTGAAGTATGTTCCCTCTATATCTTTGTTAGGAGTTTTTGCTATAAATGGATGTTGAATTTTGTCGAATGTTTTTCTGCATCTATTAAGATGAATATATGATTTTTATTCCATTTTGTTAATGTAATGTATCACGCTGACTGATGTGTGGATGTTGAACAACGCTTGCACCCCTGAAATTAATCTTCCTTACTTGATCATGGGGTATGATCATATTAGTGTTGACAAATTCAGTGTGCTATTTTTTTTTTTTTTGAGGATTTTTGCATCTCTGACCCTTAGGAATACTGATCTGTACTCTTTTTTTTGATCCTTTGTCTTTCTGTGATGTCAATTGTAACTTTTCTTCTTTCATTTCTGATTCTATTTATTTGTGTCCTCTCTTTATTTGGATGCGTCTGGCTAGAGATTTATTGATTTTGTTTATCTTTTCAAAGAACCAGCTTTTAGTTTTATTGATCTTTTCTATGGTTCTGTTGTTGTTCGCTTTCATTTATTTCTACTGTGATCTTTATTATTTTCTTCCTTCTATTTTTTTTTTTAAAGATTTTATTTATTTATTTGACAGAGAGAAACACAGCGAGAGAGGGAACACAAGCAGAGGGACCGAGAGAGGGAGAAGCAGGCCTCCCGCAGAGCAGGGAGCCCGATGTGGGGCTCGATCCCAGGTCTCCAGGATCACGACCTGAGCCGAAGGCAGTCGCTCAACCAACTGAGCCACCCAGGCGCCCCTATTTTCTTCCTTCTAACTTGGGCTTTGCGCTTTTTCTAGTTCTTTAGGTATAGAATTAGATTACTTAATTGGGACTCTTGTTTCTTGAAGTAAGCTGTATCACTATGAACTTCCTTCTTAGAATTGCTTTTGCTGGGTCACATATATTTCGATAAGTTGTATATCAATTTTCACTTATTTCAAAGTATTTTTTTTTAATTTTCTTTTTGATTCCTTCACTGGCCTCTTGATTGTTAATGTTTAGTCTCCATGTGTTTGTGTTTTTTTCAGTTTTGTTCATGTAGTTGATTTCTAGTTTCATATTGTTATGGTTGGAACAGATATTTGATATGATTCCAGTCTTCTTGAATTGACTGAGACTTGTTTTGTAGTCTAACATATGACCCATCCTGCTGCATGCCCCCTGTACATCTGAAAAGAGTGTGTGTTCTGCAGTTTTTGGATGAAATATTCTCTATATATCTATTCAGTACATCTGGTCTAATGTGTTATTTAAGGTCAATGTTTCCCTGTTGGTTTTCTGGCTGAAGGACCTATCCATTGAGGTAAGTGGGGTATTAAAATCTCATGCTATTATTGTATTGCTGTCAATCACTGCCTTTATATCTGTTAATATTTGCTTTACATGTTTAGGTACTGCCATGTTGGGCGCGCAGATATTTACGAATGTTATGTCCTGCCCTGGATTGACTCTTTTGTCATGTATAATCTTCTTTGTCTTTTGTTACAATCTTTTTTTTTTTTTTTAAAGATTTTATTTATTTGACAGAGAGAAACACAGCCAGAGAGGGAACACAAGCAGGGGGAGTGAGAGAGGGAGACGCAGGCTTCCCGCTGAGCAGGGAGCCCGATGTGGGGCTCGATCCCGGGTCTCCAGGATCATGACCTGAGCCGAAGGCAGTCGCCCAACCACCTGAGCCACCCAGGCGCCCCTACAATCTGTCTTAAAGTCTTAAATGATAATTGGTACTCCAGCTTTCTTCTCATTTCCATTTGCATGGAATATCTTTATCCATTCCTTCACTTTCAGTCTGTGTGTGTCTCTATCTCTGAAGTGAGTCTCTTATAGGCAGAATATAAAATTTTTAAATCCACTCAGCTACTGTATGTCTTGTGATGGGAGCATTTAGTCCATTTTCATTTAAAGTAATTATTGACAGGTATGTACTTATTGTCATTTCATTATTTGTTTTCTGGTTGTTTTTGTAGTTCTCTGTTCCTTTCCTCTTCTGTTGGTCTCTTCCTTTGTGGTTTCATGATTTTCTTTATTGTTATGTTTGGGTTCCATTCTCTTTATTTTTTGTGTTTCTATTGTATGTTTTTGGTTATGTACAGAAAACATAGTTATCATGAAGCTCATAAATATATATGTAGGAATAAAAAGGTTTTTGTTTTTCCATAATTCTTATATGATAATTGACTGAACACTTATTATGTTTCCAAATAATTTTATGTCCCAAATAATTTTTTTCAGAACTAGATAACTTCTTCATTTTTTAAAACTTATGCTTAATACTACCAAGAAAAATATTATGGCTCTCACCTAGAAGCTTTTAGGATTTCTTCTTTTATCAGTGTTCTGAAGTTTCTTCCTTATGCTCTAGGACTGGATATGTTCCTCATTCATCTTGCTAAACATTTCATTCACAGAACCTGTTCTTTCTTTCTTCTTTTTTCAATCTTGGGTACTTTTCTTCAGTAATATCTGAATATTTCACTCTATGTATTCTCTCTGACCTCTCTTTCTGGACTTCCTATTTTTCTAACATCAGAAGAGCCAATTTCCCCCTATACCTAACATTTTTTTTTCTCATATCCAGTGGCCTAAGTTTTGGGTAGATTTCAAGACTCAAATTTCTAGCTCATTAATTTATTCTTTAGCTATGCCCATGCTGATACTCAGTGGAGAAAAAAAAAATTACACTTGTTTCAACAATCACATATTTTCATTTCTCACATCTATTTCCTCATAAAATGTGCTTTAATTTATCAAATGCAGTATATACTCCTATCCCTCTGAGGATATTAATTATGCTTCCTATAAAATCTCTATTTCATCTTCCTACTATTTCTGTTTTCTCAGACCTTAGTTCTTTAGTTCGATGATTTTTAAATGGAGTTGATTTTCCTCAGATTTATTGATTCTAGATCATTTGCTTAAATTTGTTTTGCTTATATTTGTTCTTATTTTTTTAATTTTGGTATAAAATGGTTACTGATAGGGGCAGATGGGCCTTTAGGTTGGACTATCATAAGGGGCGTCTCTGTTCCCCCCTTGAGGTTTCCAGTTTCCTGGATTGCCGTGCTTCCCCATTCCAAGTGTCCGCAGTCACTGCTTATTCCTGGAAATAGAGGCTTCTACTTGGAGGTGGCAATCACTATGCAGTACCTCAGAGCCCCATCGTCATTCCCGTGACCAGCATCTGGGTCCTGGGGCAATGCTAAGACATCTTTTTAGTTTCTTATTCAACATGTGTTTGGGGCTATAGCTCCCACCTTCTAACAGACCTTCTCCTCATCTCTCTCTTTTGGGGCACAACAATTTATAATTCCTGACCTAAAGAGGGCACATTTTTGTTTGTTTGTTTGTTTTATAGTGTCATTACAGATATGTTTGCTCATTTTCTGTAATTTCCAAGGATTTGGGGCAAGTGGAGAAAACTGAAGCATGCTGCCTTGATTCAATATTCTAACCTTCACTACATTTGTGGAGTTCCTCTTCAATAGTGACAGCAGTACATGCATTTGAATAGTAAAAACATATAGTGTTTGCATTAGGGATGAAAGAGGAGCATACAAAATCTATACAATAGCAGTGTGTTTTTCTACAAAGCTCTCTCCCACCTAAAGGGCGTCTCAGCTTGGTGAGATATGGTGAGTTGCTAATTAAATGACGGATTTGTAAAGTTAACCCAAAGCTTAGAAAGATTCACATAAATTATCAGTGTATCCATTAAAGTTTCTCTCTTGCTGAAGTAACAGATGTGTCTTCTTTAAGAAAAAGAGAAAAAAACCTTTATGGTCCCACTTAAAAAATAAACCTATCAACATTGGACTTAGGACAGCTTTGTGATATGAGAGGCAAACAGCTCTTGCGTCCTTGTGATGTGAGATCAAATAGTTTGACTCAAATGGTAGGAAAACAGGAATGTTTGGGAATCCAGATTCCAAAAAACGTGGCTTTCTTTTCTTTCTTAACATTCATATGAAGTGTTTTGAAATTGCATGTTCATTGTTCTCTTTCATAATTTTTATGGGAGAAAAACATAGTTAAGAGAAGTGAAAATATTATTTACAGTCTAAACTTTTAATTGATTTAAATTTTTTTTACTTCTGAAAAAGTGACCTCAAAACTATGGAGCTCAATCAATTCAACTGGTAGCTCTTGAGCACAGTGGGGGTTTGCTGTCTGCATTCTCTCTTTCAGCAGGGGGGCCAATAATGATAGATTATCAATGTGAGTGATGGTCATGGAAATGAAGAATGAGACAAATATTTAGTAAATTTGGCTGGTAAGACAAAACACATCAAGAATTTCACTACCAAACTCCTGATCTGTTTTTCTTTGCCAGCTCTTACCCTAGGTAAAAACATTTCGCAATAATTTGATTTTGTGACGGGCTTTTTTCTCCCCTTAAGTTATAATTAAAAATTATCATGACAACATTCTTTCCTGAACCAGTAAAGAAGCATTTGAGAGTGGGTGAATGGGATGCAGAGAGGGGACACACACACACACACACACACACGTGCGCACGCACACACACACGCACACACACATGCACACACATGCATACGCACACACACACGCGCACACACACATGCGCACGCGCGCGCTCTCTCTCTCTCTCACGGACTAAACTAAGCATTTTTATCATCCGTGTAAACACAGACAACACTAGCTCCTCTCATTACCCTTTTAGACCTTTAGGCTCTAACACCAAATTAGATAACGGGACGACCAGATGAGAGCATAAAGGAGGTAAATCTGGGAGGTGTGGCCTGAGAACTTAGGGGAAAAGTTGCAAATAAACCTAAGATGCAGTTGCTAGAATGATTTACTGCTTTTAGAACTTAGAGGAATTAATTGTATAGCAATTAGAGTGGCACAGGTGCTTTTGTCAAGCCCATTATTCTATGTTATTGGAACAGAGATCTGTTGACAGTGCCATCGTCCGCAAGTATTAGCCTCTTAACTGTGACCAAAACCCTGAGACACTCTCACTCCTGAGAAGTGGCCAAAGAGCAGAACTGAAACCACCTGAGTCACGGAATGGATAGCATTTGTGCTGACCTTCCTCAGGTGTCCTACTTTAGTTCTTTTTTCAAGAATAATTTCAAGAATAGTTCCCTCTTGGTTTTGGGGGGGGCGTGAATGATTTGGTTTAGCCACAAATTCTCTCATATCATTAGTGCTCTGTGAAAGTGGAATGTCTGCTCTGTTAATTGAAATAATTTTTTGCAAGTTATGTCTCTGGACTAGTACACTAATTTTCTGAGATATGCTAGGTTCATTCTAATATAAAATCAATTCCTTTCTAGGCTTAACTTGTGGTTTTCTGTGTGTTTATATTAAATCTTCACTAATGTTACTAGCACATTGCTGGATGGACCATTAATTCATCCAAAAAAGCTTTTCTTTTGTCCTTTTATAAACAAGCTTTGATGATACAATAAGCTGAGAAAAAAAAAAAAAGAAAAGGAAAAAGAAAGCACTGTGGGACAGGGAATAGGTAGATATGAAAGCCATAATTAAAAATAAATTTTCTCTCTCCCCAAAAGAATAGGAGCAGTAACACTGAAGACTTTGAGGAAAGAGGCAGATGAAAAGGCAGGGATTTAAGTGGGTAAGTTGTCATACTGGAGATTACATTTGTGTTTCTCTCCCTGCTTCAGTGGGGTGGGGGCTGGGTACCACTGGGAATCATCTGTGACCCCAGGGGATGAGGGTCTCACTGAATAGGATGGAATTAGCTTGGAGAGATGAAGGAGTGGAGGTCAACGAGTCTCTTGCGCTTCCAGATTTGGGACTCTCTCATAGGTAGTCAGGCCCCATAACGAGGAAAGGAGTGTGAATTGGTCTTCTGTATCAGAAATCACAAAGGGAAAACTGATCCACTGGAGATAGTTCTTTATCTTTGAAAGGTAGGTAAAGAAGCCTCGCTTGCATTGTCAAAATTCTGGACCCCATCAATGCGCCCTGGTTTGTCAGGGGAGGGGAACGAGCCCTGTGTAGTATAAGGGTTCTGAAGGAAAGCAGCCTGACTCTCGGGGAAATCCTGGAGATGGAATAGAGGAGCAGAGTTGGTGGTCCCTCCAGGAGACACCCGAGCCCACTTGGACACAGAACTGCCAGGGTTTCAGGAACTTCCAACGGGAGGAACTGGGTGGACTGAAGGGCCTGAGCATCACTGCTAGGCTCTGAAGGAACGAGGTCCCTAAAGTGCCAGCCTTCTTCAGAGGCATACCTGGCCTGCCCCACAGGCTGGACCTCCTTGAGGCAGGGCTGCGCCAGCCCCAACAGACATCTAGCTTCCAACGCTGGAAGACCCTGATGTAGCAGTCACAGGTCACAGTGGCAGTGGCAGCTCAGGCTGCTGGTCGGATTTCTGTCTATAAATCTCAGGCCCCAGGAAGATGACTGCAAGTCTCAATATAATAGTAGGGGAAGGATTTTGCCTTCTATGCACACTGAAAAAAATTTTTCCTCCAGTAAAAGCTGAATAAACGAAGATGAACTATAGGCACTTCAACTGCAGTTAAGAGGTATTTGCAATTATAAATTTTTAATACACATCAAAGCCGTTGATTATTTAATAAAGAATGTTTAGGGCAAGTCTCACCGTTTGTCCTGTCTATAAGAACAACTGGCTTTGGGGCACCTGGATGGCTCGGTCAGTTAAGCACCCAACTCTTGCTTTCGCTCAGGTTGAGATCTCAGGGTCACGGGATGGAGTCCCGTGTCGGGTTCTGCACTCCGCATGAAGTCTGCTTGAGATGTTCTCTCTCCCTCTGCCCCTCCTCCTCCTGCTTCCTCTCTCAAATAAATATATAAATCTTCTAAAGGAATAATCAATATTGATTTAACTATGCTTTTGCTATTTAATAATATGCATTTAAAATATGTCCAATGGACGAACTATGAATGCTCTACACAGCACGGGACAGCAATTACTTACCCTGTAGGCTGGCTTTCAAATTCTTCTGACCACTGCTCTTGAATATCCTCTGTAGAAAGATCTACATCCCGGGTGGTGGCAAAATTGAACTCACTGCCTTCATTTCCATGGAAATAAATGGAGTTCCCATCTGATTGACAGCTATGCTGTAGATGAAAAGAGAACATGGGTGGCTGTTGAATTGGTTTTATAGCTGTATCTGGCTTACTCATGTATAATTAGAGGTTTTAGAGAAGTCACTACATTATTCCCTCTATGACGGGTTCTCATATCAGAAGAGCTGGTTACTTCTCTTTGTGTCTTGTTTAATTCAAGTACAGTTTCTTTCTGACTTACTAAGTCATCACAAAAAAAAGGAGGCAAGAGGCTTGCCACTTCAGCCTTCGGTTTGGAACAAGAATATTTTAATTGGAATAATTTCCCATCTACACCCAGTCCTTGTCATGGAAATTAAGTGTGATAATGACTTGTCATATATCTTCAATACTGTGCTTATGGGGCTAAATCTCACTGACCTTTTCAATATTCTATATATTTCTGGCTTGCCATTCAAGCCTTTCACAATTTGTCTGTAAATGGGATATGAGTCGAAGAGCCAGCTAATCAAAACATGGAATATAGAAAAGGTCAAAGTAATCCCTGATATGGTCGTATATTCTCAGCTACCTTTTGAATAAAAGTTTCTGGCGAGACCTAAGTAGCGCGTGATGCCCCCAATGAAATCACAATCTTTGTTATTCTCCCCAAAAGCACAAAGTTTACAAAGACTAGAGAAAAAGAGTTTCTTGTGATACTTTTTTTTAACGTCTATTTTTCAGCTTAAAGTCAGAGAGGTAAGATCAAACTCTGGAGCTGAGTAAATGGAATATTTACTTTTTAAAAATGTAATTTTTGGTAGAAATAAAATATACAGAAATACTAATAAAAGAAAGATCAAACATCCTTTAAGTGTTATATACTCTTAAAATGAAATAGAAATGAAGAAAAATAATTGGACAGAAAATATCAGGCCCAGCGACTGTAAGTTCTGTTAGCACGGGATCATGTCCATTTTGTTTCTTGCTGTATATCAATGTTTTGCTTATAGTAGAAATTAAAAAAAAAACTTGAGTAATTCAATAGTGAATGAATGAATGAATGAATGATACAGTTATGCCTTTTCCAATAATCAATATTTCTTTTACAGAGAACTTATTATGTAGAAGGCATTTAGGAAGGTACAGGGGGAGGGTTATAATGAAGTACAATAATAGATAATCTTTGTTTTCAAAAAATCCCAGTCTCATCAAGAGATATCAAAGCTAGGTCTCAACGCTAGGCAGCAGACAGTAAGTGCTAATGAATGAGAAAAGGTAAGAATCACTGTCCGGGGTTAGTCTAAATGCATAGGCTTCACAGATGAACAGGTCTTTAACCTGCTTTAAAGGATGGATAAAAATCCAAGCTGAATGACAAATAGGAATGAATGACAAAGATGATCAGTAGGCATGATTTTGAGAATTTGGCTGAAGGCTGAGAGTTAAAAAATCTTTAGTGGTCTTACAGATCTCTACAGTATCCTATAGCAACGATGTCCTAAAATAAGGGAGTGATGTATGCAAAAAAATGTTTTATGACAATTAAACTGGTTATGGCTGATAAAATCAATTGAAAGAGGAAAGAGAACACCATTTTGAAAGAGCAAATAAAGCCTCTAGAAGCTTCCAGAAATTCAAGAGTCAGAGCATATGATCTTGGGGTAGTCATTTCACAGCACTAACATGTAAGACACACCCATAGAGCCCGTCATCTTAGAAAATACTCTAGCATGAAGCAGGCATCACCTGCCTGAGAATTGTCTTCACACCACAGTGGACAGAGATTATTTACGGATGCTAAATTGAGCTCATGATATGTGATCCTAAACCCACAGAAATGGATCAAAACTAGGGTTCTGATTATTTAACAGTAAGTTTAGAAACTGTCAAAAGGTGACAAACCCAAAGGGTCCACTACGATTATCCCGATTATCCCGTAAAGACTACAAATGCTAATTAAAATAACAAAGATTACTTTCCTAATAAATCCACCAAACTCTAATTTTTTTTTTTTTTATTTTTTTTTTACAATTACCTTCACATTCTGGAATCCTGATCAACTATGCCCTATGTGTAGCTGGATTAATATAAGAATGCTGATTCTTTGATCCATAGTGCAGATGACACATTTAGTCATTGTCTAAGGAAAAGTCATACATGAAATGTCCATATGTGGGAAAACAGAACAATTTAATTACAATTTAAAAAGACATATTTACGTAATAAAAAGAGTGACTCGTTTAACATGAAACCTTGATCATTTCTGGCTAAACATGAACTTAATTTTTTCGTTTTTGGTTCCATTTGCCTCAGAATTGTTTGTTAATATTTTAAGACAGTGTTAGAAATGTTTTGCTACTCCTCTGAAATTTATATTATTAAGATTTTTTTTTTTATTGTTACTAAAAATTTTTTTTTCCAGTGTTTCAAGATTCATTCCCCATTCCCCACACCCAGTGCTCCACGCTTTAGGTGTCCCCAGTACCCACCACCAGGCTCTCCCATCCCTCCACCCCCCTCCCTCCAAGTCCCTCAGTTTGTTTCTGTGTCCAAAGTCTCTGTTGTTTCGTTTCCCTCCCTAGATTACCCTAGTTCCCATTTGCT
>PITA01000806.1:0-30777 GCA_004023965.1 Spilogale gracilis | reverse complement strand
AATTATTAAGATATTTGATATATATTTTAATTTAGTTGAGATGGAAAATTTATGCCAAAAAACCATTATAAAACTAGATATTGTTTAACTATATATTGTTAAACTGATTTCCAAAAATTAAAATCAGTTGGTGTTTTAGAAAAATAGAAATAATTTTAAAGGATCTTCTTGCTAGTTATTTTGCTGTTACCAAGTTCATCTGGGAGTTGAATAGATCACTTGTAATTGTATAATTATTGAAAATTGTCTATCAAATATACAGTTTTGGCACTATGACTACAGGGAACTAGTATATGAAACGAGTAATATTTTGGGGCGCCTGGGTGGCTCAGTCATTAAGTGTCTGCATTCCGCTCAGGTCATGATCCCAGAGTCCCAGGATCGCTCCCCATAGGGCTCTCTGCTGGGCAGGAAGCCTGCTTCTCCCTTTCCCACTCCCCCTGCTTATGCTCCCTCTCTCGCTGTGTCTCTATCAGATTAATAAAATTTAAAAAAAAAGTAATATTTACCCTATCAAGGATAAATAAAGCAACTGGAAAAAACATTAATACTCATCTTAATTGAATGTTACCCAATGTTCAATGCTAACATAAAAGGACCTAAAAACTCTGGCTCAGTCTTTGGTAAGTTTCCGTGACAGAGATAATGGTATGGCTTGGGGCACAATTTTATTATTTCTATAGGGAAGGAGTTGTTGTTCTCCAACAGCTTGTAGTAAAAGAAGAATAATGCCAAATCTACATTCAAACAGAAGGGGCTGTGGTTTAGAACAATCAGTGCTGGTCTTTCCACTGCAAATATCCCCATCCTGTCTGTCAGGTTGAAGGGAAGATTCCCAGTTAGCTCTATTCTCCCTTCCCCTATAGGCCCAAGGTTTCCTGAGTGTGGAAGGGAAGAAGTACTGCTCTTTGAATTTTCTCTTCTTCTTAGTCTTAGTACTACAACACCATACCATAAAAAAGGTTGTGACATATGCAAAGTAAGCAGCCACAGCTCAGAGGGAGGCAGCTCAACCTCCCCCCTCTCTCAGCAAGATGGGGCTGCCATCTTCTGGGCAGCAGAGCTGGGGGACACACAGCGGGGACACACAGCAACAGATGGCTGCTGGACTCCCCGCCATGGTAACAGAGCAAGAGACAACTTCTGCCTCTGCCATTCCAAGTAGAACCCAATGCTTTCAAGGTGTGGAATCAGGGTAATACGAACCAGCAGGGTCATACTGGGATGACAGAACGGGGGACAGTTTGTGGGAAACTGGCGTGTTCCTGAGTCATGGAATACAGAAGGGGCAGGAACAGGCCTCCTGAGAGGTTGGCTGTACACAGGCCTTGTACTTAAGAATGCTCTGAAAGGGAGGAGCACCACTGAGGGTTCTCATTCTGAGGATCCCTGCATAAGTCACAGGGCAAGTTAAGAGTTCCCTGTTAATGCAACTTCAGGATTTGTGACAGTGGCTCAAAACCTTAAATGGGCCTGGTTTCCCAGATACTCTCTGAACTCAGAACATACTTTTTTTTTGGGGGGGGGGAGATTTTATTTATTTGACAGAGAAATAGAGAGCACAAGCAGGCAGAGAGGCAGGTGGAGGGAGAGACACCACGGAGCAGGGACCTTCCCCTCCCCCAATGTGGGGCTCGATCTAGGACCCTGGGATCATGACCTGAGCAGAAGGCAAATGCTTAACTGACTGAGCCACCCAGGCGCCCCCGAACTCAGAACTTCTGCCTGAATGCATCTGGACGGGGATAGAATCGGCTCGTTTGATATTGCATCTCTGCCTCCGGATGGGAACCCATGGCCCCCAAGATCTACCTCAACTAATTCAGCACTTGCATGAATTGAGGAAATGAAGGTTAGGAAAGAACAAAATCCTAGAAGCCAAAACAAACCAAGATGACAACAAGTAGAGACTCAGCTGCTCTCCGTCCTCAAGCTGTCTGAGGACTGGAATCAGAAGGCCTGTTCCAAAGCGTCTGTTCTACTTAAGAGCTACATGGTTTTGCAAAGCCAGTGAGCCCCTCCAGGCTTCAGTTTCCCGGCTATCAAATGTCAATGATACCTGTTCCCAGGAGGTGCGGTTAGAAGTCCAAGTAGTATCACCTGTGGGAGTGTGTTTCTGAAACATCTGAGTGCTCTACAGAAAGCACTGGTTTCTTTCTGCATAGATATTTTTTTCCAAAAATAAGCTGTTATAGTCCATACTCTTAGCAGTAGGTGAAAGAGAATAGAAACATATGTAAACGCATTTTTAATTGTGCTTCTCATTAGATAGTCATTAAAATGCTTCAGGTCAACGTCAAACCTTTAGTGAAATGTAAAAGAATATGTCCCACGATACCATATGGTAAAAATACTGCAAACATTCATTCACACTTAGGGCAGATAGAAGCATCAATTAGAACTTTAAAGGTCCTCCACATTTTGGCAGGTTACCAAACCTTGGCAGCTTTTAGGACGGGAAAACTTAATAATGCAAGATGTCTCTGACACTTTTTTTTTTTTTTAACAGATGAAGTTGCATTTTTTATATCAGTATACTAAGTTAAAATCCAAGTGAAATGGGCACTGAGAGTATGAAAAGAATTTCAGAAAAATGCTCTCAGTGATTTTAATACCCAGCTGTTTTTGTTTGGCCTCTATTAAATTCACGTCCTTTCTATGTAATATCAAACTCACGTCATTTCTATGTAGTAACAATTAAAATCTAAACAAGTTCAAAAGGTAGATGTCTAACTTTGTGAGATACATGAACTCTTGATATGATAAAAACAAGAATATTTTGAAATTCAGGAGAATTTTGAGTATACTAAAAATCTATCAAGGTTTTTTTTTTTTTTCCCTAAGAAAATGATCATAAATTTGATTTCCTGAGTTACAGCTTTTGACTAAATTACGGTGACTACATCTCAGGTAGGCAAGCATGTATTTGGGGCAAAATAAAGGTATAAATTCTGAAGATGGCTCCATTTCTATTTCCAGCCCTCCTAATGTGCATGAATTACAATCGTTTTTACTTTGTGTCACTATTTAGCACTGATCAATGACATCTACTCTATAGTTCCAAGTACCAGAGCTCACCAATTTTTAAAAATCCCTTAAGTATAGTTCTTATTTGTTTCGATTTGTCAATCGAAAGTATTTTCCGACTTTGCAGCTAAATGGGTTTCCTTCGCTTGAAAAGCAGAACACAGTGTAGCTAAGTGACAAGAATCTGCCATTCAGAAAAGCGTCAACAGGAAACATCAGTGCAAATTCCTCAATATAACAAGTCCTTGGCCACAATTCAGGACAGCATTTTTCTAAGGCTGCTCCCTCGCCTCTGTACAAATGTTAATGACTTCACCTCTGTACTTGTACAAGTACTTGCAATCACCCCCACCATAGTTTAATTAGGTTTTCATCAAATATGAACACCGAGGCACCTCTTAATATTATCTCCCTGGGGTCTAATGGCCCTGATGCTTCTTTCAGGCATCTGTAGCCTTACAATTTATTTTTTTGACGCTATCCTTTTTGTTGGAATGAGTGTATTGGGCATTTGGGCGATGCCAGCTTGCAGCGACCTGGTGGCAGATGGAATGAAATCTGCCTAGTATGCCTTCCCCTCCACATGAGCAGAGAGCCATCCATTTCCTCCATTAAGGAGTTGTCACTCAGCCCACCCAGCTGGAAGACCATTTTTGATAGCCAAGCTGGCTGGTGGCAGACAATTCAGATACAAAGTGCACTTTAAAAGGAAGCTAAAACATCATTTGTAGGAAAATTGAAAATGCATGGCTTCCACCACAGCCAATGTTTTAATGACTGTAATATTTTAAGTGATTATTTTTGCCACTTCAGATTGCTCCTTAGAGAGGAGAGGTTTTTTAATTAAAATCTAGGCAATGCAAATAGATGAGATATGAGGAGCAGAGGAAAGAGAAATAAGATGAATAAAATTAATTAAAATGGCATTGTTGGCAGAGCCATAAATTAACCAATATCTGGCTAGAAATAAAATACACTGGTAGAGGAGTTTCTGGATTACATCGGGATGTGTGACTGAGTGATTGGAAATAGACTGACGTAGAGCCGTCATATCATTGTGTTTCCTAAGCCTTTCTCTAAGCTAGAGCTATTATCATACAGAAATACATATTCCCTATATCCTGGGTCAATGGTCTTTAAAGGTACAGACTTTCATGCTATATTAAAAAAAAATCAGAATAGGGAAAGAATGATTTCTCTCATGAGGCAAAATGAATTTCTGCCATTTTCTACACATTCAATTTCTAGGTAATTTAATGCCAGTTAAAAAATGGAAAACTTGGCTATGAACACAGTCCAGGTGCAGGAGGGTTGAAGTGCATTTTTTCCAGTCGACACAATAGATTCCACCATGGTGAGTGAATTTTAGGGAGCTTAAGGAGTAGATTTTCTTGTTATTTTAAGCATTCCCATTTGAACCACTGTGTACCAAGGTTCATAAAGTTTCGATTTATGGTATATTTTGTGACAAGTGTATAATTACTTGGCAACAGTTATGACAACTCCAAAATAGCAACAGTGACAGATCTGAATTGGAGTAATGACAGTAAGAATAACAAAGTAAAATTCCATAGGGTGGTTGTTAACCTTGTCTATGGAGATCAACTTGCCTTTCACAGGGTCTGAAGTGCTCGGACCTGCCGTCTCAAATTAAGGCTGAGGATGCCAGGTACAATGTGGGAGGCTACAAGAGACTGAGGAACGAAAAGGGCTGGCTTTATAATAAGACACAGTTGGTTACAAAAGTCAACACTGTTTGATCTTGGAGAAGCCATTTGGCCTCTCTGAGCCTCTGTCTTTTCATCTGTGAAATGGGAGTCATTGTGAGGATTAGATGAGATACTGTTGGCGATATGCCTCCTAAAGATTGGGGAATCTCACGAAATCGGTAAATGTTCACTCATTCATTCATTCACTTAACAAACCTTACTTCATTCATTCCTTTAACAAACCTTCCTTCAGTGAGGGTCACCGGGCAGGATACTGTGTTATGTCCTGTGCTAGGCACAGAAATGATGAAAACGCTGTGTTTCTGACGTTCATATAGAGTAAAATAAATCTCATGGAATGTGGCGTTATTAGCGATTAAATTGTCAGCTTTAGACCAAAACCAAACAAAAAGGGTGCATCCGTCAGGGAGGCTCTGGGGATTTGTTTTACCAGCTACTTCCAGTAGAATTTATCAAAATTATCTGATTCTGTATTATTGCCATCCTTGTCATGGTGATTTGGCTCAATTCCATGTTTCACTAATGCTGTTCCCCATTAATTACATACAAATAGGCAGCATCAGAGAGAAATTGTGAAAAGCACACTATTTATGTTTAACCCTTCATCCCCAAAGAACCCTTATTAGCCTGACAAATCATATTCTGGCTCATTCTACAATATCATGCACCCACCTCTTGGGGGAAACATGACAATAAGAGCAAAGCAATCCAAAGTGAAGAGCATCCCAAGCAAAGGGAATTTAGGTAGACAGCATGCAATTAACCAGGCTGGAATCTGGCCAGAAAAATCATAGTTAACGCTCCGATTCTTAATGGAAAAAGACATGGGAACACGGACTAGCCACAAGTCTTACTGAGCTCAGGTTTATCCTCACTAGAAAGCTGGAACTCAAATCCCTCAAGTTACACACCAGATAGTTTCCAGTACAGCGATTTGGAAAGAATGTTTCTGGAAAGCGTATCTGATTTCCTCCTCTTTGTCCTTATACTGTAAAAAATAAAATAAAGTCATTGAAGGGATCATTGAAACCTAGGGTGCTTGATTTCTGGAAGACAAATTGGGCACTATACTAGGCATGTAGAGACTTGCCAGGGGATTACATCCCCTAAAATGCATATTTAAAAGTGAACTCTAGCCTGAGTGTGAACATCCCTTTCACCATTCATTTTAGGTTTTCTTTATTAGCCTCAACCTGCATGAAGATTTTAAATTTTCAGACCAGTTAATTTACATGTTTTTGTGATTTGGACATAATGACCCTTATTCTGCATTAACAACTCCACAATTTATAACAAAACTACTAGACAGGTGATAGCAGAATCCAGAATGAAAGCTCCAGTTCTTATTTAGGAATGGAGATGTGCCTAGCGTCCACTGGGACAATGGATTTGGCAAATGCTTAATGTACAAGAGCTATAAGAAAATTAATAGACTCTCCTGTTCTGACTTAATGCTCTCCCTTAATGGGCTATTGATTCACCTAACGGCTGTTGTCTTCATTAGGGCCTTTTGTGTTTGTTAAACAGGAAAATTGCCATTATTACTGCATATTTATCAACAGTAGACACTGTAAAGAGGAAGAGTCTGTCAGAATGGAAGTAGTAACAGAGAAAAGATTAACATATGACCCTTCTAAATTCGGTATACTTAGTTATTCCAAATCCCTGGCCTAAATTTGAAAAGTTACTAAATTACTTTTTAAAGAAACTTCCTTTAAATACATGTGATCAAATCACACTTGGCCTCTCTAAGCCTCTGTCTTTTCATCTGTGAAATGGGAGTCATTGTGAGGATTAGCTGAGATACTGTTGGCGACATGCCTCCTAAAGATTGGGGAATCTCAGGAAATCGGTATGTTCAAGGGCAGCCTATGTTAAAGGACAAATCTTCCTCAGAATCTGTGACATCTAGCATCGATTTACTTCTCAGCACAAGTCGACACAAATGTGTAGAAGGAGTAATCTGGAAATCTTTGCTATCCACATAATGAACTCAGGTAATAAAGAGAGAAAGATAGCCGGTGCCGGCTCAGCAATCAGGGCGGGAAGAGTTCTTAAAAATAAAAAATATGCGGAATGGCACCTATCTCACAGTGATCTGCATTTAATCTGTGGGCCAATTCCAGAGTTGGCAGAAGTCAGTGATTTATGCCTTTTGCAAGCCAAAAATAACCAGGATAGCTGAGCAGATATAAACATTTATTAATGGTGACTGAGCAAGACACACACTCTCTTTCTTTCTCTCTCTCTCTCTCTCTCTCACACACACACACAGACACCAGAGAGTCACGAATGATTCATGTTTTTAGAATACAAATTTTGGCTGCCACCAAAGACGAGAGTAAACAAACACAATGAAGCACGTGCCTGACTAAGAGTCTCTTCCATGACATACTGATCCATTTGGAGACTCTGCTTCATGGGGTACTATTAAAAGATGAGGAAAACAAAAAAAACCCAAAAAACCCCCAAAAAACCAACAACCAAAAAACCCAAACCCAAACACTCGCTCACAGCTCTTTCCTCATGGGCTGCCTCACTCCCGATGGTGAGTTATGGAAAGCAGGCTGAAGGGGCTCGAAGCTGGTCCTCCACAAACTTACATGTAGTGTTTGTCTTTGACCTTGAAATGAAGGATGTAGTCAGAACGCAGGCTGTATGTCTGAGGAGCTGGAAAGAGATACCTTTGATGGCTTTGTCCAGATGTTCCAAGAGGGACCAAGGAAAATGAAGTGGTAAGCCTCTACTTATGGATGCCCAGCGTTTATCGACCAGACAAACAAAACTTGAGTGATATGGCTTTCCTCATACCGCTGGCCATACGAAGCCTTTGTGAAATGCCATCATGACTACTATTCTTATTATCATTGTTACTATTTTTATCATCATAGGGTTACCATTATTATTCATTATTATTTAGCATCCATACTACCCCAAGGATCATTCCTGGATACGAGACTCCGACCCAAGGTGAAATGCTGATCCTCGATACTCTAAGTCATAAATGGAAAGGGCTAGAAAATGGATTCATTTCCCTTAAACCTTGATGGCAAAGCCAAGATCACGGTCACAGAGCTGGAGTACCGCAAGTTGCCCTAAGATGAACTGTTGCCCCACTTTAGGGAGGAAGAATGTGCCTCCCACTCTTGAATGTGGCACAAGCACCTGCGGCCCCCTGACCGGGAGTGGCGTACCCCCGGGCTGGGGAAGGGCAGCCGTGGCCACCCAGAGCTCTTCTATCAACTGCGGATAAACCAACAGAGGACATGCTGCGTCTTTTGAACAGGAACAATGGACACAGATAATTCTTGATTCTTCTAGAAATCATATACGCAAGTTAAAAAGTTAAAAGGGATGCGGTGTTCTGTAAACAAAGGCAAAATCGTCTTAACCAGTAATTAAGGCAAGTGATTCAGTACTGAGCAGGCTTCAGTCCGCTTGCCTTGCGAGGCCAGGATCTGCTTACTCTGGGATATTGCTAATGAGGGTGGCGCTCTGGGGAGCTTTTTAACTTGCAGCAAGTCATTTATTGGCATTCAGAGCCCCACCTACTTGGTCACGAACAAAGGGCTGCTTAGGGATTTGCGGGAAATAAAACATCATGATGGTAATTAGAAGCATAAGAATGTGATGTGTCTTTTTTTCCACATGGGCAAGTTTTCTGGAAAAACATTGGAAGATGAATCAGGCAAGGCCATGCACTTGTAAAGAGAACGGAGGAGAAACATGGGAAGAACAGATGAATTCCATAACCTCTTGCAGCTTCCCACTCTCAAACTGAAAAGCACAACAAATGTAAGGCCAGATTCGATATTAAAAGCCAGTACTGTTCTACATCTATTTTATGTTAATTACTCAGGAGCCAACAGATGGTAATGGCCTTCTACCAACCCAGGGCAGATTTAAACTGCTGACCTATAATTACAATTCTCCAGATCACATAAATTCCTTACTCTATTTGGTCTTATATCATTCTACCCTACTTGAGATAAACAAGAACAGGCTTAGATGAAGTGAATTAAATATTCCCAAAGAAATTGAAAAAAAAATTTAAAGAAGACAAGGAGAAACATGCACTGGGAATGTGAATAATTTTCACCTTTCCTGTATGACCCGACACCCTCACACACTATTTTCAAGGTCATCAGCTAGGCAGTTTACATTCTCACTACTTTCTAGTCCCTTGTTCTCTGAAAAATAGTATTTAAAAAATCATTTGTTGTTAATAATAGAAACTATTAATAATTCTGATTACACGAGTGGCACTGAAACTTAATTCCAGTGGAAACCATTTCTTATTTTGATTGCCAAAGGTTACATGTACGGGCAACACTTCTGTCCTACCTCATCATTTTAATGGATTTGATTCTGATGTTACTTCAGTGACATATAAGAATGACATGATTTGTGAGGTCTATATTTTTTCTATCCTATTTTCCCCCACTTCAAAATGAAGAGTTGTCGCTCCACCCCTTGCCTTCGACACATTTTCCTCTATGTTCACTTTTTGTGGAACCTATTCTGAGTTTCAATTAAGAGGACATATATTTATGAAATCCCTTCTATGTGGCGGGGGACTATTTTAAGGGTTTTATATGCATTTTCTTATTTAATCATCACAGCTTGGGGGTGGATACTATTATTACCCCCATTATAGATGAAGATACGAAGGAACTAAGAGATTTAATAAGTTGCCCCAAACCACGTGGCTAATAAATGGTAAGCCAAGATCTGAACCAATGTAGTTAATAAACCCATTTTCTTCAGAGTTGTACTGTCTTCAGTTTCATTCACAATATTTTCAGCTACCTTCAAGTCATCAGTGCATGTAAAACTCATCTCCCTTCCTCATAAACTAAATCTTCTCATTATTTCCCCCCCTTTTTATTCATTCTGTCAACCTAACAACAACCCATCACGTGCCAAACACTGGAGATTCAAAAATGTTTGAAACAGTCCCCGAGCTTAAGAAGCTGACCTTCTGACCAGGGAGATGGAACTTTAAATGGAAAGCAAGCTTATAAATGCTCTCATAGATGTAAATGACTCGTGAAAGAGAATTTTTTTAAAAAGATTTTATTTATTTATTTGACACACAGAAACACAGCTAGAGAATGAATACAAGAATGAACGGAGAGAGGGAGAAGCAGGCTTCCCACAGAGCAGAGAGCGCGATTCGGGGCTCAATCCCGGGACTCTGGGATCATGACCTGAGCCGAAAGCAGACTGAGCCACCAAGAGAATACTGAGATGGAACAAATCCACATTGTAAGGTGAGGGCGTGATGGGTGAACTACAAGGGCCTAGTGAAAGAGGTGATAAAAGGGCTTAGTTACTCACTTATGTAACAGGGATACAAACTCAAAGTTGATGTGAGTAGGAAGCTGGGTAGCAAAGAACTGATTTCTTTAGAGAGGGCTGGTGGTGACCTATGCATCTCACCCATGAGCACATCAGGGGAGGAAGGTACCTTCTTCTCTCCTCAAGCCTGGTGCATTGGACTTCAAGGACAGCACTTAGATGGTATGCTGAATGAGCTTGGACTTGTGCCTGGAGCTGCCTGGAAGATGGCTAAGTAAGAAGAGGCTGGTGCTTAGAGGTAGTAACTACTCTCCTCTCCATCAAGGATCCAAGGTGAATGTTGTAGAGCATACGCATGGGCCCGTGGATGCAAGAAACAGCCCTGTTCGTCTAAGAGCCTGCCCCAAATGGCTCCCTGGAGGGGCAAGAAGGCCTCAGGAGAAATAGGTTGTAGCCATTAACCCGTGGTCCCATGGCTGGAAGAGGAAGAAGCCCTGAGAGAGGCCTCAAAGAACAGCAGGTGGAAGATCCACGAGCATTAGCGAGGAGACGGGAGATCTACAAAGAGCCCAGAGGGAGACTGACGAGAGAGCCAGCTTTGATCGCTTACCAGGCCAAGGAGTCAGTAATTCCAGCTTCTAACAGTACCTGCCTCTAGCCTCTCTGCTTCCCCACACCCAGCCCTGGAGGGTTCTGGGGCTGAAATGCATGGCCTGGGGAGGAAGGAGAAGGAGAAGGAGATGACCACCGCCCTACCAGCAGACCTAAGCTGGAGGAGTGAAGCTATGGATGAAGTTTGGAGCTTAGGTGATTACGATGAACTGATCATATCTGTTATTGAATTGAGACTGTCTGAGAGACTAAAATGATCCAATGACTTATTTGGTCTCTCAGCAGTCTTGGGACCTGCAAAGAGGACAGAAATAAAGCAGCTCTCAGACTGAAACCGAATGGTCACCGGAGGGGGTTACAAATAGACCTGATTTCCGCAGCCAGTCTCCAACCGCAGTTCCTGCTTGTTCGACCCAGTAGTTACACCAACGTGCAGAGAAGGGAGGCATGAACATGGCACCAGGCTCACAGACAGCGACTCTGGAACTGGGCCCTTAGGGAGGCTGGGGAAGTATCAGGCAGAGAAAAAAGAAGGCGGGAAAGCATGTCTAAAGTGTAGGAGTGTGAAATTCTGTGTTGTGTTTGTGATGCTGGAGCGGAGAGGAACAGGAGATGAAGATGAAAATTAGGTGAAGCCTGGACTAAGGGGCCTCGGATTACATGCTAGGGAGTATCAGCTCGCCTGCACAGGAAGCCTTCAGAGGCCTGGAGCATGCTCCCTGGAGGGAGCATGATGTGATTTTTGTGAAGGAGTGATGCTGAAGTTTTTGTTAAGTGGCATCTCTATATCCGGTCCTTGCCTCTTAACACCCTTGCCCCGGGCAGTCTGCTGCCCTGAGACTGTTGATTTCTCTCTTTTTTTTTTTTTTTTAGCATCTCTTGTTCTTATACTGCATCTCCTCCCACACAGGCTACTGAGTATGTTAACACTCCCATCCCCTCGAGGTCAGCAGTCTATACCCGTGACGGTCTCCAGGAACCAGGACCATGAATACAAAGTCATCTGGAAGACTGTGCAGGAGAAGAAAGATGCTGGTGCTTGAGCCAAACTTAACTAAATTCTAATGCATACAAATCAGTCACCTGGAGGAAGGAACGTGCAGAACAGATGGAATAAAGCAGGTGCAAGACCGAGAAAGAGGAGAAAAACAAGAATCTTTTAAGAGAGTGACGGGGAAGAAAATGGGTGGAAAATTTAACAAATGGATGTTGGGAAGAAACATGGGACAAACAGAATCACACCGGTTTACACTGATGACCTGTAAGAGTAAAGCCATATGGTGAATGCAACCAAGATCAAGTCAGATTCCAAATGTGAGTCCTGGCTCTCCCAGGAGTGATATTTTGGACACGTTACTCAACACCTCTGTGTCTGTTTTCCACATCTGTAAAATGGGGCTAATACAACACCTGCTTTATGGGTTTATAAAGATGAAATTTAAGAACAAGTAAAATTATATGAGATGATATATATGTCTGTGTGTTTGTATGTGTCTCTGTGTGTGTACATGCATGCATGCTTCTGAAATACGAAGTCCTCAATAAAAAGTAGCTCTTATTACTTAGACTAATAGTTTCTGTCTGTGCCTCAGCATTTTTCCACAACTAAGTTCTATTTGGTAATTAAGCATACTTCCTCAATTGCTGTTAGACTCACACTTTGATTTAGTTAAGATGTAAACATCTTGGAGACTTTTACTGAATATAGAAAAAGTAGTACGTAGGCAGAACAAGCAAACAAACACTAACCCTCAAAACCAGAAGTCCAAAATAAAGCAATGTTTAAAACACACCCTGTGGGGGCGCCTGGGTGGCTCAGTTGGTTAAGCGACTGCCTTCGGCTCAGGTCACGATCCCGGAGACCAGGGATCGAGCCCCACATCAGGCTCCCTGCTCGGCGGGAAGCCTGTTTCTCCCTTTCTCACTCCCCCTGCTTGTGTTCCCTCTCTGGCTGTGTTTCTCTCTGTCAAATAAATAAAATCTTTTTTTAAAAAAAACAAAGAAAACATGCCCTGTGACCAATAGGAACATGGAGATGTACATAGGCTTTTTAATTGTTTGTATTTAGTTTTTGTTACAGACGCTACCAGGTAAAGGAGAAATATTTAATAAAGGAGCTGCCTGCAGTTTAAATAAACAATTTTTACTGCAAGAACTCCAAATAACTTGGCAAAAGCAACTTTTTCATATTCAACTATTTGAGCCAGAAAGCAAGAGGGTGGTCACGGATATGAGGTAAAATGATAGTTCTTAGATTGTTATTGCCAAGTTTTATGAGACTGACATGCTGCCTACCTTGCTAAGAAGGTGACTGTTATTCCAAAATTTTAAAAAGAATTTTCAAAAAGAAACATCAGAGAAAAATTCCTACCTGATAGCTAGTCGAAGAGCATGACATATATCACTACTACAATGTTTTTTCCCACAAGTCACCAGGCAAGTCTCAAACGTATGATTTCTAAATTTGGCAGTAAGCTGATGGCCCACAAAACAAAACTATTAACCCACCCAAAGTCATAATTTAACTGAGCGTCACTGCTGAAGCAAAACCGTATCTCATGCACTTTTATCAGCATGCTACTCAAAGACGATCCATTAAGAAATGGAATGGCTAATTAGATTAGTCTAACAGCTCGTAAAACAAGGCATAGAAATTACATTTATAGAGTAAAGGGTACTGACTCCAAATGATAAATGATCATCATGGGAAAAGGATGTAAATCCCAAGCCCCGAGGTCCCCATGTACTTCCTAGCTTTTCGTGTCTTCTTGCCAGTGTTGAACAACATCAACAGAAATCCTTCTTAATCAAGTGGCAGTGGGATAGGATGTAGGATATCCTTACAAAGATTCCCTTCTACACCCATGTGGAAGGAATCCATGGACTCTTTCAAGGGACAAACATTTTAGAGTCTTTGTCAGGACAAATTTCCATAAGGTTTACTGGGTGTTTTCTCACACTGAGGAAGGACAATTCCCTGTTCCTAATGCTAGTCCAATGGTGTGATTTCATCCAGTTCAAGTAAATTGTCTGGTTCTTGATTTGTTAAACAAGAAGTTATTGTGTCAGGGGAGTTCCTGTGTTGAAGGGTTCTAAATAATTTGGAATTATTTTTCTAGAATTAAAAAACATTATTAAAAGGAGGTAAGCATAGGGGTGCCTGGGTGACTCAGTTGGTTGAGCGACTGCCTTCGGCTCAGGTCATAATCCCGGAGACCTGGGATCGAGTCCCGCATCGGGCTCCCTGCTCAGCAGGAAGCCTGCTTCTCCCTCTCTCACCCCCATGCTTGTGTTCCCTCTCTGGCTGTGTCTCTCTCTGTCAAATAAATAAATAAAATCTTAAAAAAAAAAAGAAGGTAAGCATCTTAGATACTTATGTTCTACTTGCCACTACTCCTGTGAGCTCACCTCCTTCAAGCAGTACATTGTATCAGTGAGTCACATTTTAAGAAATTCTCTAAGCTGTATTTGCACTTTATTTTCATATATTGGAAACTCGAGAGGGCCCAGCTGAGGGTCTAATGGCATTCTTTATATTGCCTCGGCACAATTTCTTCTTGCACATACTCCTTGGGCAGGCAAGCCCATGACTTCAATATCTGTTCAAAAGGTCCATACTTACCAAACTTCCTCTGAGTTCCTGATTGCTTTATCTAACCTCCCACCAAATATGTCTTCTTGTCACCCCCAGGATTATCAAGATCAGCATATCCACAAGGTATGGTGGGCTACAGTTATAATACCACATTGTACCTTTGAAGGTTGCTAACAGATCCTGAAAGTTCTCATCACAAGAAGAAAATTTTGTAAACATACGAGGTGATGGATATTAACAAAACTTACTGGGATGATCATTTTGCCATATATGCAAATATTAAATCATTACATGGCACCTTGAAGCTAAGATAATAGTATATATCAAGTGTACCTCCACTGAAGGAAAGTTCAACACATCCAGAGTGAATTCATCAACTTCTATGAACCTGCTTCTCTTTGTTTCTTGCTTCCACGGATGACACTGCCGTCCACCCAGCTGCCCAAATCTTAAGCTCACCCCCTGCTATTTCCTCATCATCTCAGTCTTGAGTCTTCTCTATTCCCTCTCCTAAAAATCTCTGAGTCCTTCCACATTCTCCCCTAAGTCTAGCCAACATGGTCTCCCACTGGATTTCTGTTCCCAGCCTCCTAGGGGGCTCCCCTACCTACGCTTTCTCCCTTCCATCCCATCTTCTATCCTTAAAGTTATATTTAAAAGGTAAAATGTCATTGTCAGTCCTACTTGGAGCAATTCAGTGACTCCCTATCTATCCCCTGCAAGATAAAACTCAAACACTACATCAGCTTGCAAGATCTTCAAGGTTTTTGTCCCTGGCCACATCTCCAGACTCATCACAAGTCTCAAGTCAAAATCTGTCAGACAGAAGATTGCACAATGAACACTGTCTAAGACCTTGTTTTGTGCTCTTTCCATCCAGCCTTATGTATATGGTTTCTGATTCTAGAAACACTACTCCTCCCATCGGGCCAACTCCGAATTACCTTTTGGTCTCTGCTTAGATTCTCCATCTGCAGCACCTTCTTAAATCCCTTGAGTTTGGATCTGATATTGACTACCATACTTCTGGAGCTCTAAACTTTCCCAGCAAATCATAGAGATTGTGTGGTTTTGTATCTGCGTGTTGACATGTCTAACTACCCCCACGAAGTTGACAGCCACGTGACGGGAAGAAGCGTATCTGGCCCTTTGTGGTTACATTCTCTAGGGTCAGCCCAAGACATGGCAGAGCAGGTCCTCAAAGATGTTTATTAAATGGATGGATAAGTGAATGGTTTTTGTACCAATGACTCCCCATCCTTAAAAAAGAAGGTAACATAAATAAGAATATTACTTATTCCTTTATGGGTGGATTTGTAGGAATAGTTATCTTTGATCTCACTGATTTAAGCTTTAGGTTTTAGAGGGAAGGAGAAGAAACAAAAAAGAGCTCAAACCTTAACTGTGGCTCCCGGGAAAAAAAGCCAGTTGCCTGTGTCTACTGGATCAAGATTGTCTTCTAAAATGACTTGTTTGTGAGCTGAGTTGATGATCAGGATGTTATCCAAGGCCCAACACGCTTCATACACTTCACCTACATGGAGACTTTCCTGCTTCCACTGAAATTGGACATTCTCCCCTTTGGCGTCTTCAGGAAGGTAGAGGATGTGGATGATGGTGCTGACATTGGAAGGAGCTCTGGAATATACAGTGAGATGGGAATTGGTGCCGTGTAATAGAGTGCCACATAATAAATGAATGGTACAGGTCAACAGTATTCATTTTTTTCTTTCTTGTAGATCAATTTTGTTTTTCAGTTGAGATCATAGTTTCATTAGCTTAACATGATAGGTATTGCAGATTAAATTCTCGTAATCTCATAGCTCTTAAATCTTTTAGTATATGCTGATGATTAAGATGTTCCTATTAAGTGATGACAGTTTAAACATTAAACGTCTTTGAGAGACCTTCTTTTAACACAAAGCAGACAGCGAGTATATTCAAGTAAGCCAGTAAAGGAATAATGGAAGAGAAAATGGCACACACTTCAAGGTGCTTATAAAAAATCATAGTGTCTCCAGGACAGCTTTTTGCACATGGTAGACAATTGTGAAAAACTCAAATAACCTCAGTTGATTTTATTTTTCCCATGTATCATATTTATTGATTTCTATTTTAATCTCATATGGACAAAGACATACTTCATTGATTACAGTTCTTCCAAAATCTTAACATTATCCTTTATCTCAGTGAATGTTCCAACTGCCTTGGAAAGAATTTGTATTTCTACTGTTGTTGAGTGGAGTGTCTACAAATGTTAATTGATTCAACTGACTGTTCAATTTTTTAAAACATTTTTGATTATTGTTTTACTTGTTCTTTTTTAAAAAATTAGCATATAATGTGTTATTTGTTTCAGGGGTACAGGTCTGTGAATCATCAGTCTTACACAATTCACAGCACTCACCACAGCACCTACCCTCCCCAGTGTCCATCACCCAACCACCCTATCCCTCAACTTCTACTTCCCTCCCCCGCCAGCAGCCCTCAGCTTGTTTCCTGAGATTAAGAGTCTCTTATGGTTTGTCTTCCTCTCTGGTCAGTTGATTTTATTTGATGCTAACAAGAAAAACTATAAAATTATCTTCTTAATTTTGATTCTTTCCTTGAAATTTTGTATCTATGAGAGACCACTGTATGCTGTTTCATAATCTGAGTTTAATATAGTTATATTATTTCTAATAACCAGATACATTTTTGTTTCCTCTATTATCAATGTGAAATTTGGTATGAAAATTAAATGCTCTATATAATTCTTTACAACTTGATGCAGATCAATCTTTTAAAGCTTGATACAATTTCACATGATTTTTATAGTACATCTGTTAGAATCTAGGCCCTTCTGCTATATGATAAAGTATTTTTATTAAATATTTTATTCTACCAAAGTAGAAACCTGCTACAGTAAAAATGATCGCTTAGCCAAGATTAAAAGTGGTACTAAAATGCAAACTAGTAGTACCCTGGGCTTACTATAAATCAGTTTTGAAAGGACCACAGAAAAGACATATTTTCAGTCACGATGAAGCACATATATATCCAAGGAATTGTCAGTGTAGATTATTGATGGTGTACCTTACCTTTGGGGGTAATCAATTGCCTTTCCTTTTAAAATATTTCACAATGACTATGTTTTTAGGTTTAAAAAAGAATTTAGACCAATGAAAATAGTATATTTTAGTTTTAGGAAGTGACTGAAAATGTGTTTACTCCGATCACTATTGGTAAGGAAAATTTGCATTAATGGGCATGACAGCGTAGAGCGTGGTCTAAAATTGAAACTCTCATTTGGTGAAAAACCCAATGAGTCAGTGGAATGTGATCTTCATATCTTGTAATTCAATGTATATGTTGACTATTTGTCATATCAAAAATCTGTAGTTGTTCTCATCAAGAAATATCTACTATAATTTACCTAAACTATGATACATAACAGGCAGAAAAGAAAGGAGGTATGGATAAAATTTTCCTTGTTTACAGCCATTTGTAGAGATAAATATTTAATATGAATACGTTTTCATAACTACTACTAGAAATTAGGAAGAAGAGCAAAGTGTTGTTGTAAAATTGAAACAGCAGGTTAGAGCTCAGCTTGCACCTGGTCCTTATGGATTATATGTTTTCCTGCCTCAGAGAGAGACAGTCTATTAAAATCCATGAGGTTTCATGGTCTCGGCTTCTGGTTGGAAGAGACCTTGGATGTGTGACCTTTTTTTAAATCTGAAATATGACTGGAAACTTTGGGCAGATTGGTTTACCTTTAAAGACTAAGAACCGAATATTCACTCTTCTTCCCTAAATAAACCACAATTCCTTCAATAGGGAAATACGGTAAGGAAATTAGCATGTGAAGGAAAATCATACAAAACTGTTGGAAAAGGTTCTACTTGAGTCATCCGAATTTAAGAACTAAACCAATGAGATTTAACTTTATAAAAGTCCAAGGCAGTTTTTTCCTTTAAATATCTTACCAGCCCTGAAATTAAGCATCTATTTTTAATTATTTTATGATTTAAACTGCAGAAGGAGTAAATGTCATTTGAGTTTTACCAATTTAACCACATTTTTTCAACTTGAGTGAGCTTCTTCAAGCATCCTACCTCATTTCCTTATTGAGGGATTTTCTTTTAATAAAGAAAATGTAACAAAATGACTACAAGTTGCATCACAATTATGATAATAGAATTTTGGAACCTGCCTTTGGGAAGTTGGAAGGGAAATGACAGAACTAAAGATTAGAAGCAAAAGCCCCAGGGCTATGAACGCATTACCATCGGAGACTGGAAGGAATTTAAGCAATAATCTGGTATATTCCTAGGCCTCTGAGCCAGACCATAGCCAGGCCACCTAGAGAGCGGAGTGGTGTTATTTTGTGGAGGATTCCATCCTAAAAGTTATTCTCCCAAGTGGGCTTTTACTAAAAATGGTTTCTTACAGCTACTACTAACTGTGGGAGGTTCTGAATAATAACAATAATAACAATACTTCTTCAAACTGGGCAGAGGGTAATATGCGCAAGCGTGTAATTCCACATAATTAACAACCAGAGTCCTTTTGATCCTGAAGAATAAAATCAGTGGTCGAAAGAAGGCAAAGGGGAAGTAGAAATCCACTTACGTCAGGATTTATGAAACTACCTGAAATGATAACAAACCTAATTTTCTCAAGCTGAATCCAGTCGGTGGTATTATTTTTGGCGTATGACACGATAATGCTTGGGTCTGAATAACTGAAGCGACAGGAGCCTGAGCCTGTAACGAAAAATCACAATAAGTTTCAAAGTTCAGAAACAGTGTAACTGCATATTAGCCATCCTCATAGATGTGAGACAGTTTTGTGACCATTTGAATGTTTACTTAACTGTTTCCCCATTTTTCCAATATGCTGAAATTTCTTGGGTTCTGATTCTGTTATCAGTTCTGGGAAATACTATTAGATAAATAACTTAAGGAATCAGGAAAAAGGCAAGAAAGCTGCAGCTATCTTGAGAGATATACAACTCAACTAAATCATAAGATAAACATTTAGTTCTCTGCTGAGAAATAGATAAGTATTCTGCAATGATTAATAATGCCATTATGATTCTTGCAAGTTAATATTAATTAACAGTGATCGCATTAAATGGTATATAAGTCATTAAATTGAACGAGGACTAAAAGCACCATTCTTCTTCTGTGTGTGTTATTTAAATGATCAGACAGCATGTGAGAAACTAAAATACTGTAAAGAAAATTCAAGTACTAAATGCATGAGAACTATTAGATAGGATTGATATTCTTCTACTATAGCCCAGCATGAAAGATTTAAAAGAAAGATATTATGTCCCATTGTGAACATTTGGTGATTATTTCTCACTCTGATTTTCCATATTGGAAATATGACCAAAGAAAGTTTTAAAACTCCGACAAGGATTTGTTTCTACACGTTCAATGAGTTCATATGATAAAACAAAGCATGACTGTCATTTCAAAGATCTCCTCAGAATACCCAAAACAGTCATGAAGCACATGCCAGAAGGAACCAAATAGCAGGATTTTTTCATACTATGTTAAAAACAAATGAACCAACAGAAAAAGAAATAGTGCCATTTATGTTTAACTTTCACCCATCTGCTAGAGGAGTCTCGGTTTCAGCAAACAGCATCTGTTGATGGCTTTTTCATTTGTAGTTCTCCGGAGTTCCGAGCTTTCATAGACTCATTTATTTTATTTCAGTGGTGTTCAGCGCAACACCAGTCAGTCTGCAATCGTCAAAGCTGGCAATGCACTCAAAGGCCAAAAGTATGAAAGCACGGGTACTGGAAGGACAGCTCCCCAGCAGCCCTACACTCAAACACAAACCCACCTTATGCCGATTTGATCATCGCTAAATTTTACCTTTCATATGCGAGGCTGCATTTGGAAGAGGCCAGGATTATGTGGGACAAACTACGACACAAACAGGAATAAGGACTGGCAGACAATCTGTTTATTTCAAAACAAAGTTCAAATCAGCCCAAAGGGTTGCCTCCTTCGTGGTATATACACCATAAGCTCTCAAAAGCAAATGTATAACGTGAATTCCTGAAAAAGGAACAGGCAGGACAAATGACCAAAAAGGTTCCTTACACAATGCAATTCCTTGCAGACTGATTTCAAGTTAAGCGAGAAGGACGGCTGATAAACATCAGAATAAAAATGTGCCCAAATACGACCTTGATAACAAACACGACTTCTCTCCTATCTCCTTATGCTACCATCTCAACGTTAGGAAATTTAGTTTATTACACACCCATAAAACACAAAGACACCTGGCAGGGCACTTAATTTTCCTCAGCCATGTAGGTATTGAATTCTTGCATATCTGAAATAGTAATATCTTTATGAATCCCTCTTCTCAGCATTGTCAACAGACCCTCATTAGCATGGACCAGGACTCTGCAAGAGTGATTAGCTAGCCTCTCTGTCTCCAGCCTCATGCCTCCCTCTCTGGCTACATCGTTGCCAGGGCTCTTCCTACCAGCAAATTGAATCATGCTACCTCCCTGCTCAGAATCCTTCAACAGTTCCACGGTCCTTCCAGGAGAAACCTGCACTTGCACCCCTGGTGGGACGAAGAAACAGAATTCCCAGAGACTAGAGATGTGCCCTGCAAACAGAACCAGCCCCGGGCCCTTATAAAGGGTTTCCATGTGCAAAGATGGTCAAAAGGAGAAAAGGACTCTGACACAGGGATGGACAACTTGATACCAGGACCAGGGTATGGGGTCGGAGGGGCCAGTCCGAGGACAAGCACCCACTGCCCATGCCAAGAGAAGTGAAGGGGGAGGGCCTGAGCTGGAAGAAGTACCCTCGAGAGAACCAGTCAGCTTTGGCTATCTGCGTCAGCCTGAGGCCACCTGCCCCAAACTCCCATTCCAAGTGGTGCTAGTCCAATGAGTGAATGGTTCTGCACCACCACTGTACAGGCAGGTGCTCCACACATATCGGGTACAATTCTTCTTCACAGAAACCCTTCTGAATTGCAACCCCACTGCCACCTAGACTTCAGCCAGCAGAAGATCTTCCTTGCCCAGATTGACAATGGCTCCCTGAGTCTGTGTGGGATAAAGGGAGGAAAGAGTTTATCAGTGTCCATGTGCCCAGGTAGCTAATGCCTGCTCCCCAATTCCCTGCCCTCCTTTACAAACGATGGGTTATTTTTAAAAATTTTTTATGATCTTAACATACAATCATAAGTCTGAGTTCATTCTTATTAGATTAAGAATGCAATACACATAGTAAAAAAAAAAAAAAAACAGAAACACAGACATGAATGCCCTTATCTTTGTGTCCACAGATCTTCCTGGTATCATTTCTCATTCCATCATCCCAGTTTTTTCTGCTTCCCTCCTGTTATAGCGGTTGAAATGTTTCCGTTCTAATCAACACGGACTTCTTCCTATGGTCTGATCCCACCTCCCCCTGCTCCTTAAAATTTCCCCTTTCTTTTTCCTGAATCATCCATCTCTCCTTAGGAGTTTCCCGGATCATTCCTGTCATCATACAAACATCACAGAATTATACAAAGCATCTCCCATCTTAAAAAAACAAAACAAAACAAAACCTTTCTTGATGTCACCCTCTTTCTTCTCCTTCTCATTCTATTTTTGTTCCCCTGTACAGCAAGATCCCCAAAAGGGTTATTCAGTGATTGTGGACACATCACATTCTAGCCTCTTCCCGCAAGCCCCACCCCGTACAGGCTCCTGCTCTCAGGCACCCCCCTGACACTCACTGGGGCGTCCATGTTGCCAAACCAACAAATTCAAGTCACTTGGCTTCTCAGCTGGATTTGTTACAGTCGATCTCTGCCTTTCTCCCCTTGACTTCCACCACTTTCTTGATTTCCTACCCATTTACTGGCTGCTGATTCTCAATCTCCTTCATTTCCCGTTTCCTTCTTGACCTCAAACTGTTTTCGTGCCTTTCTCTTCTCTTATCTACAATGCCTCTTTTGATGATCTTTCCACCTTCAAAACTTTAAAGAATCTCTACAACAGATAATACCCAGGATTATACCTCCCATGAGGTTCACATTTACAGATCCAAACTGCTATTTGTCATCCCTAATGAACATCTCAAATCCACTACGTTAAAATTGGAAATACTGGTTTTCCACTTTCCCAGTAGCCACTAGTCTTTTCATTTCAAATGAAACCACCCCACAGCCTCAAACAAAGGAACAAAGAAACCTAGGAGTCACCACTGGTTCCCCCTTTGCCTCAAGTCCCATTTCACCTCTCATCAGACTGTGCTGGGAGTTCTGTTCCCCACATATGATTCAGCTTCTATCCCTCTTGACTGCTACTGCCTCCCTCGAGTCATGAGCATGTCTTGGTGGTTTTCTTGCTCCCCCTTTTATCCTCCTGTCATCCATCATCCTCACACCAGTTGAGGAGAGGTCTTTTAAAAACAGAGGAGTCTTTTACTTATTTATTTTTTTTAAGATTTTATTTATTTACTTGAGAGAAACACAGCTAGAAAGAGAGAACTCAAGCATGAAGACTAGGAGAGGAGAAGCAGGCTTCCTGCCAAGCAGGGAGCCTGATGTGGGGCTTGATCCTAGGGATCCCAGGATCCTGACCTGAGCTGAAGGCAGACACTTAACAACTGAGCCACTTAGGCGCCTCAGAGGAGTCTTTTAAAATGTTTTAACAATTATACTGTTCCTTGCTTAAAACTGTCTCAAGGCTTCTCAGCACCCTAGGAACAAAAGGGTAAACTCCTCCTCTTGATAAACAAAATCCTTTGTGATCTGCTGTACCAACAATGATTGGTACACAGTCGGAGCTCAATAAACTCTGATCTTAGAGCATCCCTTGTTGCACTCTTCCTCTCATTTATTATGTTCCAGCCATAAAGTGCCTTGGACTTACTTCCTTTCTCTGAACAATCCATCATCCCAGGGTTTCTCTGCTCCTTTTCTGTGCCTGAAACTACACTTATGATGTCAGTTTCCTTACACCCTATTCTCTCATCTTCATTCATATCTTTTCCCACTGACTCTTTCCTGTGTGGGTCCCTCTTCCTCTCAGGTATCTGTGCAAATATCACCTCCTCAAAGAAGTCTTTTCCGAGCAATCAATCTCAAGTGGTCTATCCCAATCACCAACCATCCTCCATCTTATCATTCAGCTTCCTATTACTCATAGCACTCTCCGTATTTAAATTTCTTGTGTTCATTCAATCATTTACTTGCCCAGGGTCCATATCCTGTTAGGATGCAAGCTCCATCACAGTAGCAACTGTGGTCTGTCTTGCCCATTATCTTTGTCCTTAGTACCCACAATGATGCTTGGAAAACAGCAGGAGCTCAATAAACTCTGGCTGGATCATGAATGTGTTTGCTTTAATTTATTTACTTCAAATTCTCCATTTCTTCACGTTTCTGAGGTATGTTTCTACTGAAAAAGAGAACTACAGGGGCGCCTGGGTGGCTTAGTCAGTTAAGCGTCTGCCTTCGGCTCAGGTTGCGATCCCAGGGTACTGGGATGGAGTCCCGCATTGGGCTCCCAGGGAGCCTGCTTCTCCTTCTCCCTCTGCCTGCCACTCCCCTGCTGGTGCTCTCTCTCTCTCTCTGTCAAATAAATAAAATATAATCTTTAAAAAAACAGGGGGAACTACAAAGTAGACGAGACTTAAGGACTTTCAACTTGCCTTCAAGAGTCAAAATGAAAAGACATGTAACAGCCATGCTTTAGGGTACCGGAATGCTCATCTCCTCACCACAGATGAACTCTGTTGTATAGTCACCCAGGTAATATTTCCCCCAAATTAATTAGAAGATGCCCTAAGAGGACTTAACTGGATCCATAATCCAGTCTGCTTTCAGAATAAAAATATCAGAGACAAATTACAGGAGTAATTATGGTCCATTTTTGCCAGCCAGGCAAAGTAATGTGAAGAATAATGATAGCCAGATGAGTTATTTTGTTTATTAGTAAAGCCTATTATAATGGCCCAGCCTAATTGAAAATAAGCAATTTGCAAAGTCATATAAGGCAGCCATAAGCCACGTACAGTATCGCCCCAGAGGCACAAGTTCTGACCTCTCCATCAGGAATTGGTTTCTACTGCATGTATCTTCTTGATTGCAACACTGTCTTGTCTCCAACTTGATTTTTTTTTTTTTTGCTGGAATATTTGAGTAGATTAACACACTATTTTCTTTCAGTTTTTGTTTAGAGAAAAAGAGTGTGTGGTAGGGGAGGGACAGACGGAGAGAGAGAATCCTATGCAGTCTCCATGCCCAGTGTGGAGCCCAATGTGGGGCTCAATTCCACGGCCACCTCAAAACACTACTCTAAGGGGGAAAAACCCACTTTTTCATTTAGGAACAAACTTAATACAATTGTAACCCTACAGAAAAATGTTACTTTATTTACAAAGTTTATGTATTTATTTAAGCAATCGCTATACCCCACATGGGGCTTGAACTTATGAGCCCAAGATCAAGAGTCAAGTGCCCTTCTGACTGAGCTGGCCAGGCACCCTGAAAAAATGTTGCTCTTAATTGTAATATTATGGATTAATGAGAGAATCTTTGGTGGTAGGTGCATGTTAATGTGTCACATAGCTTTTTTTTTTTTAAGATTTTATCTATTTATTTGACAGAGAGAAACACAGTGAGAGAGGGAACACAAGCAGGGGGAGTGAGAGAGGGAGAAGCAGGCTTCCCGCCGAGCAGGGAGCCCAGTGTGGGGCTCGATTCCGGGTCTCCAGGATCATGACCTGAGCCGAAGGCAGTCGCTTAACTGACTAAGCCACCCAGGCGCCCCTGTAGTTCTCTTTTTCAGTAGAAACATACCTCAGAAACGTGAAGAAATGGAGAATTTGAAGTAAATAAATTAAAGCAAACCCATTCATGATCCAGCCAGAGTTTATTGAGCTCCTGCTGTTTTCCAAGCATCATTGTGCCCCTTCTCCCGCTCACTTGCTCTCTCTTTCTCTAAAACAAATACATGTTTTTCAAAAAGCTATATGAGAAGTGCCTGGGTGGCTCAGTCAGCTAAGCATCCAACTCTTGACTTCAGCTCAGCTCATGAACTCAGGGTTGTGAGATTGAGCTCTGCATCAGGCTCCACACTCAGCATGAAGTCTGCTTAAGATTCACTCTTTCCCTCTCCCTCTGCTCCTCCTCCACAAGTGTGTGTTCTCTCTCTCTCAAATAAATAAGTAAATCTTAAAAAAAAGAAGGAAGGAAGGAAGGAAGAAAGAAACATCATGTTTACTTGGGCATCACTTTCTCTGCCAATGCCCTGAAGATCCCTCTCTTTCCCTTGTTCCACAGCCGGCCACCCAAACCTCTGGACCCTTCTCCTGCATATTTATTAAATTGATACTTTTACTTTTCCTTTACCTTCACCACTATCTCCTTAGATCATCTCTCACTCCCAGACCAATGTGATAACCTGGGTTTTCAGAACAAACACAAAAGGTTAATCTTTCTCCAGAGAGTTTCTCTGTTGCTTGCTTTTATATCTATAGAAAGGCATTTCAAAGACATTTCTTTTAGAGGTTGCATCCCCCAAAAAAGCAACATCCTAGCATTTCCAAATTTAGACCATTTTAATTACATAAAAAGCATTCACCTGATATAATATTGCGATCAGGATTAAATTTAAGAGACCAGATAATCCACATTTGTGTTCTAAATAAATTCCATAATAACTTATAAATCTGTTTCTGAAATAATCATTTACTATAAAGAAACCATTAATATTCACAAGTGTCAAACAGTATCTATTATTTTTTAAAAGTAAAAGAATAAAAAGAATGGCAAAGCTTATTTCTCTAAGGCGGTTCCCTTTCACTGTTAGAGAGCCTCATCACTGTAATTCTAAGAAATATTTTCTTGTGATCTTTGTCTAATCCATGAATCATCTTCCTCAATTTAAAATTACAACTGAGGGGCGCCTGGGTGGCTCAGCTGGTTAAGCTAACTGCTTTCGGCTCAGGTCATGATCCTGGAGACCTGGGATCGAGTCCCACATCGGGCTCCCTGCTCGGCGGGAGGCCTGCTTCTCCCTCTCTCAGTCCCTCTGCTTGTGTTCCCTCTCTCACTGTGGTTCTCTCTGTCAAATAAATAAATAAAATCTTAAAAAAAAAAATAAAATTACAACTGAGATTGGTATCAATTTCTACCCCTGGTTACATCCACATAGTATATTACCCCTAGTATAATTTAGAAAAAAAGAGACAAGAGAGCCAGGCCAAGATGATTACACTCCCAATCAACCAATTAATCAATGAGTCAACCAATTGTCAAAAGTATTTCTCATGCCAGAGATACACATGAACTCAAAAACCTAGTTAACTTTCTTGTGATAAAGTCCCATTTCTCTTGACTTTGGCTGTCATTCAGGAAAAAAGTAGAAAATGTACACCCTTTGAGCAACCTTCCTCACTTACGATGTAACATCCTTCAGTGCTCACATTTACATAAGGCTCTCTGCAGGGCTCTTACATTGGCTCTTCCTTCTTCCAAGCTCACTCTCTCACACAGTTCCGGCCTCTGCTCCATGGTTACAGCCTCAGAAGCCTTCTCCTAGCCACTTCGATAAAATGCTACCCCTCATTTGCTGGCCCCTGATGCGTTTTCTTCATCGCATTTATTACTCACTGACATATTCATTCCTCTGACGGTTGCCTCCCATCAAACTGCCAGCTCAACATGGGCAAAGATTTTGTTTCGAAAATCCCATCTCCGCACTGCCTTGAGAGCTGCTTCACAAGGATGAAGACCTTAGCGAACAGTTGTTGAGAAAGTGAATGAAAGGGCACTGGGGAGGGGCGCCTGAGTGGCTCGGTTGGGCGACTGCCTTCGGCTCAGGTCATGATCCTGGAGACCAGGGATCGAGTCCCACATCGGGCTCCCTGCTCGGCAGGAAGCCTGCTTCTCCCTCTCTCACTCCCCCTGCTTGTGTTCCCTCTCTGGCTGTGTTTCTTTCTGTCAAATAAATAAAATCTTTAAAAAAAAAGGGCACTGGGGTGGCTCAGTCAGTGAAGTGTCCAACTTTTGACTAAAATTCAAGTCATGATCTCAGGATCATGAAATTGAGTCCCGTATCAGGCTCTGCACTGGCCATGGAGCCTGCTTAAGATTTTCTCTCTCCCTCTGCCTCCTCCACCTCTCTCCACCACTGTGTGCTCGTTCTCTCTCTCTCTCTCTCTCTCTCAAATAAATAGATAAAATCTTTAAAAAAAAAAAAAGAAAAACTGAATGAAATAAATCTAGGAGTCAGTGAAACTCTAGGAAGACAGTTGTTTGGAAATACAATGATACCATTATTAACTTAAAAAAAATTCTTATTTAAATAATTCCATTTTTTTCTTTTTCTCTCCCTTTATTTACTTATTAAAAATTGCATTAAAGTATAATTAACAGTGTTATACTAGTTTTAGGTGAATGTTATAATGACTCAGCAATTCTGTACATTACTCAGTGCTTATCATGCTGAGTGTAGTTTTATTATTTCTTTTGTATACTTCTCAGCAGATCAGGGAGATGGGGTTGACTTAGAGCCTCGGTCCACGAACACAGACATTGACACTTTTTATTTATTTATTTTAAAGAGAAAGAGAGAGAGAGATGGTACAAGCAAGGGCAAGGGCAGAGGGAGAGAGAGAGAATCTCAAGCTGACTCCCTGCTGAGTGCAGAGCAGGATGACATGGGCTCAATCTCATGACCCTGAGATCATGACCAGAGCTGGAATCAAGCATTGGACGCTTAACCCACTGACACTTACAGGAGGACTCCCTCTGGCTCCTAACGTTTTTAACTCCTTTAGTTTTTAACTAAAACGGACATCACAAGGCATATGTTCAGACTACATGTATTCTTAGTTAACTCATAGTTCGTTCTTGTCACCCAGCCCTAGGGTTTAGGACCACAGGGGAATGGTACTTAAGAATCATGAAGAGGAACACTCTGACTTTACAAACCAGTTGCCAGACATCTGGCTAGCCCTTAGCGCTTGCCCAAAGTTATGTGGCAAGGTCAAGTGGCAGAAAAGGACCGTGTGGCCTGACTCTCAGTCCAGTGTTCTCCTCCCTTCCCTGTTTATACCAATGGCAAAAGTTGTCCGTCAATAAAAATGAGCCTTAAAAGACATGAAACATGCAGTACAATATTATAAATGTAAAGAATACTTGGCTTAAAATATCTACATTAAAAAAGTACTATTTTGCATTAATGATTTGGATTAATAATTTATGGGGAATGAGAACGCTAGCTGCAGCAGCATGTAGAAACCTCCACGGTCCTTCCGCATGTCTTCTGGGATTAAGCAAAATGATAGATTGTTAAGTAAAGGGAAGGTAGCATTTGCAGTTGAGGCGACGCAGGAGGGTATGAAAGAGGAGTGGAAATGACATACGGTTATCAGAACGTAAACACATATTCATCAGTAGAACATAAATAAATGTAATGCTCCATTCTAACATGTTGGTGTAGACAGGAATCTTGTAGACACAAGTGGGTAGTGATGAAGTAATGAATGATAGCGATGAATGACTTCATAGTTACGAAGCTGATGACGCTCCAAACTCAGGGCCCCTCCCCTTTGTGAGCAATTCCCAAAGCTCTAGGACGATCTCTAGCAACGTGTTCACATGACTGTGTTTTATAGTATTCGCCACTTTTAAAATATTTAAATTCAATTAATTAACATATATTATTGGTTTCAGAAGTACAGGTCTATGATTCATGAGTCTTATATAATACCCCATGCTCCTTATATCATATGCTCTCTAATATCCATTACACTCTCCAGCTACTGTTTTGTGGGGTTTTTTTTTAAAGATTTTACTATTTATCTGAAAGAGAGTGAACGACAAAGCACAAGCAGGGGAGGGGTAGAGAGAGAAGCAGACTCCCTGAAGAGCAGAGAGCCCCACATGGGGCTTGATCCTGGGACCCCGGAATCATGACCTGACCCAAAGGCAGACATTTAACGGATTGAATCACCCAGGCACCCCAATATTTGCTACTGGTTGAGACCGCCATCCCCACTCAGACTATTCCATTACCATATTCCCCTCATGTCGGATAGTGTTGGAGTGGCCACAGCTGCTTTTGAGATTCAGCTAACGGGAACTTGAGTTTGAAAACAGGTTTTTTTGGTTTCGTGTGATATGGTTACACAGTTATGCAGGTCACTTCTATTTCATAGTATAGTCATTCTCAGCACAGAAAAAGCGTCCAGGGGGCTCCTGGGTGGCTCTGTATGTTAAGTGCCTGCAGTCAGCTGAGGTCATGATCCCAGGGTCCTGGCAGCTAGTCCTGCATTGGGCTCCCTGCTCAGTGGGGAGTCTGCTTCTCCCTCTTCCACTGTCCGTCCCCCCGCATTGTGTGCACTCTTTCTCTTAAATAAATAAAATCTTAAAAAAAGAAAGAAAGAAAGAGCCTGCAGGAACACTCCTGCTGCCCACCGGGCTGACGCACCTGGCATTGCGATTCAAGGACAATGGTGATAAACTTTATGGAGTGATGGCAATTTAAGAGTAATTAAACCTACTGACCGCAAGAAAAGGTAAAAAGCCCTGAAACCTTATAGTTCATACTTGAAAGAAATAAGGTAAAGATTTTTCAATTTGATGATGATCCTACACATTTAAATGACCTAAATATAAAATGTTAGTAATTACCAAAACAGACAAACAAAAACAAACCCCTCCAACCCACCAAGCTAGAAACAGAATTATCTTTCTATTCTTTTACAGAAAATACTATAAAATTGTCATTAGAAGAGGTGATTTGAGAATATACAGCCACAAATTCCAAGGAAAAAAGTATTATGGAGCATTTCAGTTAGTTAACAAAGATACTATATTTGTAGATTTGTGATTTGGGGGTATTATTAGCATCTAAAAATTTGTTGTGATTTCTTTTCTCATTCTAAATAAATACATCTGCACTTAATTTTGGATGTGTGATTTTGTATGTTTTTCCTTAAAGAGATCTTTGCCCTTACCCAAAATTGTCTAAACTTCCAATACGGATGCATAAAACCCGAACCCAGCCCTGTTCAGCAGCACGTACTTCATGTGCCTTCCTGCATTTCATGAATGTCTTAAATCACAGGTTCTAACGCACAAGATCCGTCTAGATGTAGGACATTTTCCACATTGCTTAGCATAGCACATTCAAGCAATAAATGTATTTTAATGCAGGACAACGTTTAAAAGGCAATGGTAAGTTATTTCTTTTCTGTTACTTAAGGCAGATTTGGACTGATTTAAACATTCTTAAAAGGGAATGATCACATTATAACTGCATTAGGATTGATGAAGCAACTTTTATTTTATTTTTTAAAGATTTTATTTGTTGGGGTGCCTGGGTGGCTCAGTCGGTTAAGCGACGGCTTTCAGCTCAGGTCATGATCCCAGAGACCCGGGATGGAGCCCCACATCGGGCTCCCTGCTCCGCGGGAAGCCTGCTTCTCCCTCTCTCACTCCCCCTGCTTGTGTTCCCTCTCTGGCTGTGTGTGT
>PITA01000805.1:218019-235193 GCA_004023965.1 Spilogale gracilis | reverse complement strand
AAGTCTCTGTTGTTTCGTTTCCCTCCCTAGATTACCCTAGTTCCCATTTACTTTTCTTCTCCCACTTTATTTGACAGAGAGAAATACAGCCAGAGAGGGAACACAAGCAGGGGGAGTGAGAGAGGGAGAAGCAAGCTTCCCGCCGAGTAGGGAGTCTGATGCAGGACTCGAACCCGGGTCTCCAGGATCATGACCTGAGCTGAAGGCAGTCGCCCAACCAACCGAGTCACCCAGTCACCCCTCATTTTCTTTTTTTTTTAAGATTCTATTTATTTATTTATTTGTTTGTTTGTTTGTTTGTTTTTATTCATTTATTTGACACAGAGAGAGGTCACAAATAGGCAGAGAGGCAGGCAGAGAAAGAGGTAGAAGCAGGCTCCCTGACAAGCAGAGAGCCCGATGTGGGACTTGATTCCAGGACCCTGAGATCATGACCGGAGCTGAAGGCAGAGGCATAACCCCTGAGCCACCCAGGTGCCCAGCCATGTGGTCTTCTATAACACATCTCATTTCATCTTCACTATGATGACTACTCACCTCACACAAAAAATGTTTGCTATACTGAACTAACTTTAATTTCCCCAACTCTGGGAATTGTGAGAATGCCTAGATATTTAACATATAAATATTGCCTCTGAAAATTCTCATATAATCTTATACACATCCCTCTAGAAAATGAATACAACTATTCTATTCCTCATTCACATGTTATATTGAATGCGTATTAAAGTCCATAAAAACTATATATGAAGAAGCAAACAGAAATTATGCTTTGCTATTTCTCCTTTATAGGTACTTTTTAACTCTTTAAAGTATTTTATTATTTTATATTTTATTTTATTTATTTTATTTTATTACAGGATCATTAACATACAATGTTATATTAGTTTCAGGTGTACAATATAGTAATTAAACAATTCCATACATCACCCAGTAAAGTGGACCACTTAATCCTCATCATGTATTTCACCATGCCCTCACCCACATCCCCTCTGTTAAACATTAGTTTTTTTTTTTCTCTATAGTTGAGTCTTCTTCTTTATTTCTCTTTCTCCATCTTTATCTCCTTCCCGCTCTCTCTCTTTCCCCAGGATGTGTGTTTTCTTTCTTAAAATCCACATATGTGTGAATCATGCTATTTGTCTGTCTCTGACTGAGTTATTTCTTTCAGCATTATCTTCTCTACCTGCACCCATGTCACTCCAAATGGCAAGATTTCATTATTTTCTATGACTGAATAATATACCACTGTGTGTTTGAGTGTGTGTGTGTGTGTGTGTGTGTGTGTGTGTGTGTGTACTGCTTCTTTATCCATTCACCCATCGATGGATACTTGGGTTGATTCCATAATTTGGCTATTACAAATAATACTGCTATAAACATAGGGGTGCATGTATCTTTTTGAATTACTGTTCTTATACTTTGGGGGTAAATTCCTAGAAGTGTCCTTATTAGGTAATAAGATAATGTTTTTTAACTTTTTTAAAAAAAGATTTTATTTATTTGACAGAGAGAAACAGAGCTGGAGAGGGAACACAAGTAGGGGGAGTGAAAAAGGGAGAAGCAGGCCTCCTGGCAAGTAGGGAGCCCAATGTGGGGCTCAATCCCAGAACTCTGGGATCATGACCTGAGCCAAAGGCCGGTGCTTAATGACTGAGCCACCCAGGCGCCCCTATTTTTAACATTTTGAGGAACCTCCATACTGTTTTACACAGTAGCTGCACCAGTTTTTATTCCCATCAACAGTCATGAGGGTTCCTTTTTCTCCACATTTCTCTCCAGCACTTGTTTCTTGTGTTGTTGATTTTAGACATTCTGACAGGTATGAGATGATATCTCATTGTAGATTTCATTTTCATTTTTCTGGTGTTGAGAGATGTTGGTCATATTTTCATGTGTCTGTTGACAATCTGTATATCTTCTTTGGAGAAATATCTGTTCATGTCTTCTGTCCATTTTTTAATTGGATTATTTGTTTTGTGGGTATTGAGTTGTATAAGTTCTTTATATATTTTGAATACCCATCTTTTATCAGATAAGTAATTTGAAAATATCTTCTCCTATTCTATTGGTTGATTTTTACTTTTGTTTCTTATTACCTTTTCTGTGAAGAAGCTTTTTATTTTGATGTAATCCCAATAGGTTATTTTTGCTTTCACTTCCCTTGTCTCAGGAGACATATCAAGAAAAAAATGTTGTAATGGTCAATGTCAAAGACCTTACTGCCTGAGTCCTCTTCTATGATTTTTATGATTCCAGGTGTCATATTTTGGTCTTTAAGTGATTTTGAATTTATTTTTGTGTATGGTGTACAAAAGTGGTCCAGTTTTATTTTTTCCATATAGCTTTCCAGTTTTCCCAACACCATTTGTTGAAGAGACAGATTTTTGTCATTGTATATTCTTCCTGTTTTGTTAAAGATTAATTTAACATATAGTTGTGGGTTTATTTCTGTGTTTTTTATTCTATTCCAGTGATCTACATGTTTATTTTTTCCTACTTTTTCTCTTTCAAATGGTATTGGATTATGTGATCATTTTTCTGCCTTTTCATTTCTTTATGTTTATCTTGTTATTTATTTATTCTTAGGGTGAGAGTTTCAATTATAATATTTCTTTGTTTTTTCTTTCTATGTGGTTTAAATATAATACTGTTTTGGCTATGTCATCCAAATATTGATATGGTCCATTTTAATTTCCATTTAATTCAATGTATTTTTTATTTATTTTGAGACTTCTTTCTTTTCCCATAGATATTTTTTTTTTCTCCTTAGAAATGTCCTCCTGGTTTCCCTCTATATGGAGACTTTCTTGTTATCTTCCTGTTATTGTTATTTTCAACAGAAAACAAAATTCATATGACTTCAATTCTTTTAAAAATATAGATTTTGTTATATATATATTTATATTTAAAGAATATATATATAGGTTATATATATGTGTGTATATATATATATATAAAACCTCAGGATACAGTTTATCTTGAGTGTTCTATAGGTATTGGAAAATATGTGTCTACTGCCATTGTTTGGGTGGAAGGTTACATAGATGTAAATTAGATCCTTCTGGTTGATATTGTTGAGTTGTTTTATATCTTTGTTAATTGATTTTTATTGTTTTATTAATTGGTGCAAAACAGGTGTCAGAAGTCTCCACCTACAATCATTATATCTCTATTTCTTTTCTCACTTTATTGTTTTTTGTTTGTTTTTGTTTTGGTTTTGTTTTGTTTTGTTTCGTTTTGCTTCACATAGCTTTCAGCTCACTTGTTTGGCAAATACATTTAGAATTACTATTTTCTTGGGATGATGCTTTTATCATTTTGAAATGTCTCTCTCTGTCTATCCCTGGTGATTTTCTTTCCTCAAATGTATATTTTATAAGAAAAGTATGTATCTATTCACACTTTCTTTTAATTGCATGGTCATTATTTTTATCCTTTTTCTTTCTACCTGCTTATGTAATTATATATAAAATGAGTTTATTGAAGATAGTATAGAGTTGGATCATTAACTTATCCATTCTGCCAATTACTATATTTGACAATATACACTTATTAATTATTGATATCTTATTATCAATAATTTAGGTCTCAAACTTGTAATCTAATTTTTTTATTTCTTCCTTTGTTTATTTGTTTCAGGAGTAGATTTTAGTAATTCATCACTTACATATAACCCAGGTTTTATCACATATGCCATCCTTAATACCCATACTGCTTGATACCCATCCCTGACACAAACTTTCAGTTTGCTTTCTATAGTTGAGTCTCTTATGCTTTGCTTTCTTCTCTTTTCAATTCCCTCTTCCACTATGTTCACCTGTTTTTCTTTTTCTTAAATTCCACATATGAGTGAAATCATATGGTATTTGTTTTTCTCTGACTGACCCATTTCACTTAGCATAATACACTCTAGGTCCATCCACATTATTGCAAATGTGAGATTTCAGTCCTGCCTCTATCACATCTTCTTTATCCATTCATTGGTCAGTGGACATTTGGGCTACTTCTATAATTTGGCTATTGTTGATAATGTTGATGTAAACATCATGGTGAATATGCCCCTTCAAATTAGTGTTTTTGTATATTTTGGGTAAATAACTAGTACTGCAATTGTCGGGAATACAGTAGATATATATATAATATTTTATTTATTTGACAGAAAGAAATACAGCCAGAGAGGAAACACAAGCAGTGGGAGTGAGAGAGGGAGAAGCAGGCTTCCTGCTGAGCAGGGAGCCTGATTCGGGGCTCGATCCCGGGACTCCAGGATAATGACCTGAGCTGAAAGCAGAGGCTTAACCACTGAGCATCCCAGGCACCCCAGTAGTTCTATTTTTAACTTTTTGAGGACCTCCATACTATTTTCCAGAGTGGCTGAATCAGTTTGCATTCCTCCCAACAGTGTAAAATGTTCCCCTTTCTCCAGATCCTTGCCAACACCTGTGCCTTCTTGTGTTGTTACTTTTACCCATTTTCACAGCTTTGAGGCGATATCTCATTCCAGTTTGGATTTGTATTTTCTTGATGATGAGTGACGTTCAGTATCTTTTGATATGTCTTTGAGCCATCTGAATGTCTTCTTTGGAAAAATGCTTATTCATGTCTTCTGCCCATTTCTTACCTGGATTATTTGGGGGTGGTTTATGGTTGTTGAGTTCGATAAGGCCTTTACAGATCTGGAATACTAAAGCATTATCAGATATGTCATTTGCAAATATCTTCTATTTTCAGTTTTGTTGTTTTTTTTCCTATGCTGTGTAGAAATTTCTTCCTTGATGAAGTCCAAATAATTCATTTTGCTTTTTTTCCCTCTTGCCTCCAGAGATGTGTCTAATAAGAAGTTGCCCTGTTCAGGGGTGCTTGAGTGGCTCAGTTCTTAACCATCTGTCTTTGGCTCAGGTCATGATCCCAGAGTCCTGGGATCCAGCCCCACATCGGGCTCCCTGCTTGGTGGGAAGCCTGGTTCTCCCTCTCTCACTCCCCCTGCTGTGTTCCCTCTCTAGATGTGTTTCTCTCTGTCAAATAAATGAATAAAATCTTTTAAAAAAAGAAGTTGCTCTGTCTGTGGTCCAAGAGGTTTTTGCTTCTGTTTTTCTCTAGAATTTGGATGGTTTCCTGTTTCACATGTAGGTCTTTCATACATTTTAAATTTATTTTTTCATATGGTGTAAAAAGTGGTCCAGTTTCATTCCTGTGCATGTTGCTGTCCAATTTCTCTAACACAATTTGTTGAAGAGACAGTCTTTTTCCATTTGATACTGTTTCCTGCTTTGTCAAAGTTTAGTTGACCATGTAGTTTTGGGTCCATCTCTCTGTTTTCTCTTCTGCCCCATTGACCTATGTGTCTATCTTTCTGCTTGTATTACTTTCTTGATGATTACACCTTTGTAATATAGCTTGAAGTCTGGAATTGTGATGCCTCTGGCTTCACTTTGTCTTTTTCATGATTATTTTGGTTATTCAGGGTCTTTAGTGGATTCATACAAATTTTAGGATTGTTTGTTCTAGCTCTGTGAAAAATGCTGGTGGTATTTTGATAGGGATTGCATTAAAAAGGTAGATTATTTTTGGTAGCATAAACATTTTAACAGTATTTGTTTTCTAACCCATGAACATGAGATGTTTTTCCATTTCTTTGTGTCATCAATTTATTTTATAAGTGTTTTATAGTTTTGATAGTACAGATGTTTTACTTTTTGGGTTAGGTTTATTCCCAGGTGTCTTGAGGATTTTGGTGCAGTTGTAACTGGACTGGTTCTTTGATTTATCTTTCTGCTGTTTCATTATTTGTGTATATAAATGCAAGATATTTCTGCACATTGATTTTTATATTCTTCAAACATGCTGATTTTTAAAAATCAATAATAGCAAGTTTTTTTATGGAATCTCTTGTTTTTTTCTACAAAGATTATCATATCGTATGTGAACAATAAAAATTTAACTTCTTCCTTGCCCATTTGGATGCATTTTATTCTTTTTTTTTTTTTTTTTGGTTGATTGCTCAAGCTAGTACTTACAGTACTATGTTAAATAACTGTGGCAAGAGTGGACATCAGTGTTTTGTTCCTGACCATAGAGGAAAAGCTCTCAGTGTTTCCCACTGAAGATGATATTAGCTGTGTGTTTTTTTGTAATTGGCCTTTATGATGTTGAGGTATGTTCCCTCTAAACCTACTGTGTTGAGGGTTTGTATCATGAATGGATGTTTTATTTTGTCAAATGTTTTTTTTTTCACCCACTGAAAGGATCATATGTCTCCTCTCCTTTCTTTTATTTATATGGTGTGTCATGTGGTTTTGTTTGGGGATACTGAACCTTGCTTGCACCCCAGGAATAAATCTCACTTTATTGTGGTGAATAATTATTTCAATATACTGTTAAATTTGATTTGTTACTATCTTGTTGAGAATTTTTTCATCTATATTCATCAGGGATATTGGTCTATAAGATTCCTTTTTAATGGATTTTTGGTGTTGGAATCAAGGTAATTCTGGTCTTGTAAGAGTTTGGAAGTTTTCCTTCCATTTCTATTTTTGGAACAGTTTGGGACAAATAGGTATTAACTCTTCTTTAATTGTGTAGTAGAATTACCCAGGGAACCATCTGGCCCTGGGGCTTTTGTTTTTCAGGAGATTTCTTATCACTGATTCAATTTATTTCCTGGTTATTGATCTGTTTCAATTTTCTATTTCTTCCTGTTTCAGTTTTGATGGTTTATATGTTTCTAGGAATTTATCCATTTCTTCCAGATTGTCCAATTTGTTGGCATGTAATTTTTTTAAACTATTATTTTACAATTGTATTTCTTTGCTTTTGGTTGTGATTTCTCCCCTTTCATTTTTGTTTTTATTTGTTTGGGTCTGTTCTCTATTCTTTTTGATAGATCTGGCTAGATATTTATCAATTTTACTAATTCTTTCAAAAACCAGGTACAAGATCATCTATCTGTTTTACTGGGTGTTATTTTTTTTCCTATGACATTTATTTCTGCTTTAATCTTTATTATTCCCCTGTTTCTGCTGGCTTTTTGCTTTTTATTTCTTTTTCCTTCATTGCTATTTGTCATTTGAATATCTTTTTGGATTGCATTTTATTTTTCTATATGGTCTTTGACCTTATCTCCTAGAAGTAGAGGAGAGAGAGGGTGGGGAGGACAGGTATTCAAAAAAAATCTAAAAATATCCCAAATTTGACAGAAGACATGAACCTAGACATTTTAAAACCTGAGAAAATTCCAAATAGGATAAATCCAGATAAATTCATACCAAAATACATCATAGCCCAAGTCATAAAAAGTAAAATAAGAGGAAAATATTTTGAAGCAGCAAGAGATTAATGATATCTTACATGTAGAAGAAAACCAATCTAATGGCTACAGATTTCTTTTCAAAGAATATGGAGTCTAGAAGGAAGTAGTAAAGCACTTTATTATAAAATATTGGCTTAATAGTGTTTCTGGATTACTGGCATTTTCAGTATCAAATATAGGATATATGAGGTACAAAAATAACCAGAGTACTAACCACCATGTTGTTCCTCACTCCTTGAGGTCCCTGGTAAGCCCAACTTCTTTTGGTCTTTTATATTCTTTTTAAATATCTTTTTTGTGTATAATGTCCATCTTTTTAAAGATTTTATTTATTTATTTATTTATTTGAGAGAGAGAGAGAGAGAGAGAGAGAGAGAGAGAGAGCGCATGAGAGGAGAGAAGGTCAGAGGGAGAAGCAGACTCCCTGTGGAACTGGGAGCACAATGTGGGACTCAATCCTGGGACTCTGAGATCATGACCTGAGCTGAAGGCAGCTGCTTAACCAACTAAGCCACCCAGGAGCCCATATAATGCCCATAATTTTTACCTGTACTTGTTGTGAGGAATAGAATAAAATATGTCTACTTCATTTTTCTAGAAGCAGAAATGGATAAATATTTTTTAAACTTTGTCTTAATGATTTTATTTAATTTTGGGTTTATTAAAGTAATTTATTTGCTGCTCAGCAATATTTATACTTATTCCATTAATCTCATGCATTTCTTTGTCTTCTAAATTTTTATTTTATCAAATTTCTCATTTTCTCTTATATATTCAGTCTTTCCTCCCTTAAATATTCCTTTTGCCTCTCAATGTAGATTCTTAGCTCCCTTATATCTTAGAAGGAAAAAGAAGAAAAGCCTGCCCCAAATCACAGTACTCATAATACTCATCTCCTTTATTATTGCAATGAATCTTTCACCAACATGACCACTGACACAAAAGAGTTTTATGTACCAGATTTGCCTCTAATTAATTTGTTATAGACATGTCACATAACTTCTCTGGAATTTGCCTTCAAAATTGGCAAAAATGTTGAATGTAAGGAAATTGTTTTAACATTGTGTGAGGTTATACATCTATGAAGTATTTGATATTATTGGCTGTATTTTCAACTTGGGAATGTTCAAAAAGCAGAATTTAAATTACAAAAATAAAAAAATCCTCTTTTTTCTGCAGTCTCTCTATTGACATTGCATGATTTCATTTTTATCTTCTATGTTCCTGATTTTTTGGGTCTAGGTATAACTGGAAGTGCAAGTATAGACACTCACAAATGCCATTAGAATCACCTTACTATTTAGCCCTTGCATATGGCTCACCTGCTGCTGAGTTTCTCTTCCCACTAGTTACTGAAACAACACACTCTGCCTTAGCCAAGAGTGGGTAACTTGACACAGGTATCTCTTCCTACCACAGACTTACTATGCCAACATATGAAGCATGGGTGATCACTAAGGGCATTGCCCCCAAACTAGTGAGAAGGCTATAGGTAGATGAACCATGCAGAAGAAGGGGCTTCAATTCTTCAAGCATATATTGCATTGTCTCAGTTAATTTCAATAAATAAATAAATAAATAATATATAGTTATTAATAATTTCAAAATGATGACTACAAATCATTATACTCAAACTGGGATACCCTCTGAGCATAAATCCTTGTGTGATGACACTGGTCACACATACTTTGGCAGCCCTACTCCCCAATTATAAGCCACTCTTAACTCCCAGTTTCTTACAAAAGTAATCTAAGATCCTTAGGTTGCCATTTAAGGCCCTCCAACATCTAAGTTTCAAATCCACCTTAGATGTTATAGAAGTGAGATAATGACTATGAGGAAGAAAACACTATCCACATGGCTTAGAAAATAAACATGGAACATAAGATAAAAGGAGAATTTAAAGATAATTTAAGGTTTTGGTCCATAGGAACTTGGGAGATTCTAGTGACATTTTAGGGGTTGAATATGCCTAGTTACTGGAGCTCCTTTGTCTAGAAGATGAGAAAAGAGAGACTTTGAAGAATCAGTGACACCAAATTGCATTAAATGACTTCAAAGTTACATTTACTTATACTATTTTATATATCTGTTTCCAACAGGTATTTGAAAAAGACTAACTGTTGTCAGGAGAGGGGCATGTATATGCTTAAGATACAAACTGAGGAGTCATTCACATAAACATAATAGTAGACACTGTGTGATAACACTAAAGGAGAGGTTCAGCAAAACTTCTTAATTCTGGGAGGATGGGTTGTCTGCAGCTCATAAAGGAAAAAGCCACAGACTGTTGCTCCACTGTTATTACATATGACTATGGTTTTTTGTCCAAGAGTAATCCATTTCTTCTGCACTAAATATGGTCCAATTGTGAGTATTCTGATTCAAACAAACAGAACGTCAAATGTTTTTCACTGGATAAATCTTGTGTGCCTTGACCCAGTTGGTTTTTTAGGGAAAGAATAATATCCAGGACTGGGGTAGAACTGATAGATTTCTTGTGGTGTATGAAACCTCACTTTAATGGCTATGTTATGAATTAGAATAGGGAGTAAAGTCCTCTTTTTTCCATGTTTTAGTAAAATGAACAAAACATATACCATCTTAACCATTTTTGTTGAAGTATAATGAACTTACAATATCAAATTAGTTTCACAAGTCAAACATATTGAAAATAATTCTATGCATTACCTAGTGTTCACCATAGTGCATGATCTTAACTATTTTTAAGAGTGTAGTTCAGTGGTATTAAATACATTCATAATGTGCTACCATCACCACCATTCATTTCCCAAAAAAAAAAAAAATTCATCTTGTAAAATTGAAACTCTTACTCATTAAACAATAATTCCTGTTCTCTCTCCCCCACACCCCCTGGAAACCACCATACTCTTTTCTACCTCTATAATATTGAATACACTCTATACTTTATATAAATGGAATCATGGTATTTGCCATTTTATAATTGGTTTATTTCACTTATCAAAATGCTCCCAAAGTCTTTCATTTTGTTGCTTATGTGAGAATTTTCTTCATTTTTAATTATGAATACTATTCAGTTACATGTAAATATAACATTTTGTCCTCCCTTATCTGTCAATGGAAATTTGTATTGTTTTTATCTTTTTGCTATTGTGAATAATAATGCTACAAACATGAGTGCAAAAATATCTTCAGTCTCTTCTTCCAATTCTTTTGAGTATATGTGCATACGTAAAATCACTGGATCAAATTGTATTTATATTTTCAATTCTTTGAGGAACTGGAACTGCCAGATAGTTTTCCACAACTTTATCATTGTACTTCCCAATAAACAGTGCCCAAGTGTTCCAATTTCTTGACATTATTGCCAACACTATATTCTTTCTTTCACTTCTTTCTTTCTTTCTTTCTTTCTTTCTTTCTTTCTTTCTTTCTTTCTCTCTTTTTCTTTTGACATAGCCATCCTAATGGTTTTTTGGTTTTGATTTACATTTTTCAAATAATTAGAAATCTCTAGCCTCTTTACATATGCCCATTGGCCATGTCTGTATCTTTGAAGAAATATCTATTCACCTCCATTGCCCATTTTTTAATTGGATTTTTTTTTCATTTTATTTTGTTGAGGTTTAGTTGTTCTGCATATATTCTGGATATTAATCCTTTATCAAATATATTATTTGAAATTTCTTTCTTTGCATTTTGTGGCTTGCCTCTATACTCTGCTGATAGTGCCTTTTGATGTATATTTTAGAAATTAAGTCCAATTCTATTTTTATTTTGCTGCTGTACTTTAGTATCTTATTAAAGAAATTATTGCCAAATCCAATGTTGTGAATATTTTTCCCAAAGCAGTTTATAGTTCTTATATTTTGTTCTTTGATATTTTTGGTTATTTTTTGTATATGGTGTGTGATAAGTACCTAATGTAATTTTCATACAAATAGTCACATTTCCCTACACGATTTATAAAAAGACCTTTTTTTCCCCATTGAAAGTTCCTGATTACATTGTCAAAAATTATTTGAACATTTATGTAAAGGTTTATTACAGGGCTCTCTAGTCTGCTCCATTAGATCGTATATCTGTCTTTATCCTCATACTACACTGTTTTGATTACTCTAGATTTGTAGTAAGCTTGAAATTATATAGATATAGATATAGGTATAGATATAGATATAGATATAGATATAGATATAGATATAGATATAGATATAGATATAGATATAGATATAATCAGATCTCCTTCTTATTCAAAATTGCTTGGCAGTTTTGGGTCCTTAAGATTCTATATGAATTTAAGGATGATTTTTCTATTTAGGCAAAAAGTTATTGAGTTTTGCAAGGGATTTCATTGAATCTGTAGATCACATTGAGTAGTATGGAAATATTAACAGTATTGAATTTTCCAATCCATCAATATGAAGTCTGATTCCATTGTTATGTCTTATTTTTAATATCTTGCAGCTATGTTACATATTTTTCATCATATTTTTCATCTACTTGATTTATCACTAAGGTTTTTTGTACAGTACTGCAAATAATCTTAATTTCTTTTTTAGCTATTCATTGTCCATTTGCAAGGATGAAACTAGAGTGTATTTGGCTAAGTGAAATAAGTCAGAGAAAGACAAGTGGGATATGACTTCATTCATATGTGGAATTTAGGAAACAAAACAGATTAACATTGGAGAAGGGAAGGGAAAATAAAATAAAATAAAAAAGGAGAGGAAGGCAAACCACAAGAGATTCTTAACAATAAGGAATGAACTGGGGGTTGCTGTACAGAAGGTGGGTTTGGGGGATGTGGTAATTGGATGATGAGCATTAAGGAGAACATGTAATGTAATGAGCACATTGTGCTATACATTATTCATGAATCACTAAATTCTAACTCTGAATTTAATAATAAACTTATTGTACCTAACTTGAATTTAAATAAAATATTTTTTAAAGGATAGGATAAGAAGATATCTCTCAGAAGATGAAATGAAGAATGAGGGAAAGGATATGAAATGGGAATGAGAATAGGCACCAAAGGAGAAATAATGGGGGGTAGGATAGGTGAATTACTTTTGTTATTATAAAAAATAATAGGCAAGGTATAAAGGCAACCCAAGGGCCCATTCATAGCTGAATAGATAAAGAAGAATTGTCAGAAAAGGAATACTATTTAACCATAAAAAGAATTAATTCTTGTCATTTTTATTAACTTTTTAAAAATAATTTATTTAATTTTATTTTTTCAGTGTTCCAAGATACATTGTTTATGCACCACACACAGGGCTCCATGCAATACGTGCCCTCCACAATACCCACCAGGCTCACCCACCCTTCAACACCCTCCTTTCCAAACCCTCAGTTTGTTTCTCAGAGTCCACAGTCTCTCATGCTTTGCCTCACTCTCTGATTTACCCCAGTTCACATTTCCTTTCCTTCTTCTAATGTCCTCCATGTTATTCCTTATACTCTACAAGTAAGTGAAACCATATGATACTTGACTTTCTTTGCTTGGCTTATTTCACTCAGCATAATCTCCTCCCATCCCATCCACATTGATACAAAAGTTAGGTATTCATCCTTTCTGATGGAGGCACAATATTCCATTTTATATATATGGGCCACATCTTCTTTATCCATCCGTCTATTGAAGGGCACCTTGGATCTTTCCACAGTTTGGCGGTTGTGACCAGTGGTGCTATGAACTTTGGGGTACATATGACGCTTATTTTCACTACATTTATATCGTTGGGATAAATAACCAGTAGTGTAATTGTCGGGTCATAGGGTATCTCTATTTTTAACTTTTTAAGGAATCTCCACACTGTTTTCCAAAGTGGCTGCACCAACTTGCATTCCCAACAATACTGTGAGATGGTTCCCCTTTCTCCACATCCTCTTCGGAACTTTTTGTTTCCTGTCCTGTTAATTTTGGCCACTCTAACTAGTGTAAGGTGGTATCTCAATGTGGTTTTGACTTGAATTTCCCTGATGGCTAATGATGATGAACATTTTTTCATGTGTCTGTTAGCCATTTGTATGTCTTCTATGCAGAAGTGTCTGTTCATTTCTTCTGCCCATTTTTTGATGTGATCATTTTTGGGATGGGGTTGAGTTCGAGGAGTTCTTTTTAGATGTTGGATATCAGCCCTGTGTTGGTAGTGTCATTTGCAAATATCTTCTCTTATTCCATGTGTTCCCTCTTTGTTTTATTGATTGTTTCCTTTGCTGTGCAGAAGGTTGTTTATATATATATAAAGTTCCAAAAGTTCATTTTCACTTTTGTTTCCTTTGCCTTTGGAGATGTGTCTTGAAAGAAGTCACTGTGGCTGATATCGAAGAGGTTACTTCCTATGTTCTCCTCTAGGATTTTGATGGATTCCTGCTTCATGTTGAGGTCTTTCATCCATTTTGAGTTTATCTTTGTGTATGGTGTAAGAGAATGGTTGAGTTTTATTCTTCTGTATATATAGCTGTCCAATTTTCCCAGCACCATTTATTGAAGAGACCGTCCCCCCCCACACTGGTCATTGTTTCCTGCTTTGTCAAAGATTATTTGACCATAGAGTTGACGGTCTATATCTGGACACTCTACTCTGTTCCATTGGTCTATGTGTGTTTTTGTGCCAGTACCATGCTGTCTTGGTGATCACAGCTCTGTAGTAAAGCTTGAAATCAGGTAAAATGATGCCCCAGCTTATTTTTCTCTTTCAACATTTTCTTAGCAATTCAGGGTCATTTCTGGCTCCATACTAAATTTTAGGGTCGTTTATGGAGCATGTTGAAACATGCTGGTGGAATTTTGACTCGGTTGGCATTGAAAGCATAGCTAGATCTGGGCAGTATAAACATTTTAACAATATTTATTCTTCTGATCAATGAGCATGGAATGCTCTTCCATCTTTTTGCGTCCTCTTTTATTTCCTTCATGAGTTCTGTAGTTCTCTGAGTACAGATCCTTAACTTCCCCTTTGGTTAGTTTTTTCCAAGGTATCTTTTGTTTTTTGGTGTTATAGTAAATGGAATCGATTCTCTGATTTCCCTTTTTATACTTTAATTGTTAGTGTATAAGAACATGACTGATTTCTGTGCATTGATTTTGTGTCCTGGCCTATTACTGAATTGTTGTATGCATTCTAGTAGTTTGAGGGTGGAGTCTTTTGTATTTTCCATATAAAGTATCATGTTATCTGCAAAAAGAGAGAGTTTGAGTTCTTCTTTGCCAATTTGAATATCTTTTATTTCTTTTTGTTCTCTGATTGCTGTTGCTAGAACGTCTAACACTATGTTGAGTAATAGTGATGAGAGTGGGCATCCTTGTCTTGTTCCTGATGTCACTGGGAAAGCTATCAACTTTCCTCCATTTAGAATGATATTCACTGTGGGTTTTTCATAGATATATTTTATAAAGTTGAGGAATGTTGCCTCTATCCCTATATTTTGAAGAGTTTTAATCAGGAACTGATGTTCTATTTTGTCAAATGCTTTCTCTGCAATGATTGAGAGGTCCATGTGATTCTTCTCTCTTCCTTACTAATTTTTTTCTATCACATTGATTGATTTGTGAATGTTGAAACACCCTTGCATCCCAGGAATAAAGCCCACCTCTTCACAGTGAATAAAATTTTTCTTTTTTTTTTAAAGATTTTATTTATTCATTGACAGAGAGAAACACAGCTAGAGAGGGAACACAGGCAGGGGGAGTGAGAGAGGGAGAAGCAGGCTTCCCACCAAGCAGGGAGCCAGATGTGGGGCTTGATCCCAGGTCTCCGGGATCATGATCTGAGTCGAAGGCAGTCGCTTAACCAACTGAGCCACCCAGGTGCCCCTGAATAATATTTTTCATATCCTCATGCATCCTATTAACTACAACCTTGTTGAGAGTCTTGACATTCATATGCATCAGGGATATTTGTCTGAAATTCTCCTTTTTTATGGAGACTTCATCTGGTTTGGGGATCAAAGTTATCCTGGCTACATAGAAAGAGTATGGAATTTTTCCTTCTGTTTCTATTTTTTGAAACAGCTTCAGGAGAATAGGTATTATTTCTTCTTCAAATGTTTGGTAGAATTCCCCAGGGAGTCCATCAGGTCTTGGGCTCTTGTTTTTTGGAGGTTTTTGATCACTGCTTCAATCTTGTTAATAGACATTCACCTATTAAGGTTGTCAATGTCTTCCTGTTTCAGTCTTAGATGTTTATAGGTGTCCAGGAATCCATCCATATCTTCTAGGTTGTTTAACATAATGATATATAACTGTTGATAATAATTTCTGATGATTGTTTCAATTTCCTTGGTGTTAGTCATGATATCTTCAATTTTATTAATTTGATCCTGTCTCTTTTCTTTTGGATTAGTTTGACCTATGGTTTATTGATGCTATTAATTATTTCAAAGAACAAACTTCTGGTTTCATTGATTTGTTCTACTGTATCTCCAGTTTCTAATTCATTGGTCTCTGCTCTAATCTTAATTATGTCTCTTCTTCTTTGTGGGGCTGGCTTACTTTGTTGTTGATTTTCCAGTCCTTTAAGGTGTAAAAACAATTGGTGCATTTGGAATTTTTCAATTTTTTTGAGTGAGGCTTGAATGGCTTTCTATTACCCCCATAGGATGGTCTTTGCTATATCCTATAGGTTTGGACTGACGTGTCTCCATTCTCATTGGTTTCCATGAAATGTTTAAGTTCTTCTTTGATTTCCTGATTGATCCAAACATTCTTGAGCAGGATGATCTTTACCTTCCAATTGTCTCAATTCCTTCGGAACGTTTTCTTGTGGTTGAGTTCCAGTTTCAAGGCACTGTGGTCCAAGAATATGCAGGAAATAATCTCAATCTTTTGGTATCAGTTGAGCCCTGATTTGTGACCCAGTATGTGATCTATTCTGGAGAATGTTCCAGAGAACTCGAGAAGAGTGTGTATTCTGTCGTTTTAGGGTTAAATGTTCTGAATATATCTATGAGATCCATCTGGTCCAAAGTGTCATTCAAACCTCTTGTTTCTTTGTTGATTTTCTGTTTAGATTATCTGTCTATTACTGAGAGTGGCATGTTAAGATCCCCTACAATTAATTTATTAATATTAATATGACTCTTTATTTTGCTTAACAGTTCGCTTAGGTACTAGGCTGCTCCCATGTTGAGGGCATAAATATTTACAATTGTTATATCTTCTTGATGGATAGACCCTGTTAGAATGTTGTTTTGTCCTTCTGTATCTCTAACTATGGTCTTTAGGTTAAAATCTGATTTGTTTGATATGAGAATCACTACCACAATTTCTTTTGAGGACCATTGGCATGAAAGATGGTTTTCCATTCCATCACTTTCAGTCTGGATGTATCTTTAGTTTCAAAATGTGTCTCTTATAGACAGCATATGGATGGATCCTATCATTTTATCCACTTTGCAACCCTGTGCCATTTTATGGTAGCATTTAGGCTATTCACATTGAGAGTTATTATTGAAAGATAAGTTTTTGCTGACATCATGTTGTCAGTGAAGTTCTTGTTTATATAGATTGCTTCTGTAAATTTCTGTTCTGTGTCACTCTTGGATTCTTTCCTCTTTTAAGGAACCCTGCCTTAATTTTTTTGTTGTGCCAGCTTGATGGTCACATAATCTTTTAAACCTTGATGGTCCTGGAAACTCTTTATCTCTCCATCCATTTTGAATGTCAGTCTTGGGGCGCCTGGGTGGCTCAGTTGGTTAAGCAACCGCCTTCGGCTCGGGTCATGATCCCGGAGACCCGGGATCGAGTCCCACATCGGGCTCCCTGCTCGGCGGGAAGCCTGCTTCTCCCTCTCTCACTCCCCCTGCTTGTGTTCCCTCTCCGGCTGTGTTTCTCTCAGTCAAATAAATAAAATCTTAAAGGAAAAAAAAA
>PITA01000805.1:149549-217919 GCA_004023965.1 Spilogale gracilis | reverse complement strand
ATGTAACCTGTAACTTGAATGTCAGTCTTGCTGGATTAAATATTCTTGGCTGCACATTCTTCTCACTTAATTCCCTGCATATGTCTTGCCAGTCCTTTGTGGCATGTCAGATTTCTGTGGGAAGCTCTGACATTATTCTGATGGTCCTCCCTCTGTACATAAGTGATCTCTTTCCCCCAGTTGCCCTCAAGATTATTCTTTGAGGGCTCCTGGGTGGCTCAGTGGGTTAAGCTTCAGCCTTCGGCTCAGGTCATGATCCTAGGGTCCTGGGATTGAGACCCACATTGGGCTCTCTGTTCAGCAGGGAGCCTGCTTCCTTCTCTCTCTCTCTCTCTACCTGCATCTCTGCCTACTTGCAATCTCTCTCTCTGTCAAATAAATAAATAAAATCTTTTAAAAAGATTATTCATTGAAGTTATGATTTGTTATTTTCACAATTATGTGCCTGGAGGGTTTTCTAGCCTTGTTGGTCTGGGGGGGGGGAGGTGTCCTCTCTGTCTCTAGGACATGAACACTTCTTCCCTTTCCCAGATTAGGGAAATTTTCATCCAGAATATGTTCAACTATTCTTCTATCCTTCTAGTCTTCTCTCTCTTTCTACCCCCCTCAGGGATTCCAGAAGTTCTGATACTAGAATGACTCATGGCCTCCTTTAGTTCCCCAATTCTGTTTTCATGGCTTTTAAGCTGTATATTCCAAGCCTTTTCCTGCTCCTTCTTTTTTATCAGTCTGTCTTCTAGATCACTAATTCAATCTTTGCTTACCCTAACTTTTAGAGTATTTAGGTCAGATTAGATATCATTGATAATATTTTTAACATTTGCCAGGTCAGCTCCCACTTCTGCTTTTAGAGATTCTATGTTGCCACTAATGGTCTTTTCCAACTTAACCATTGCTTAGATAATTGTTACCCTGAATTCCATTCCCAACACATTGTTTATGTTATATCCAGTAGTTCTATGGCAGAGGTCACAGACTCTGAATTATTTCTCTGTTGTATATTCCTCCTCTGAGTCATTTTGATGAGGGGTGGCTCAGGGAATGTACAGCTGAATATATCAACTACAGTCCTGGAAAGTTGCCCGTTGGAAGTTTTGGAGCAATTATAAGTCACCACCAAAAAGAGAGAGAAGAGAGGACAAAACCCAGCCAAAATGGGCCCCAAAGTTAGGATTTATGTGGCACAATAACAAAATTGAATTTAAAAAGACTGACAAAAGTAAAAGAAAAAAAAAAACAGCCCAAATGACCCCCCCCCAAATATAAGATATATACAGTACAGAGAGAAAATCATTCTTTTGGCTTGCTTTCTGGGGGAGGGGTCTGCCGTGTTGTTTTTCATTTAATCTTACTTGGGCTGAGTCTCCCTTCCCCCTATCAAGGGGTTGGACTCTATGGAAGCCGTTTTTTCAGGCTTTTTCTCCAGAGGTTTTTGTTCTTTGGCATTTTTTGTAGTTTTTTGGAGAATCAGAGCAGAATTCGCCTGCCAGACCTTCGCCTAAGAGAAAGGCTTCAGTCTGCTCCTCTCTGGATGGTCCAGAACACATAGACTCCCCCTCTGCAAACTCTCCTGAACACTGCAACCTCTCACAGGTGGTGTGCACCCCCAATTACGGCCACAATGTTCACCTGCTGCAACGCTTATCTCTGTACTCTCATGCCACAGAAACCATGAGCAATATTGGTTTGGGTGAACTCAATCTTCATGGCTGCTGTTGTTGTGACTGCTGTCTGCAGCCCATTTGCAAGCCAGGTGCCCTCAGACCTGGCTATGGTGTAGGTATGGTGGAAAGTTGTGGGCCCAGGGGTCTCTGGCAGAAGCCTGTGTGTGGGTCTCTCATGCACAGATGGGGTTGCATACAGCCTGAGCGGTGGTACAAGCAGTGGAAGGCCATAGGCTCAGGGACCACAGACTGCGTCCTCACTGCGCTTTCTTAGGGGTGGGTGGTCACCATCTGTGGCTGTCCCAGGACCGTGGGCTTAGATCCATGCCCATGGCCACCTGATTCCACCAGTTGCCCCTTAAGACCCTTTTTTTTTGGGGGGGGGGTGAGTGCTTTTAACCAGACTCCCAGTTGATGCTGGTTCCAAGCACAGGGCACTTTTGTATTAGGGTATTACTTTCTAATGGGTCACTTCTGGTGGCTCCCTCCACCTTCTGTTTATCCTCTGATATCAGTTTGAGCACTCCCACTCTGCTTTACCTCTCTACTGATGACCTTCTGCCTCCGTAGAGATCCAGAACTGTGTAATCTTACATCTAAGGCTGATTACATGGGTTTTCAGATGTTAGCTTACTTCAAGGGACTGGTTGAAACAGCATCTCCTACTTCTATGCCACCTTGTCCCGAACCCCCTAAATCTTGCCATTTCAACTGCATGGATGGATATAGAGTAAATAGTGCTAAGTAAAATGATTCAGTCACAGAAAGCAAATGCCACATGATTTCACTTATATGTGAAGTTTAGAAAACAACACAAATTAAAAACAAACAAAGAAAAAAAGGAGAAATAAAAAACCATCTTAAATGCAAGGAGCAAACTGGTGGTTGCCAGATGGGAGGTGGATGGAAGGATGGGTGAACTAGATAAATGAGATTAAGGGCATACTTATCTTTCTGAACATTGAGAAATATATAAAACTGTTGAATCTTTAAATTACAAACCTGAAACTAATGTAATAATGCATGATAATTATACTTTAAAAAAAGAATAGGTGACCAGAAAGCCAACCAGTTGGTTCAGTAGATTGAAATATATTAAGAAAACTAAAGATACAAAAAATATTTTAAAAAGAGATCAACAAGAAAGTATTCTAAGAAGCATTGGCTTGATTAGTAATAAGACAAGTGGATTTAAGTTCAGAGATTATTTTTTAGAATATTTTGGGGAAATATAATCAGAAATGAAAATTTCCCCAAATTCAGAAATCTTTTCCACAAATGTTTAAATGTAGTTAAAAAAGAAAATATTGTACATCTAATATTTTATTACTAAGAATCATTTTTGTGATGTAATTTTCCCCATAGATTGTAGCTCCTTCCTGGGCTACGAGGTTTGGGGTTTCTCCCCTGGTCCAGCCAGGGGAAAAAAGGTGGGGTCGAGCAGGATGATGAGTGTAGGCGGCCAAAAACACACCCGAGCCCGGAGGTCTGTCGAAGCAGGATCTCCTCTCCTGAAAACTGTGTCTTCAGGGTTCCTTATTTAAAGTCTTTTAGTTACATCAATCTAGCTTTAGGCAAACAGTTGGTTCTGTCTCTCTTGCTCTCTGCTTCTCTTTCTGTCTTGCTGCTTTCTTTGCTTCTCTGTTCGCTTCGCTTCTGTCTGTCTTTGCAGGCTCTCTCCCTTCCTGTTTTCAGGCTCCCTTGCTGTTTGCCAGCTCTCCTGCTCTCTCCTCTAAGGCTCTCTTGCTGCTTCCTCTCAGGCCCTCTGCCTTTTTCTCTCTGTCTCTCAGTCTCTCTGCAGGCTCTCAGTCTCTCTCTGTCTCATGGCTTTTGTCTATCAGTCTCTCAGTTTCTCTCCATCTCTCTCAACTGTCAAGGGTCCCAGTCTTTTATTATTCCCACAGGAGGAAGTTGGGTGGTGCAGTTAAATCTTTAACTGCTTTTGCACCCACCCTAGAGACAGGATTAGTATTGTTACTGCAGGGTAGAGTGATTGCTTAAACTCATAGAAGTTGATACCATTGAGGCTCAGGGATCAAGAAATACAGATAAGAGATATAGAGATATGATTACTGGGAGGAGGATTAAATGGAACTATACGTCTTGAATAAGCACACCAAGGACATATTGCCCTGACCCACAGGGTAAGTGGCTTTTCGGATTCTAGGTGGGGAAAGCCCCTCTGGGCTTTCATTCACATTCACAGGTACCTCCACCAGAATTTCTGGTGGCTTGGGCATGGAGGGAAGGGCGGATCATGCACCGTCTGGACAATAGATCTTTCATCCTGAAATATTTTGATTATCAAAAAAATTAAGCGACTATGCATTAAATTTGAGTGTAATACTATAGGTATTCTCCTAGGAGATTGCAAAGACATAAAGAAATCTCCCTCCCATATATAGCTAAGCATATCTGATTTATTATATTCATGTGTTCAAGATAAGCAATGACTAGTCCTCACTTAAAAGTACTTTGCAGCTTTCAGGGGCGCCTGGGTGCCTCAGTGGTTAAGCCTCTGCCTTCAGCTCAGGTCATGATCCTGGAGTTACAGGATTGAGCCCTGCATTGGGCTGCCGGCTTGGCAGGAAGCCTGCTTCTCTATCTCTTAATCCTGCTGCTTGTGTTTCCTCTCTGGCTGTGTTTCTCTCTGTCAAATAAATAAAATCTTAAAAAAAGAGTACTTTTCAGCTTTTGTCACACATAGTCTATCCTAACTTAACTTGGTGTTGGGATAACTGTCTGTGTTAATTTATTGGCCTTAAAAAATGTTGGCCTTATCCAGAGGAAAAACAGATTTTTCATGCTTTTGTTTGTTTGCTTGCTTTGTTTTGTTATATTGTCAAAAGGTAGTTTGCAAGTTGGAGCAAGGCACCCACATATGTTAGGCTTGTACCATTCCACCAGAACTAAGAAAGAACAATGTGTCTCCTAAAGTTTGCATTTCAAAAAGATGGCTCTTGAGGTGTTCAATTTTTAAAGAGATGCGGAAGTACTTAAAACAAGTTTCTTAAGGCAAATTATCTGAGAAAATTGAGGGAAGAAAATTTTCTAACTTCAAAAGGGGTAATTAAGCCTCTATTTTTTTGGTCTCATTTGTCCTTATAATATGAAGATAATATTAATTATAATTTTCATTCTTTTTTATTAAGTAGTATAGATTAAAAGGAAAGGATCAAGCAAAATACTATGTAAATATTATTCAATTTATTCCTTAAACCCCAAGAGATAAGTGATTGTTATCATCATTGAACAAGGGAGAAAACTACAGTGTAAATAAGTAGCTTGTCCCTGTTTAAACAGCTATAACATTGCAAAGCTAACTTTTATGAACTGAGACTTTTCTGGTTCCAAAGCTCTAACAATACCTACTATTCAACAGCATCACAGAAGATAGATGTAAAACTTATAATGCCTGACTTGGTAGTGAACAAGTGAGCTGTTGCACTAGAATAAACCCTCACTATAGGCAGAACTAAAGCCTAAGGGACTGAGTGAGGGCTGTCTTTAGATAAGAAGGCTAGAAGGTTGTGCAAAAAAGGAAGCCAAGCAGATCATTATACAATCAGTAAGTATGCACAGTTAAATTCCAGTTGTATTACAACAGCAAAGGCAGGGAGTCTTTTTCCCAAATTAATTCAGGAAGAAAATACCATTGCAAAGGTAACACCTGAATTATTTGTATAATTTACAATTAGAAGTAAAATAAGGCTCCCCATTCTGAAGCCTACAAAAATGAGCAGGAGACTTGGTCTGGCAGGTAATTTTGCAATAAATTGTAGCATTTATTACTTTATCCTATTATTAAATTAATTCATGCTTGACATCAAATATTTGAAACATTTAGAAACTCATAAAATAAAACAAAATTCATTTTAACTCCATAATCTAAATATATTCCCTGTTAACATTGTGGTGCATGTCCTTCCAAAAATTTTATTCCTTTAATTAGCACTACTGCACATGTTTGAAAATCACCAATTACTATGAGAGATTACAAGTGTCTGAAACTATGTGGTTGGAGAGGAGGGTTTTATTAAAGCCCTGACACTTCTGACAATTTGGCCTCAATGCCTCCATAAACCAGCCTTTGTTTGCTTAATAGTTATCATAAAAATCACTTCCCAATGCAGTGGTTTAGGCTTCAAAGCTTTTCCTGTTTAAAAACCTCATCAGTGCTGCTTTGAAATTTCAGCAATTCAAACATCAAGACCAACTGCAAAATGCTCTTTTGATAATTCGTGCAAACCATCACTGAAATACATATGATCGATTCCTTAAACCACTTCAGGTCTATAAAAGGGAGCTAATCTTTTAGACCACTAAATTCCACTTGGCTTCTATAAAGATTGTTTTCAATAGAAGCTTCTGAATTTAAAAGAAAGAGAAAGAAAGAAAGAAAGAAAGAAAGAAAGAAAGAAAGAAAGAAAGAAAGAAGGAAGGAAGGAAGGAAGGAAGGAAGGAAGGAAGGAAGGAAGGAAGGAAGAAAGAAAGAAAGAAAGAAAGAAAGAAAGAAAGAAAGAAAGAAAGAAAGAAAGAGGGCGCCTGGGTGGCTCAGTGGGTTAAGCCTCTGCCTTAGACTCAGGTCATGATCTCAGGGTTCTGGGATCCAGACTGCTGTTGGGTTGTCTGCTCAGCAGGGAGCCTGTTTCCTCCTCTCTCTCTTCCTGTCTCTCTGCCTATTGTGATCTCTCTCTGTCAAATAAATAAAATCTTTACAAGAAAGAAAGAAAGAAACAAACAAACAAACTAGCACATTCTACAAAAAAAGATGAAAGAACTGTGGGGAAAATTATCTGTAGAATTTAGCCAAATTCCATTAGCTACTTCTGAATAGAAATTAAATAAAAATGACAAGATTGGATCAATACAAAATACAGGAAGGGATAAGCCTTCTGTAGGTATTATGCAAGTTTTAGAAAGATCTCAACTTCCAGCAATGTTAAAGGATAAGATCCACTGTGGTTCAAGAGTAAGATAAATAAATTTCAGAGTCACATCTGTAAAGAAGTTTCAGAGTGGGGGCGCCTGGGTGGCTCAGTTGGTTGGGCGACTGCCTTCAGCTCAGGTCATGATCCCGGAGACCCTGGATCGAGCCCCACATCGGGCTGCCTGCTCGGCGGGAAGCCTGCTTCTCCCTCTCTCATTCTCCCTGCTTGTGTTCCCTCTCTAGCTGTGTTTCTCTCTGTCAAATAAATAAATAAAGTCTTTAAAAAAAAAAGAAGTTTCAGAGTGGTGGAAAGGTCATATAGAAAAACAAAATGTATACCTGCTAAACATTTATGTAATACTTTGTTTCCAAAATATTTTATGCATATTAAGTAAACCTTAGTAGATATTATTAGTGTTATTTTCAAAACACTGAGACCAGCAGAAATTAAATAACAGTTAGAATTTTAATTTAGATCAATCTAATTATAAAACCTTGATTTTAAACTATTGTGGTATCTTCCTCCTAGATTAATTTAATTTAATTACATCCAATATTGTACTGGTAAGAATCATTTTTGTGATGTAATTTTCCCCATAGGAAATATTTTATTTATAAAAAATTATGTTATTTATGGGGCACCTGGGTGGCTCAGTTGGTTAAGCGGCTGCCTTTGGCTCAGGTCGTGATCCTGGAGACCAGGGATCGAGCCCCACATCGGGCTTCCTGCTTTGGCGGGAAGCCTGCTTCTCCCCCTCTTAGTCCCTCTGCTGTGTTCCCTCTCTAGCTGTGTTTCTCTCTGTCAAATAAATAAATAAAATCTTAAAAAAATTATGTTATTTAATACATATCTCCAAGTTTATTAAATTCTAGTAAAAAGTCAAATTACAAGAATAATTTAGCTTATGAAATTTATCAAATGTAAATATGATTAAATTACTTGAAAATTGAAAATATTTGTTTTAAAACTTGTGGAATCTCATTACAAAGTTACTCTCAAGGACTTTCAGTGAGGAAGAATGGTTATTGTGTTATTCTAAGGCCATGTTGGGTGTAATGTTTGATAATATTAATATAACAGAGAGGTGTCATAACTTTCTCAAGGTCATATGACTAGTGAAACTAAGAACTAAATTTGCTTCTCTTTGTGAACAATTTTTGATATGTTATACTTATGGCTTCTCATGGTCAGAGGAAGGCCAGAAACTAAACTGACAGCAGATCATGGTCTTCAAGAGTTTCTAGCACATACCAAATTATTAGAAGTATTCTTCAGAAAGGATAGGCATAGCTCTATGCAACATTTTGTAGAATTCAACGATGTAAGTTAGGTTATTATAATAGCTGTTGTTATGAATAAAACTACCATCTCCTTTAACTCTTCAGTTTACACTTAAATGGATAGAGCCTAGATATGGTAACTTTCACCCAAATAATGACCATATAATTGAATATAATATAAATGTAAATTTAATTTATATACCCAGGTAAATCCATGTCATGAAACTGAAGTTATCACCAAGTTGTAAGTCTGAATGGGCACTTAAGAATTCACTAGTTTTCAGGGTGCCTGGGTGGCTCAGATGGTTAAGCGACTGCCTTCAGCTCAGGTCATGATCCCAGAGACCTGGGATTGAGCTCCACATCGGGGTCCCTGCTCAGCAGGAAGCCTGCTTCTCCCTCTCTCACTCCCCCTGCTTGTGTTCCCTCTCTGGCTGTGTTTCTCTCTGTCAAATAAATAAAATCTTTTTAAAAAAATTAAAAAAAAACAATTAACTAGTCTTCTTGTCCTACAATTTTATGGTAAACATCTTAACCAATGCACATTGTAAATAATCAATTTTGATGTTCTTTTTTATTCTGCCATTACAGTAACAATGTGATTCATATATACATATCTCTATGTGTATATACATATATATATAAATCATTTGTTTGTGATTTAAAAATGCTATTTGCTAATACTATTACATTTATATAGTTGCATATAGAATTCATTCCATATGCTAGGAAAAGTGAAGAGATATATAAATTCTAATTAGCAATCTAACAAGAATATTTTAGCTATTTTTTAGAAGACAGAATAATGTTTACCAAACAAGACTGCAAGAGATATAGCACTAGACATAATTGTCATAACTAAGAAAGAGATAGAAAAATAAATATGCTGTGCCAAGCAGCACTATATAAATTTTCCAGACCTTTAACTGCCAAGATTACTTCTAGTCCCTTAGTAGCTTTATCTAGTGGAAATTTGTCAATATGTATTTTAACATATTTAGAAGTTTAGTTTCTCCCATGTCTCAGAGCAGTCTTTCCAAACTTTCAGTTATTTGCATCCCACATTTAAGAAATTTGCAGTATTTACTTATAATCATTATTTTTTTTTTACTTAACAGTTAGGAAAATGTCTTGTCATTCTAAGAAAATGTATTATTATTAATAATATCTAGACGAAATACTAAAACAAATCCTGTCCTTCATACAATGAATCTTTCTTTAGAATTCAAGGAGTTCACAATGTTTTAAAATGTGACACAATATAATGTATATTAATTTAAGTGTTAGAAGTGAAAATGTTATTGAAAAAATTCAACAAATACTAGAGAACTGCCTTTTATTCAGTTATTTCATATATTTAAAACACAATCTCTGTCTAAGAATGTATTAAACTTCTATATGTTTCTGAAATGACTATCATAAATCTTGCAAATTCTCATAGCACTGTTCTTAATATACAATTTTAGCAAGTTCCATTTTGTCAGAGCTAAATAACAAATAAGAAGGGGAAATAAGACTGGTTAGAGGCAGCATTGCATAAGTAAGAGAAAAAATTAGTAGATCCCCTGATGTAAAAAATGATAATAATAATAAAAAAAAAACAGTGAACCATCTTTCTACATTTTCTGATAGAGAATACCCACAACAGTGGTAACATCTAAGTATCATTTAGTGTCCTTTATTTAGGAAAGCATAGAAACTTGTAATTAAAAATTCATCCAAAAAGGTTAAAAAGTTATATGAGCTGCTTGTAGAAAAACTCTTCAGTTATCTATAAAATTTACATATGCAGAACACTGCACTTGTAACATGGCCAAGCAAATAACCTGGAATTATACTTTGTTAAAAAAAAATAAAAAATAAAAAAAAAAACATGTCCTACATAAAATTGTAGGACAAGAAAACTAGTGAATTCTTAAGTGGCCATTCAGACTTACAAACAGATGAGAACTTCAGTTTCATGACATGAATTTATTTTGGAGTCATTTTAATTCACTTAGATACAGTCAAGGTCATGATTATTTTTTTAATCATAGAGAGATTTAGTCAGGTAAAATAAAGTACAAATCCTGAAAATTATTCACAGCATAAAACTAGAAACTACTGCATCCTTTTTTTTTGTTAACTACTGCATCCTAATCAAATTACATGAGCAGTGAATTCTGAGCCATTGCTGGTGATCCATAGGAGGTAGAGATTTTAGCTTAGGTTAGTCTTACAATAAAGAAAGAATAATATAACACAAAATATCAACCAAATCAGGGGCACCTGGGTAGCTCATTTGGTTAAGTATTTGACTCTTGATCTTGTTTCAGCTCATGATTTCAGAGTTGCAAGTCTGAACCCTATGTAAGGCTCCATGTTCAGCAGGGAGTCTGTTTGAGATTCTCTATTTTCCTCTCCCATTGCCCCTCCCCCTATACTCAGTCTCCCTCTCTCTCTAAAATACATAATCTTAAAAAAAGTCTCAGTCAAATCATAAATATGGAGTATAATCTCATTGTGAGACACAATCTCCCTAATATTAAGAGTTGTTCCCCTTATCAGAACATAAAAATACAAATCATTAATAAAATAGAGATAGAAAAGTTATACAATTTCTTCTGTAAATTAAATGTCAGTGATCTTTAAAAAAGTCAATGAATATGAAAAACTTCCAACAAGACTGACAATTAAAAAAAAGAAAAAGACACAAATTACCAATACCAGGATTGAAACAAGCGTTAATGAAACTAATTTTTGAGAAGCTTGTAACTTGTAACTGCTTGCTTCAGCATTGCTTGGCCACCCCCTCCCCTGTTCATGTCCTTGAAACTATGGGAGGCCCCCAGATACTGCAAAAGGAAGTGGTCCTAGACTTGTTTGTGCCAGCCTATAAAAAGCTGAAAAATTTGCTGTTCAGGGTCTCTGAGCGTGACCAGCAACGTCCGCATGGAGACCCAGGTTCGAACCTGACAATAAACGACCCTTGTCTCTTGGCTTTGACTCTGGTCTCCAGTGGACTTATTTGGGGGTCCCACGACTCAGGTACAACAATTTTATAGCAATGAACAAGATAATAAGGAAACGCTATGAAGTACTTCACAGTAAGATATTTTTCAATTAGAAGAAATAGAACAATTCCTGGAAAACTACCAAAACTCAGGTAAGATAATCATTATAAACAATAATACCATGTAAATTTAGTTTATTGTTAACAAACTCTGATAAAATAATACCTTTGGTACACTTGGTTTCACTGGAACACTATATCAAATATTTAAAGAAGAATTAAAATAAATTCCATACATCTTCCAGAAAATAGAAAGAGAAGATACTTTCAAGTTCATTTCATGATGTCAGTATTATGCTTGATATTAAAACCAAACAAGAGCACTATGAAAAAGAAAACTAAAAAGCAATATTTCTCATAAACTTAAAAATAAAAATCTTCCAGAAAATCTTAGCAAATGATATTCAACAAATGTATAAAAATAATTACACCATGGACAAGGGAGATTTATTCCAGGTAATCAAGATCAGTTCAGCATTTGGAAATCAATCAGTGTAACCAAACATAACAAAATACTTAAGAAGAAAAATCATATGATCATATAAATTGATGTAGAAAAAAGATTTGACAGAGCCTAATGCCCTTTCCTGACTTAAAAAAAAATCAGATAAAGGAAATTTTGTTTATTTGTTTTTTATTTGAGTATAGTTGACACACAATGTTACATTAGTTTCAGATAATTCCACAAGTTTATACATTAAGTTGTGCTCACCACAGGTGTAAATACCATCGGTCACCATACAATGCTAATACAATATTATTGACTGAGACTTAGGAATATGGTTGCAAAGTAGGAGGACATTGTGCTCACTTCATTCCATGAATACATCTAGATAACCAATAAATTCACCTGAAAACTGGCAGAACAAATTCCACAACTAAAGGCAGAAAAAAGACCACACACAAGAATGTAGGAAGTGAGGAGACATGGTTTGGGAGACAAATGGATCTTGGCCTCTATGGTGGGGAGGGAGCCACCAACACAGAGAAGGGCAAGAGAGAGAATAACACATGGATATTGGGAAAACAAATCCCCATAGCAGCTGGCTTGGAAATGGAGAGGGATTGAATTTTATGGGTTTTGACAACCAGTGCAGCATAAAGCCTGGAATTTTAAAGGTCAGCAGGCTTGGATGGGATAGAACCAAAAGGTATTGTGCTGCTTTTGGAGAGAAGGCAAGTGAACATCTACTGAACATCCAGAATGGAAACAGTAATCTAAAGAGTGCCTGGGGCACACAATGGGGTGATTATTTGCTCATTTTGTAAAAGGCAAAAGATTTATATGAACTGAAGAGAAACCAGAGTATATTTATTTGCTGATTTTATAACATGACTCAGAAAAGCAGCATTCACAGAGAGACTCTTCTGGGAAAAAAAAAAAAAAGAACTAGCAGGTGTCATTTCTCACCTTGCCCTACAAAATAAGCACAGGGCCACCTCTAGGAACCAGTGTCACACTGACACTTGCTACCAAACATTTTTACACCAAGACCTATCCCTTCCCATAGTGAAACTGCCCTTCCCAGCCTTGGTTGCATAAGTCCCAGTGTAGTGGGTCCAATTCCCAAAAAGACTCCTCACAGTGCAACTTCAAAATCAGGAGTTTTTCAGAGCCACAGTTCTAGTAGTAAAAGTAACAAGTATTACTTCTCAAGCAGACCAGAGCACACTTAGTTAAAACACATCACATTCAGGCCAGGGACCAAATGCCCACAACTAGCAAAGAAAGCCTCTGCACTCAACTGGTATGAAGGATAAAGTGGTCAGCACAAAATAGCAGAAAACATGCAGAGCACATTTGAGAAACTCCCAGAAGTTTCAGGCCCTTGAGAACATGGAACACTACATGGAAGGACACTAACAGGATCGTTTTTTTCATAAGGCCATTATGTTCAAGAAAAGGAGACATAGCTAACTTTCCTAGCACAGAGAAATAGGCACAGAGACTTAGACAAAATGAAAAACGAGAGAAATTAATCCCAAATTAAAAAAAAAAAAAACAGGACTAGGTCACCTCCAGAGATCTAAGCAAAACATATATAAGAAACAAAGTTGATTAAGCATTTAAAACAAAGATAATAAGGATACTACCAGACTTGAGAAAAGAGGGGAAGAAAACATGAGCAAGACTTCTAACACAGAGATAAGGATTAACATAACAGAAATAAAGGGATGATTAAACAAAATAAGAAATGGGCTTGATGGAATTAATAGCAAGATTAAATAAACAGAGGGGTAAATTAATGACTGAAAAGACAGAATAATGGAAAGAAATCAAGCTGAAAAAAGTCAGAAAAAAATAATTATGCAAAATCAGAATAGATTCTGGGAACTCAGTGACTCCATCAAACATAATAACATTTGTAATATAGGAGTTCTAGAAGAAGAGAGAAATGGGGGAAGAGAATATATTTGAACAAGTAATAGTAGACTACTTCACTAAACTGGGGAAGGAAACAGATATCAAGATCTAGGAGGCACAAAGAATTTCCATCAAAATTAACAAAAACACGGTCTATACACGTGCATATTGTAATTAAATTGGCAAATTGTAGCAGTAAAGAAAAAAAATATAAAAGAAGCAATACAAAAGACAACAGTAACATACAAGAGAAATGACATAAGGCTAGCAGGTGATTTTTCAGCAGAAATGACCCAAGCCAGAAGGGACTTGTGTGATATATTCCAAGTGCTGAAAGGGAAAAATCTACATAAAAAATACTTCATGTATCAAAGCTATCATTTAGAGTAGAAGGAGAGATGAAAAACAAAACAAAACAAAAAACAGAAACAACACAAGACAAACAAAAACTAAAGGAATTCATGACCATTAAACCAACCCTCCAAGAACTATTAAAGGGGATCCTATGAGTGGAAAGGAGAGACCAAAAGTGACAGTATAAAGGTAATAGACACAAAAACAGTAAAAAATGAGTATTTTGTAAAAAAATATAACTCACAAAAAATAATTTAAAATATGTAAAATATGATACCGTGTACCTAAAAGGTGGGGAAGGGAGGAGTAAAGAATGCATTCAAACTTAAATAACCATCAAGTAAATAAAGAATGTTACATGCTGAGGAGGTTCTATACAAACCTAATGACAAGTATATATCCAAAACACCAACAAATATGCAAAAAATAAAGAGAAATAAATTCGAATACATCACTAAGAAAATCAACAAACCATGACAGAGAAAAACATAAGAAAAGATCAGAGAAAATCTTTAGAAACAACCATGAGGGGCACCTGGGTAGCTCAGTTGATTAAGCTGGCTGCCTTCGCCTTCAGGTCATGATCCTAGGGTCCTGGCGTTAAGCCCCACATCCAGCTCCCTGCTCATCAGGGAGCCTGCTTCTCCCTCGCCCCCTGCCTGCCACTCAGCCTACTTGTGTTCTCTCTCTGTCCCTCTGTCAAATAAATAAATAAAATCCTAAAAAAGAATCAACCACCAAACAAAAAAGAAAATGACAATAAATGTATACCTTTCAATAAATATTTTCGATTTAAATGGACTAAACAAATGCTGCTATCCAAAGTCATAGGGAGAGCGGATGAATAAAACAAAGCAACAACAACAAAAAAACATACACACACACAAAACACAAACCAAAGGAAAAAAAAAGCAAGACCCATCTATACATTCCTTGTAAGAAATTCATTTTAGATCTAAAGTTACCTGCAGATTGAATGTGAGGACTGGGTAAACATCTATCAGGGAAATGGATGTCAAAAGAAAACCAGAGAAGAAATATTTACATAAGACAAAATACTTTAAAGATATTAACAGAAGAAAAAGAAAGACAATATATGATATAAAGTAGATATCATGACAAGAACATGTAACAATCATTAATATTATTAATTAAATTATTATTAATTCAAATCAATATATCATATATTATTATTTATAATAATATGATTTATAATAATTAATATAATACATTGAAATCCATATATTTATGATTATAATTATAAATTATTTATTAAATAATTATTAGTTGATATTATTGATATCATTCATCTTTATGCACCTAAAATGGAGCACCCAACTCATAAAAGAGTAAATAACAAGCATAAAGTAACTAATCCGTACTAATAGAGTAATAGTAGGGGATATTATAAAACTTACATCAATGGACAGGTCATCTAAACAAAATCAACAAGGAAACAATGAATTTTTATTTATTTATTTATTTATTTATTTATTTATTTATTTATTTATTTATGAGAGAGAGAGATCATGCAGAAGTGGGAAGAGGGGCAGAAAAAGATGAAGAAACAAGCTCCCTTCAGAGTGCAAAGCCCAACATAAGACTCAATTTCAGAAGTCTGAAATCATGACCCAAACCAAAGTCAGATGCTAAACCAACCGAGTCACCCAGGCACCCAGTAGCAATGATTTGAATGACACTCTAGAGCACATGAATTTAACAGATATATAGAATATTTCATTTTAAAACAACAGAATATACATTGTTTCAAGAGTATGGAACATTCTCCTGAATACATCACATATTAGACCACAAAATAAGCCTCAAAAAATTCAAGATTGAAATCATACCATGCAGTTTCTGACCACAAGGCTATGAAACTAGAAGTCAACCACACACACACACACACACACACACACACACACACACACACACACAATCAGTAAAGACCACAAGTACAAAGTATATAAACATTCAATAAAATACTACTAAAGAATTAATGGGTCAACAGTACCAGTACTGGAAAAAATTAAATAAAAATGCAATGTTCTAAAACCACTGGAACGTAGCAAAAGCACTTAGAAAAAAAGAACTTTGCAGCAATAAAGACCTAAATCAAGACATAACTTATCAAGGAAACAACCTACCTTACACCTAAAGGAGCTAGACAAAGGACAACAATAACAACAACAAAACACAAACACAGCAGAAGGAGTGAAATAATACAGATTAGTGCAGAAATAAATGATATAGAAACAAAGCAAAGCAAAACAAGGAAACAAAAGAAAAATCAAAACAAAAAAACATCAGTAAAACAGAGCAATTTTCTTTGAAAATTGTTTCTTTGAAAGCTGTTTCTTTGAAAAAAATAAAAATAAATTGATAAACCTCTAGCTTGACATAAAGAAGAAGGCCATCAAATATATAAAATCACAAATTAGAGAGGAAAAATAACAACCAACACCACAAAAATTTATAAGACAATATGAAAAACTATATGCTAACAACTTGAACAAACTGGAAGAAATGGAAAAATTGCTAGAAACACATAAACTACCAAAACTGAAAAAGACAATATAGAAAAATTGAAAAGACCAAGAACTAGCAAAGAGATTGAATCAGTAATCAAAAAATTCCCAATGAACAAAATCGAGAACCAGATGATTTCACAGGCAAATTCTACCAATCATTTAAAAAAAAGAGTAAATACCTATTCTCTCAAACTATTCCAAAACAGAAAAGTAAGGTAAACTTCCAAATTCCTTGTGTGAAACCAGCATTACTCTCTTGACAAAACCAGATAAAGACACCACTGAAAAAGAGAACTATAGGCCAGTATCCCTGATGAACACAGTTGCAAAAATCCCCAACAAAATACTAGTCAACTGAATTCAACAAGACATTAAAAAATTATTCATCACAAAGAGGATTAATTCTTGTATTGCAAAGAAAATCCAATATTTGGAAGTCATTCAGTTTGATACATTACATCAATGAAAGAAAGGATAAGAACCATACTATTATTTATTTTTTTAAATTTTTTCATGTTTTTACTTAAAATCCTATTACTTAACATACAATGTAATATTAGATTCACCTGTAAAATATAGTGATTTAATACTTCCGTACACTACCCTGTGCTTATCAGAGCAAGTGCACTCTAAATCCCCATCACACATCACCCCACACACCTCCCCACTGGTAACCATTAGCTTTTTCTCTATAATTAAGAGTCTGTTACTTTCTCTCCTTCACTTTCTTTTTTCCTCTTTGCTCATTTCCTTTGTTTCTTAAATTCCACATATGAGTGAAATTATATAGTATTTGTCTTTTCCTTACTGTGTTATTTCATTTAGCATAATACTCTGTGGTTCCATCAATGTCTTTGTAAAGGGCAAGATTTAATTCTTATGGATGAGTAATATCTAAGTGTGTGTGCATGTGTGTGTATGTGTGTGTGTGTGTGTGTGTGTGTGTGTATACACATACATACTACATTTTGTTCATCCATTCATCAGTCTATGGACAAAAGTATTGTTTCCATAATTTAGCTATTGTAGGAAAATAACATGGAGGTTCCTCAAAAATATAAAAATGAAACTACCGTCTGATGCAACAATTGTACTACTGGGTAATTCCCCAAAGAATAGAAGAACAGTAATTCAAAGGAATACATGCACCTGTATATTTATTGCAGCATTATTTACATCAGCCGAGAATATAGAATCAGACCAAGTATCCATAAACTAATGCATGGATAAGGAAGAAGTGATATATTTATAATATATATTATGTATTATATTATATATTTATATTTACATATATAATGAGAACCTGGTGATGTATGGAATTGTTGAATAACTATATTGTACACCTGAAAGACATAAAAGAATATATGTTTAAAAATCAATACTATTTTAAAGATTTATATATTTATTTTAGAGAAAGAGCAAGCAGTAGTGAAGGGCTGAAGGAAAGGAGAGAGAAACTCCAAGCAGACTCTGCACTGAAAGTGGTGCCTGACATGGGGCTTGATGACCCTAAGATCACAACCTCAGCCAAAACCAAAAGTTGGATGCTTAACTAAATGTATCACCCAGGTGGCCCCCCAAAAATCAGTACTATTAAGCATCTTCTTTAGGATGGACCTTTTTTATTTTCTAAGACTTAGTACATAACTGTAGGCCTCTGTCTTCCATTTCCCTTCCCTAACTCCCTCCCCTCTGGCAGCCCTTCTTTTATTCTCATATTTACAGATCAGATTCTTCTTTTTACATATTTATTCACTTTTTTGTAGTCCCACTTATGATTTCAATCATATATTTGTTATGGATATTCATTCAAATCTTCCTTATCAATTTTTCTATTAATGGATTTAGGTAAGTTCCATGTATTGGTTATTGCAAATTATGCTGCAACAAACATGGGGGGAAGCATATATCCTTTCAAATTAGTATTTTTGTGTGAACTGGGTAAATTCTCAGTAGTGGAATTATTAGATCATATGTTATTTCTGTTTTAATTTTTTGAGGAGCATCCATACAGTTTTTCCACAATGGCTATATGAATTTATATTTCTACTAATGCTCATGAGGGTTACTTTTTCTCCACATCATTGCCAACACTTGTTATTTCTTGTATTTTTATGTTAACCATTCGACTGATGTAAGCTGATATTTTATTGTGGTTTTGATTTGCATTTCCCTAATGATTATAAAGGAAATTTTAAAACTAATAAATATCTTCTATGGAAAACTTGTGTCAAGATTGAGATTATTCTGAGTGAAATAAGTCAAGCAGAGAAAGTCAATTATAAGATTTCACTTACTTGTAGAACATATGAAATAGCATAGAGGACATTAGGAGAAGGAAGGGAAAAGTGAAGGGGGGATTGGAGAGGGAGATGAACTATGAGAGGCTGTGCACTCTAAGGAATAAACCAAGGGTTTTAGAGGGGGTGGGGTGGGGGGATGGGTTGGCCCAGTGAGGGGAATTAAGGAGGGCACAGATTGCATAGAACACTGGGTGCTATACACAAACAATGAATGTTGGAACACTACATCAAAATTAATGATGTACTGTATGGTGACTAACATAACATAATAAAACAATAATAAATAATAAGTAAAAGTCAAAAGCAAAAAAAAAGATTGGGAACAAATAAAACATGTTCACTCTCATAACTGTTATTTAACATAGTACTGGAAATTCGTCTGACTTTTTATAAGACCTAACAAAGTAACTACCTACCTACCAAACAAAAAAATAAATAAGGGCACCTAGTGGCTCAGTCAGTTAAACATCTGCCTTCAGCTCAGGTCATGATTCCAAGTACTGGGATTAAACCCCGTGTAGGGCTCCTTGCTCAGCAGTGAGTCTGCTTCCCCCTCTTTCCCTGCACTTTCCCCTGCTCATTCTCTCTCTCTCTAAAATAAATAAAATCTTAAAAATAAATAAATGTGAATAAATAAACACAAACAAATAATAAGTAAAAGACATAGTGATTGAAAAAAAAAGAAATAAAGGTCTCCCTATTTGAAAATGATATTGTGTAGAAAATTTCAAGTAATTTATAAATAAACTCTCTATATTAAATTAGGTAAAAAATGCAGGATAGAAATATTAGCACAAAAAATCAATTTTCAATCACTCCAAATATATGAAATACTTAGATATAAACTTAGCAAAGTATTGGCAGGATCTCTATGTTAAAAAAAAAAAAACTACACTTTAAAGAAGAAAATCAAAGATCTAAATAAAGACTCTACCTAGAAAAGATAACAATTCTCCTCAATATATCTCGAATTGGTATACTGGTTTAATTAAATTCTTATCAAACTAGCAAGGATTTTTGCAGACTTAGACAAGATACTTATAAAACGTATTAAAAAAGGCCCCAAATACCTAAAACAATCTTTAAAGAAAAATAATAGTGAGAGGAAACATTTTATACACTTGTAAAGCTTTCTACAAAGCTACATCAATTAAGGTGTACAAAAAAGTTGTGTTATATCAGTGGAAGGATGGGTATACAGATCAATAGAAAAGAGTAGAGAGTTCAGAAATAGATCCACACCAATATTCTCAAATAATTTAAAATTAAAATTAAAAAGCAATTCAATATAGGAAGTAGACTTTTAAAACGATGGGACTGAAGCAATTAGATATCCATAAGAAAAGCAAACAAACAAACAAACAAACACAAAAGAAAAGCAAACTAACCTTGACCTACGCCTCACATCTTTTACATAAATTAACTCAAATTAAATATTTTATTTATTTATTTGACAGAGAGAAAAGCAGCTAGAGAGGGAACACATGCAGAAGGAGTGAGAGAGGGAGAAGCAGTCTTCCCACCAAGGTGCCCAGGACTCCTGCATCAAAACCTGAGCTGAAGGACTGAGCCACCCAGTCTTCGCAAATTAACTCAAATTAGATCATAGACTGAAGTGTAAAATGTAAAACTTAAAATTTAGAAAAAAAAAACTTTACCTTCTAGGGATAAGAGAAAATCTTCTTATACTTATTACCAAAAGCACAATCCATTAAATTAAAAATTGGTACATTTTTTGGAACCAGAAAAGACCCTAAATAGCCAGACGAATGTTGAAAAAGAAAACCAAAGTTGGCGGCATCACAATTCCAGACTTCAAGCTCTATTACAAAGCTATAATCATCAAGAAAGTATGGTACTGGCACAAAAACAGACATAGATTAATGGAACAGAATAGAGAGCCCAGAAATAGACCCTCACCTCGATGGTCAACTCATCTTAAACAAAGCAGGAAAAATGTCCAATGGAAAGAAAACAGTCTTTTCAACAAGTGGTGTTGGGAAAATTGGACAGCTGAATGCAGAATGAAACTGGACCATTTCCTTGCACCACACACAAAAATGGACTCAAAATGGATGAGAAACCTCAATATGAGACAGAAATCCATCAAAATTCTTGAGGAGAACACAGGTAGCAACCTCTTTGACCTCAGCCTCAGCAAATTCTTCCTAGAAACATTACCAAAGGCAAGGGAAGCAAGGAAAAAAATTAACTATTGAGACTTCATCAAGATCAAAATCTTTTGCACAACAAAATAAAGAGTCAACAAAACCAAAAGACAACCAAAAGAAGATATTTGCAAATGACATATCAGATAAAGTGTTAGTATCCAAAATCTATAAAGAATTTATCAAACTCAACACCCAAAGAAGAAATAATCCAATCAAGAAATGTGCAGAAGACATGATCAGACATTTCTCCAAAGAAGACATCAAAATGGCCAACAGACACATGAAAAAGTGCTCAACATCACTCAGCATCAGGGAAATATAAATCAAAACCACAGTGAGATACCACCTTACACCAGTCAGAATGGCTAAAATTAGCAAGTCAGGAAACAACAGATGTTGGCAAGGATTCGGGGAAAGGGGAACCCTCCTACACTGTTGGTGGGAATGCAAGCTTGTGCAGCCACTGAGGAAAACAGTATTGATATTACTCAAAAAGTTGAAAATAGAGCTACCCTATGACCCAGCAATTGTACTACTGGGTATTTACCCTAAAGATACAAATGTAGTGATCTGAAGTGGCACATGCATCCAAATGTTTATAGCAGCAATGTCCACAATGCCAAACTATGGAAAGAACTTAGAAGCCCATCAACAGATGAATAAATAAAGAAGATGTGGTATATGTATACAACGGAATACTATGCAGTCATCAAAAAGAATGAAATCCTGTTATTTGTGATGATGCAGATGGAACTGGAAGGGATTATGCTGAGAAAAATAAGTCAATCAGAGAAAGACAATTATCATATGAGCTCTCTGATATGAGGAATTTGAGAGGCAGGGCAGGGGGTTGTGGGGTATAGAAAGGTAAGGAAATGAAATAAGATGGAACAAGGGAGGGAGAGAAACCATAGGAGACTCTTAATCTCAGAAAACAAACTGAGGGTTTCTGGGGGATGGGGAGGTAGGGGGTCTGGTTATGGAAAAAAATAAAAATTAATAAAAAATTGACACATTTTAACCATGAAAATTAAAAAAAAATAATGCTCTCCAAATGTCCTCATGGAGAAATGAAAAGACAAGATACAGACTGAAAAATATTTGCAATCCTCATCTTCAACACAGGATGAATATACAGAATATATTTTAAAAACCTTCAATACTCAAAATTATCTAAACAAAATTAAGAAAAAGTCATGAACAGATACTTCATCCAGGAGAGTGTCACAGTAACCAAAAATAAATTTCATGACAAATTTGTTTGGACAAAAGTATATTAGGTGTTCCCTGGTTTCTTAGTATAGATTATTGCTTTCCAAGTACTTTAATACAACATCAAGAATTTTAATTTTGGGGACGCCTGGGTGGCTCAGTTGGTTAAGCGACTGCCTTCGGTTCGGGTCATGATCCCGGAGGCCCAGGATCGAGTCCCACATCGGGCTTCCTGCTCGTTGGGAGGCCTGCTTCTCCCTCTCTCACTCCCCCTGCTTGTGTTCCCTCTCTCGCTGTGTTTCTCTCTGTCAAATAAATAAAAAATCTTTAAAAAAAAAAAAAAGAATTTTAATTTTGGATCATCTCCAAGGGAAACTAACTAGTTTATAAGTTTCTTTTACTTAGGGCAGGTCTCTCAGCACCATAGAGGTTTTTAGAGTAAGATATGAGTTCTTTCCTCAAAAATTATTTCTATCTGAGAAGAAAAGTATGAATCCGTAAAATAAATTATCAGACCAGTGGTACCAAAATTGCAATATTAAAAAAAGAAGGAAACAAAGTTCCACAGGATAAAATAGAAAAATTTTGCAATCCAGAGGCCATCTACTGTGGTTATAACAAATTTCCATCACATTATGTAAAGAAACTATATAATCAACTTATAAAATATGCATTTATTTGCCACTAGTTAATAAATATTTAGCTTTTAAATACTTGTATTGTTTCCTAAAATATGGTTAATTGGTAATGGTATGTTGGTTTATGTTTTTCAGATAAAATAAAATATGGAAAACAGCTATTCAGAGCTTGAAGCCCTAGCTCCATATATTATTGTTTAACTAGTAGCAATTCATGAGATTTATAGGAATAATATCTAAGAAGAAAAATTAGTCTGTAGAATGTAGCTTTTCCTACCCAAACTGAAACTGTATTGGGAAATGTTATATTTTCAACTTCTGAGTTGTGGTGAATAAAAAATAAATAATTTGTATAGCATTTTATTTAGTTATAATTCTCACAGTATCATCAGATAAGGCCAAATATATATGATAGCTGAAATACAGTATTATAAATGAGAAGATATTGCCAACCAATTTTAGAAGTTACAAGGGTTGAGAGCTCTTGCCTCCAAAATGCCTAAGCCCCTCAGCCTGGACTGCTGGACAGCAGTTTTTCTGAGGAGATCTCTTCATTAATAATTAACAGAAAGTTGGGGCATCTGGATGGCTCAGTTGGTTAAGCAACTGCTTTCGGCTCAGGTCATGATCCTGGAGACCCAGGATCGAGCCCCATATGGGGCTCTCTGCTCAGCCGGAAGCCTGCTTCTCCCTCTCTCACTCCCCCTGCTTGTGTTCCCTCTCTCGCTGTGTTTCTCACTGTCAAATAAATAAATAAAATCTTTAAAATAAAAAAAAAATAGTAATAATTAACAGAAAGTACTGCAATCAAGTCAGAAAACCTCTTACAGTTCTAGTGTCACTGAAAGGGCACTTTGACACTGTTTTTCCTAGTAGGCTAATAAAACGGGAATTTATAAGTTATGAGATTGGTGCTACCTTAAATGGATCTTGTATTGTTTGGTATACATAAGTCGTTTTATTACATTTTTCTGCCTTTTATTTCTACCTAAAGTTCCATGATCAGATTAGGATAGCAGAAAAGCACTACATTTAAAAAGTCTTTTTAACAAGAGATACTTTCCAAATTCTTTGGTTTTCTCTATAGGTTGAACATAGATATAACTTTTTTTGCCTAATTGAAGCTTTGTTAATGCAAATGCCCAACTTAAGGAATTTATGAAGCAGGTGTAGCATGAACAAAATTGTCAATAAAAAACTTTCGTTTAAAAAAAATAAAATAAAACTTTTTTTTTTTCCCATGGCTTCCATCTCATCTTTCAGTGACCTTCCTTGTTTTTCCTAACCCTCATCAAAACACTAAAGATTTAAACCCTTCATGTGGCCTTCCAGACGTCCAGGCTTTTTCACAGTCCCATGTACTAAACTTTCTTTCTTACAAAACAACTTGTATTGCAGACTTTGCACTCATCCAATTACCTCCTAAATTTTATTGGTCTGTGTTCTCATCCTGCTCCAATCTTTACTAGTTAATTTGATAAACTCATTCAATTATTATATAATGAGTAGCAGGTCAAAATATTTGTATTTAAACAAGACACTCAGAGGTCAAATATTTTAACCCAAAAATAGTTTCATGGAAATATATTAGTAGGGAATATAGTGAAAAGACAAGTTCTGTTGTGTCCTTCAAATCACATATGTAATCAGCTGCCATCACAAACATCACCAATAGTCATTTATTACTGTGATAGTCTCAAAAACTTTAAATTCCCAAGGCAAATATCGTATTTAATGTTACAATTTCTTTTATTTTGCAGAGCCTGTAAATCAAAACTATTACACAAATAGAAAAAAAAAACAAGGTATTTATAATTTTCCCTATAAGAACAGGGGCAATTTATAGAACTCAAAGATTACTAAAAATAACAAACTTAGGCAACCCTCAGACAATGCTATCACTTTCTTATGGTTTATAGGCTATGTACATAGCCATGATTTTATGTGACCATCTCAAAAACCCTATGACACAGGCATGGCATAAATAGTATTGTGTAATTTTACAAATGAATGTAGGACACAGAAAAATTAATAATTTGTCCAAGATATTATAGGGAGTTGTAGCACAAAAAATCTGACACATATTCTAATGTTTGATCCATTCTAATTATGCTTCCTGGTAAATTTTTATTTTAAGCTGAGCTTTGACATTTACTTTTCTTCAAGAACTTTCAACTCACCTGTAATTATTGTACTGTTTTTTAATCATATTGCAGCTTTTATAATTGTTTCTGTTAATGTTATTTTATTTTATTTCTTAAAGATTTTATTTACTTATTTGATAGAGAGAAACAGCTAGAGAGGGAACACAGCAGGGGGAGTGAGAGAGGGAGAGGCAGGCTTCCTGCTGAGCAGGGAGCCCAATGCGAGGCTAGATCCCCGGACTCAGGGATCATGACCTGAGCTGAAGACAGACCCTTAATGACTGAGCCACCCAGGTGCCCGTATGTTATTTTATTTTAATTCCAGGATAGATAACAAACAGGATTCTTTAGTTTCAGGTGTGCAATATAGTGATTGAACTACTCCATACATCACTCAGTGCTCATCAACACAAGTGTAATCCTTTTTATTTTTTGAGACATTTTATATATTTTATTTTCATTCTGAATCCTCAAAATCTGGTGAACATTTTTACATTTTTGAGACCTCTTAATCCATCTTAATTCATCTGAAACCCTTGTTTTGTATATAGATTTAATAAAAATTTATGGTTGAAAAAGTAGATTTACATAGCTACATTGTTCTCACAAAATGTTTTTCAGTAACTGAATAAGAACCATTTTCCTGTAATAATTGCATGCACATTAACAAAACGTGCATATTTTTAGAAGGCTGGACTTGAGTTTTCTTTTTTGTAACTTTAAACAAATTTGATTTTATTTATTTTAATTTCTCTTTTAATGTAAAATTTACTTAGTTAACATATAGTGTTATACTGTTTTCAAGACTAGAATTCAGAAATTCATCACTTACATACTGCACTCAGTCCTCATCACAAGCACTTTCTTTAAAACCCATCATTCATCTAGTCCATCCATCACGGACTTCCCCCTATTAACTCTTACTTTGTTCTCTATCATTATGAGTCTCTTATGGTTTGTTTTCCTATCTCCTTTTTTTCTTTTTCCTCTGCCCATATGTTCATCTGTTTTCTTCCCTAAATCCCACAGAGTGATATCATACAGTGTTTGTCTTTCTCTGACTAACTTCACATAGTGTAATACATTCTACCTCCATCCACATCACTGCAAATGGCAAGATTCCATTGCTTTTGATGGCTGAGTAATATTCAATTGCATATATATACATCCAAAACTCTCTATACATCCATCCATTAAGGGGCATTTGCACTCTCTCCATAGTTCCATTTTTAACTTTTTGAGGAAAATCCATACAGTTTTCCAGAGTAACTGCACCAATTTGCTTTCTGACCAACAGTGCAAGAGTTTCCCCCTTTCTCCACATCCTTGCCAACACTTGTTGTTTCTTCTCTTGTTAATTTTAGCCATTCGGACAGGTGTGAGGCGGTATCTCATTGTGGTTTTGATTTGTATTTCCCTGATGATGACTGACCTAGAGCATATTTTCATTTGTCTGTTAGGCATCTGGATTTCTTTGGAAAATTGTTTATCCATGTCTTTTGTCTGTTTCCTAACTGGATTTTTTTTTGGGTGTTGAGTTTGATAAATTCTTTATAGATTTTGGATAATAACCATTTATCAGATAAGTTGTTTTCAAAAAATTCTCCCATTCTGTAGGCTGCCTTTTAGTTTTGTAGATTTTTTTCTTTTGCTGTGCAGAACTTTTATCTTGATGAAGTCCCAATAGTTAATTTTGCTTTTGTTTCCCTTGCCTCCAGAGAGATGTCTAGTAAGAAGTTGCTAAGGCCAAGGTCAAAGAGGTTGCTGCCTATGTTCTCCAATAGGATTTTGATGGTTTTCTATATCGCATGTAAGTCTTTTATCATTTTGTATTTTTTTTTGTCAATAAGGTGTAAGAAAGACTTCCAGGTTCATTCTTTTGCATGTTGCTGTTCAGTTTTCCCAACATCATTTGTAAGAGATACCTTTTTTTTTCGCCATTAGATATTGCTTCCTGCTCTGTTTACCATATGGTTGTGGGTCAATTTTGGTGTTCTCTATTCTGTTCCACTGGTCAATGTGTCTGTTTTTGTGCCAGTACCATACTCTCTTGATGGCTACAACTATGTAATATAATTTGAAATCCAGTATCGTTTTGCCTATGATTTTTTTTTCCAGTGTTGCATTAACTATTTGGGGTCTTTGTGGTTTCATACAGATTTTAGGAATGTTTGCTCTAGCTCTGTGAAAAATTCCGTTGGTATTATGATAAGGATTTCATTAAATGTGTAGGTTACTTTGGGTAGTATAGACATTTTAGCAATGTTTGATATTCCAATCCATGGGCTTGGAATGTTTTCCCATTTCTTGGTGTTCTCTTCAATTTCTTTTATATGTGTTCTATTGTTTTCAGAGTATAGATATTTTAACACTTTAGTTAGGTTTACTCTTAGGTATCTTATTGTTTTTGGCACAATAATAAAAGGGTTTGATTCCTTCATTTATCTTTCTGCTGCTTCCTTATTGGTGCATAGAAATTCAACAGATTTCTGCACACTGATTTTTTTTATATTGCAATATTGTTGAATTCATGTATTCATTCCATTCATTCCAGTAATTTTTTGGTGGAGTCTTTCAGGTTTTCTACATAGAATATCATGTCATCTGCAAATACTGAAAGTTTGACTTTTTCCCTGCCAATTTGGATGCTTTTTTTTTTTTCTTTTTATTGTCTAATTGTTGAGTCTAAGACTTCTAGTACTATATTAAACAACAATTGGGGGGCGCCTGGGTGGCTCAGTTGGTTAAGCAACTGCCTTCGGCTCAGGGCATGATCTCGGAGACCCAGGATCGAGCCCCACATCGGCCTCCCTGCTCGGCGGGAAGCCTGCTTCTCCCTCTCTCACTCCCCCTGCTTGTGTTCCCTCTCTGGCTGTGTTTCTCTCTGTCAAATAAATTTAAAAAATCTTAAAAAAAGAAACAAAACAAAACAAAAAAACAACAATTGTGAGTTGAACATCTTATTCTTGACTATAATGGAAATACTTTTTATTCTTTTCCTTTGAAGATATTAACTGTGGGTCTTTCATATATGGCCTTTATGGTTTTGAGGTATGTTCCATCTATACATACTTGGCTGAAAATTTTGGTCAAGAATGTATACTGTATTTTGTCAGATGCTTTTTTCTGCATCTATTTACAGGATCATAAGGTTTGTATCCTTTCTCTTATTAATGTGATGCATCACACTGATGGATTTGAGAATATTGAACCACCCCTGCAGCCCAGAAACAAATCCAACTTGATCATGATGAATAACTCTTTTAATGTACTGTTGGATTGGATTTGCTAGTATCTTGTTGAGAATATTTGTATTTGTGTTCATCAGGGATCTTGGTCTTTGGTTCTGAAATCAAGGTAATGCTTGCTTTGTAGAATGAGTTTGGAAATTGTCCTCCCATTTCTATTTTTTGAAACAGTTTGAGAATTATAGGCATTAATTCTTTAATGTTTGGAAGAAATCCCCCGGGAAGCCATCTGGTCCAGAACTTTTGTTTGTTGGAGCTTTTTTATTCAATTTATTTGCTGGCTATAGATCTGTTCAAATTTTATTTTCTTCCTGTTTCAGTTTTGGTAGTTTATAAGTTTCTAGGAATTTTTCCATTACTTCCATAGTGCCTAGTTTGTTGGCATATAGTTTTTCATTGTGTTCTTTTGTAATTGTTTGTATTTCTGTGGTGTTATTTGTGATCTTTCCTCTTTCATGTGCCATTTTATCTATTTGGGTTCTTTATCTTTTCCTTCTATAAGTCTTACTGAGGTTATCAGTTGTTTTCTTTTAATTCTTTAAAGGAATTTCTCTTAGTTCCTTACTATATATGTTCTTTTCATTTATTCCAATTACATACATCCTTCAGAATTTGGCACAAGTTCTTCTTCTTGGCTAAAGAATTATTAGATAAGTTCCATTCAGATTGCAATAAACTTTACCTGAACTATCAAAATAATTCCCAGATGAATCATATGCATCTAGAAACAGATATGTTTCTGTGATATTTTAAAGATTTTATTAATTTACTTGAGGGAGAGAGAGAGAGCATGAGTATAGGTGGAGGGGCAGAGAGAAAGGGAGATGGAGAAGCAGACTTTCCACTGTGCAGGAAGCCTGATGTTGGGCTTGATCCCAGGACTCTGGGATCATGACCTGGGCCAAAGGTAGGCACTTAACCAACTGAGCCACACAGGTGCCCCTCTAAGATTTTTATAAATAATTCATTCTCTTGTCTCATCTTGGTAATGAAATTTAAGATCTTTCAAGACAATGTTCATGGCAACATTCCTTTTTGTATGTAGTAAAATTTATAAAGTATAAAATTATCATTTTTATAATTTTAAGTGTACAGTTTAGTGGCATTAAGTATATTCACATTGTGGTGCCACCATCACTACCATCCAGCATTAGAACTTTATCATAGCCCCAAACTGAAATGCTGTATCCATTAAATGATAAATCATTCCTCTCTCTCCAGCCCCAGGAAACCACCTTTATACTTTCTCTATATAAATTTGACTGCCCAGGGTGCCTCATAAAATTGGAATAATACAGGATTTGTTCTCATGGCTGACTTAGTTGACTTACTATACTGTGTTTAAAATCCATCCATATTGCAGTATGTTGTCAAAATTCTATTCTTTTTTAAAACTGAATAATATTCTATTGTATGTGTAAATCACACTTTTCTCATCCATTTATACATTACTGGAAATCTACAAAGTTTCCACCTTTTGGCCATTGTGGGTAATGGGTTATAAAACATTAGTGTACAAACATCAGTTCTATTCTTTGCTTTCAACTATTTTTGTAAATACACCCAAAGAGAAATGGCTGGATCATAAAGTAATTTTGTGCATAACTTTTTGTGGAACTGATAAACTGTTTTCTATGGAAATGGCACCATTTTAATTACTCACCAACAGTGCACAAGTGTTCCAATTTCTCTAAATCCTTCCCAATGCTTGTTTTTATTTCTTTTTTTAAAGGATTTTATTTATTTATTTGACAGAGAGAAACACAGCGAGAGAGGGAACACAAGCAGGGTAACTGAGAGAGGGAGAAGAAGGCTTCCCATCGAGCAGGGAGCTCAATGAGGGGCTCGATCCCCGGTCACCAGGATCATGACCTGAGCCGAAGGCAGTTGCTTAACCAACTGAGCCACCCAGGCACCCCTTTCTTTTTTTTAAAATAAAAGACATCCTAATGGGTGTAAAATGATATCACCTTGTTATTTTGATTTGCACTCCCTTATTGTTACTGATATTGATCATCTTATTATATGCTTATTAGTGATCTATATATCATCTGTAAAGAAATATCTATTCATGTCCTTGTCCATGTCTTCTTTTTTTGTTAAGTGTAATTAACATGTTATATTATTTTCAGGTGCACAATATCTTAATTCAACAATTTTATACATTACTCACACCTCATCAAGATAAGTGTATTCTTGTTCCCCCTTTATCTATTTTACCCCTCCCACCACCTACCTTCTATCTGGTAGCAACCAGTTGTTCTTTGTATTTGATCTTTATTTTTTGTTTTTCTCTTTTTAAATTTTATTTCTAAATTCTACATATGAGTGAAATAATATGCTATGTGTCTTTCTCTCATTGACATATTTCACTTAGCTTTATACCCTCTAGTTCTATCCATGTTATTGCAAATGACAAGATTTTATTATTTTTATGGATAGGTAATATTCTATTGTACTTATTCAATATTAATTATATATTATTATATAATGTAAAAATAATAAAATATATTTCTCACCTCTTCTTTATGCATGTATATATGGATGGACATTTGTATTGTTTCCATATATTGGCTATTAAAAAAGTGTTGCAATTAACACAGGTACACATATATTTTTTTATTTTAGTGTTTACTCTTTTTTGGGTAAATACTAATTAGTGGATTTACTATATCATATGGTAATTTTGTGTTTTCATTTTTTTGAAAAACTTCCATACTGTTTTTCACAGTGACTACACTAATTTGCATTCCCACCAACAGTTCATGAAAGTTCCTTTTAGTTCCATATCCTTGTCAACACTTATTTCTTATGTTATTGTTGGCATCATGACAGGTTGATGGTAGTGACTCATGTGGTTTTGATTTGCATTGCCTTGATGATTAGTGATGTTGAACATCTTTTCATGTGTCTGTTGGTCATCAGTATCTTTTCTTAGGGAAAAAATGTCTATTCAAGTCCTCTGCCCATTTTTTAATTAAAGTTCTATTTTGTGTGTGGGGGGTGAATTGTACAAGTTTTTTTTGTTGTTGTTTTTTAATTTACTAATTTGAGAGGTAGAAAGATAGCATGGTGGGTTAAGGGACAGAAGGAGAAGGAGAGTCTTAAACAGACTCTGTATTGAGTGTGAGCCTGACATGGAGCTTGATCTCATGACCTTGAGATCATGACCTGAGGCAAAACCAAGAGTCAGTCACTTAACTGACTGCACCACAAGGGACTCCAAAATGTACAAGTCCTTTATATATTTTGGATATTAACTCCTTGTTGGTTATATCACTTATGAATATTGTCTTCCATTCAATAGGTTGCATTTTGTTTTGTTGATTGTTTCCTTTGTTGTTCAGAAGCTTGTTATTTTGATCTAATCCTATTAAATTAATACTGTTTTGGTTTCTTTTGCTTGAAGATAAATATCTAGAAAAAAGTCTACTGGAAAAGTATTTCTATTGCTAATATCAAAGAAATGGCTGCCTCTTTTCTACTAGAAGTTTTATGATCTCACATTTACTCTACGTTGAGTTCATTTTTCTTTGTGGTGTAAGTGGCCCAGTATCATATTTTTTACATCTAGCTGTCCAGTTTCCTCAGCACCATTTATTTAAAAGACAATCTTTTCATTGTATATTCCTTCCTTTTCTGTCATTCATTTTGAAATAATGGGTTTATTTCTTCATTCTCTCCACTGTTCTACAAGTCTACAAGTCTTTTTTTTTTGCCAGCATCATACTATATTGCTACTACATATTTTTAGTATATCTAGAAATCTAAGATAGCCATGCCTTCATCTTTGTTATTTCTCAGGATCACTTTGGCTACAAGGTGTCTATTGTAGATTCACACAAATTTTTGGATTATTTGTTCTACCTCCGAGAAAGTGTTGGTATTTTGGCAGGGATTGCACTGAATTTATAGATTGCTTTGGATAGTATGGACATTTTAATACTAGTTACTTAAATTTGGGAACTTGGAATATATTTCTATTTGTTTCTGTCATCTTGTTTCCTTCATGTTTTTTAGTTTGGAATTTGAGTCTTTCACTTCCTTTATTTACTTTATTCCTGTGTGTGTGTGTGTGTGTGTGTGTGTGTGTGTGTGTGTGTGTACGTGCGCAATGGTAAATTAGATGTTATTCATAATTTTTCCTTCTACTATTTCATTATATGTGTATAAAATGCAACAGATTTTTGTATATTAACTTTGTAGCCATTGAATTTACTAAATGCATTTATCAGGTCTTATAGCTTAATGGTGAGTTTTTAGAGTTTTATATATATAGTATCATACCATCTGCAAAGAGTGGAAGCTTTACTTCTTCCTTATTAATTTGGATACTTTTTATTTCATTTCTTGTCTTATTGCTGTAGTGTGGATTTCCAGTGCCCTGTTGAGTAATAGTGGTGAGAATTTACATCTTTGTCTTCATCCTGATCTTAGAGGAAAAGCTCTGTTTCTCATCATTGGGTCTTATGTTAGCTATGGGTTTTTCATATATAACCTTCAATGTTAAGGTATGTTTCACTTAAACCAAAGTTATTCATAATTTTTATCACATAAAAATGGATGTTGTACTTTGTCAAATGCTTTTTCTGTATCTATAGGGATGATGGCATGATTTTTATATCTCATTAATGTGAGGTAGCAAGTTGATTAATTTGTGAATATTGAACATCCCTGGAATTAATAATCCCTCTTGATCATTGTGAATATTTTAAAATCTATTATTGCATTCAATTTGTTAGAATTTTGTCCTGAATTTTTGTATCTATGTTCAGAAATATTAAACTAAAAAGATAGTTTTCTTTTTTATTGTTTTTTTTTTCTGGTTTTGGTAACAGGGTATAAGTGGTCTTGTAGAATAAATTTTGAAAATATCTTCTATTTTTTGGAATAGTGTGTGAAGAGTAAGTATTAACACTTCTTTTTTAAGATTTTATTTATTTATTTGACAGAGAGAAACACAGCTAGAGAGGGAACACAAGCAGGGGGAGTGAGAGAGGTAGAAGCAGACTTCCTGCTGAGCAGAGAGCCCAAAGTGGGGCTAGATCCCAGGACTCCAGGATCACAACCCATGCCAAAGGCAGATGCTTAATGACTAAGCCACCCAGGTGCCCCAATACTTCTTTAAATTCTTGGTAGAAATCACCTCTGAAGCCATCTGTTCATGGACTTTTGTTTGTTGGGATATTTTTATTACTAATACAATCTTATAGCTAGTAATTGCTCTGTTCAACTTTTCTATTTCTTCTTGGTTAAGCTTGATATAGGATTCTAGGAAATTATCAGTTTCTTTTGTTTTGTCCCATCAGTTGACATATAATTCTTCATAGTATGCTCATAGTCCTTTGTATTTCTGTGATGTACACTATTATTTCTTTTTCATTTGTAATGTTACTGAGTCCTCCTTCTTTCTTTCTTTCTTTTTGATTACTCTAGCTAAAAGCTTATCCATTTTGTTTATCTCTTCAAATAACCAGTCCTGGTTTCATTGTCTGTTCTATATTTTTAAATATTTATTTATTAATTTATTTATTTATGCTCTAATTATTATTTATTTCATTTACTGGCTTTGGGCTTTGTTCTTTTTCGGCTCCTTTGATGTAAGGTTAGGTTGTTTATTTGAGCTTTATCTTGTATTTTTTTCAGATAGGACTATATTACTATAATCCTCCTTCTTATTTATATTTTTAAAGATTTTAAGGATTTATTTAACAGAGACAGAGAGAGCACAAGCAAGGGGAGCAGCCAAGGAAGAGGGAGAAACAGGCTTTCTGCTGAGCAGGAAGTCAGTTGCAGGGCTCAACATCAGGACCCTGGGATCATGACCTGAGTTGAAGACAGGTTCTTAAATGACTGAGCCAACTATGTGCCCCTATAATCTTCCAATTTTGAACACCTTTTGCTGAATCCCAAAGCTTTTGGTCTGTTTTGTGTGTGTGCACATTTTAAATGAATTAATTAATTAACTTATGAGAGAGAGAGAAGAAGAGCATGAGCAGGGGGTGGGGGAGGGCCATAGGGAGAGGGAGAAAGAGACTCCCTTCTAAGTAGGGAGCCTGACAAAGGGCTCAATCCCAGGACCCTGAGATCATGACCTGAGTCAAAGGTAGATGTTTAAACCCCCCCAGTTAAGACTGAGCCACCCAGATTGTTCTGTTTTCATTTCCATTTGTATTTTTTTAATTTATTTCCTCCTTAGTTTCTTGGTTCACCTGTTCATTTTTAGTAGCATGCTCTTTATCCTTTATGTGTTTGTGTTATTTCCAATTTTTATTCTTATTATTGATTTCTATTGTCATATTATCAGGATTGAAAAATATGCTGTATATGATTTCAATATTTCTGATTATATTGAGCAGTGTTTTGTGACCTAACATGTGATCTATTCTGGAGAATTTTCCATGTGTACTTGAATGTGTACTCTATTATTTTGGAATGGAATGCTCTGACTCTGTTAGGTCCATCTTGTCCAAAATCTTATTCAAAGCCACCATTTCCATGTTGATTTTCTGTCTGGATGATCTATCCACTGATATAAGTATGATATTAAAGTCCCCTGCTACAACTTGCTGATTGTCAACTTTTTCCTTTATGTTTGTTCACAACTGCTTCATGTATTTAGGTGCTCCCACATTGGGTGCATAATTATTTGCAATTGTTATATCCTCTTCATGTACTGTTTCCTTTATCATTATATAATGTTCTACTTTATTAATTGTTAATCTTTGTTTAAAGTGTATTTTGTCCAATCCATGTATTGATACCCAAGCTATTTTTGTTTCCATTTTCATGGTGAATATTTTTCCATCCTTTCATTTTCAATCTGCATGTGTCTGTAGGAATGAAATGAGTCTCTTGTTGGCAGGATATGTGTGGATCTTGTTTTATTATTTTATTATTATTATTAATTCAGTCATCTTAAGTCTATTCATTGGAGCACTTAGTTAATTTGGTTTAAAGTACCTATTGATAGATATATCCTTATTGCAATTCTGTTACTAGTTTGTGTTTGTTTTTATAGTTCTCTATTTTGTTCTTCTTTACTTTCTTTCTTTGTAATTTGGTGGCTTCATTTAGTGTTATGCTTGGATTCCTTTCTCTTTTTTGTGAATCCATTATAGATTTTTGATTTATGGTTATCAATATGTCATATCTTATGCATATAGCATCTATATTAAGTTGATGGTTACTTAAGTTTGAACTTATTTTAAAAGTACTACATTTTGGGTGCCTGGGTGGCTCAGTTGGTTAAGCGACTGCCTTCGGCACAGGTCATGATCCTGGAGACCTGGGATTGAGTCCCACATCGGGCTCCCTGCTAGGCGGGAAGCCTGCTTCTCCCTTTCTCACTCCCCCTGCTTGTGTTCCCTCTCTAGCTATGTTTCTTGCTGTCAAATAAAAAAAGTACTACATTTTTACTGCCTTGTCTCATATTATATGTATGATATTATACTTTATATCCTATTATTTTGTGAATTCCTTGACTTATTTTTTTTATGTATAATTGATTTTATTGCTTTTGTGCTTTAAGTTCCATACTGGTTTTATGAGACATTAATCTTCTACTTTTATTAGATGTTTGGATTTACTTGTGAATTTTTTTTCCTTTAATAATTTTCTTACTCCTGATTATGGCTTTCTTTTTCCTCTCAAAGAATTTCCTTATAAGTAAATGTATTGGAAGTTTGGTTTAATGGTGATAAACTTCTTAACTTTTATTTATCTGGGAGACTCTTTATCTTATTCTGAATGACAACTTTGCTAGATAGAGTATTCTCGGTTGCAGGTTTTTTCCTTCCTCCTTTCAGTACTTTGAATATATCATCCCAATTCCTTCTGTCAAGTAGTTTCTGCTGAAAAGTCATCTGATAACCTTATGGGGTTTCCCTTTTATGTAACTCTTTCCCTTTCTCTTGCTACTTTTTTAAAAAGATTTTTCTTATTTATTTATTTATTTTACAGAGAGAGAGAGTGCACAAATGGGCAGAGCAGTAGGTAGAGGGAGAGGGAGAAGCAGGCTCTCCAGGGAGCAGGGAGTACAATATGAGACTCAATCCCAGGACCCTGGGACCATGACCCGAGCTGAAGGCAGCCACTGAACCAGTTAATTGACTGCCCCTCTTTTTATACTTTTAAAACTCTGTTTACCACTGCTTTTTACCATTTAAATTATAATGTGTCTTGATATGGACCTCCTTGGGTTACAGTTGCTGGGGGAAATCATTGAATCCTGAATGTGGACATCTATTTACTTACACAGGTTAGAGAAATTATCCCTTATAATTTAGTCATATACATTTTCTGGTTCTGATGAACAGGGGATACTGCACAGTAGGGCACTACAAGGTCTCTTATTCATTAGGCCACTATTTTCAAGCTCAGCAGATGTGGCTGATTTTCCTAACACATAGAAAATTATGTTCTTGTTAGGAAAAATGTGGGGACAGAGGAATTTGTCCTAAATGAGAGAACAGGACAAAATCATAGCAACATAGCTAAATGAAATGGAAATAAGCAATATGCATGATAACTAATTCCAAGTAATGGTCAGAAAGATACTGGACGTTAGACAAAAGTGGAGGGTCTCAATGAGAACTTCGAATGATAGGAAATATGGGTAGGAAGAGGCAAGATAGCAGAGAAGTAACGACCCTGTTTCAACCCATCCCCTGAAGTGAGCTAAATATCTACCAGAACACTCTGAATATGCATAAATCAGCTTGAGATGCAAGATTACATACTTCTGGATCTCTACAGGGGAAGAAGATAACCAGTGGATAGGTAAAGCAGAGTGGTAGTGCTCGGACTGATATTGGAGCATAAACAGAATGGGGATGGAACTACCAGAAGTAACACACTGGAAAATAATACCCCAATGCAAAAGTGTCCTGTCCTTGGGGACCAGCATCAACTTGGAGTCTGGTTAAAAGCACTCAAAACAACAACAACAACAACAACAACAACAACAACAACAGCAACAACAACAACAACAAAATAACAAAGGTTCTTAAGGGACATCTGGTGGAATCAGGTGGCGATGAGTATGGACCTATGCCCATGGTCCCTGGATGGACCCAGCTGGTGACCACTTGCACCTTAATGAACCTGATAGGAACTCCAGAATGTGGTCCCTGAGCCCACGGTTTTCTGCTGCTTATACCACTTCTTGGATTGGGTGCACTCATGCCTGCACCTGAGAGGGACCCAGTGCAGGATCCTACCAGAGGCCCCTCAGGCTGCAACCTTCCATGCGACCTATGGGGTTTCCAAGGTCTGAGTGCACCCAGCATGGGTATGGGCTTCAGTCACCAGTCCCAGCAATGGCAAGCTCACCCAAACCAATATTGCTCACAGTTTCTATGTCACAGAAGTGCAGACACAAGAAGGGGCCTCAGGCAAACTTTGTGGTCATTACTGGGGGTGCACACCACCTGTGAGATGTTGTGATGTGTGTGCAAGGGAGTTTGCAGAGGGGGTTATGTGTGTTCTGGACCATACAGAGGGGAGAAGACTGAGGCTTCTCTCTGAGAAGGAGGTCTGGGTGCAGACAGCTTACTTTGCTCTGACTCTCCAAAAAGCCACAAAAAAACAACAAAGAACAAAAATCACCAAAGAAGAAAAGCCTGAAAATCCAGTTTACATAGAGCCCAGCCCCTTGATAGGGGGCAGGGTGGCTCAGTCCAAGCAAGATTGACTGAAAAATAATGTGGCAGGCCTCTCCCCCAGAATGCAAACAAAAAGAACAAGAGGACAACCACCAAAGGGTCTCCATAAAACTGTAAAACCCAACATTAGGGGAAAAACAATATGTTAAGCTCCCAGTACTGCCCCCAAACCTGTCTATATTAGAGATACAGCTTTAATTTTTTTTTTAAATTTCTTTTCATTTAAAAAATAATTTTAAATTCCTTCTCATGATTCTTATTCTTTTATATTTAACCTACTTATTATTAAAACTTGATGTTTAATACAACATTCCATAATAACCTTTTATTTAAAGATTTGTTTATTTATTTATTTATTTGTCAGAAAGAAACACAGCTAGAGAGGGAACACAAGCAAGGGCAGTGAGAGAAGGAGAAGCAGACTTCCCACCATGCAGGGAGCCTGATATGAGGCTCAGTCCCAGGAGTCCAGGATCATGACCTGATATAAAGGCAGATGCTTAAAGAATGAGTCACCCAGGCGCTCCCTATAATAACTTTTTACCTTGATTTTTTCATATACAGACCAATGTTTCTTTCTTTTAAAAAAAATATAAATGTAGATATAAGCTTCAAGGTAATGTTTTTTTTTTGCCTGTTCAATACTACCCATATATATATGTAATCCAGTTTTAATCTCCTTATGTCTCTGGAAAGTTGAGTCCTCTAACAAAAATAACAAGATACAGTCAGGAGGAACTGAAATACTTTCCTTGCCCACAGTGAGGGTTTGTAACCACCTTTCCATCTTATTGTTCTGTCAGTGTTTCTGTGTCTTTGTTTTTGACTTCGTACTACATAAATATTATTCTTGGGGGTCATTTGGCCTGGGTTTTGTGTTTTCTTCCCTTTCTTTTAGTTTTGATGGTCTTTTTGTTAATTCATTTTTGTTTTTGTGTCATATAAATCCTATATTTGGTGCCCATTTTGGTTGGGTATTTTCTTTCTATTTTTCTGTTTTTCTCTCTCTCTATTTTTTTTCTCTCTTTTTGGTGGTGACTTCTGACTGCTTCAAAACCTTCCAACGGGAACTTCCCTGGATCATAGTTTATATATTCAGCTATACATCCCCTCAAACACCCTTCACAAAAATGACTCAGAGGAGGAACACCCAACAGAGGGGAAAAAAACACATAGACTGCATCCACTGTCACAAAACTACTGGATATGGATAAAAATACTATAATGGGAATGGACATCAGGGTAGCAATTATCCAAGCAACATCTAAATTGGAAAAGACCATTAATAAGAACAAAGAATCACTAAGAGCAAAAGGGAGAGCTGATCTGGCAGAAGATAAAAATGCTATCAATGGTTTATCGATTAGTTTGGCCAATAAGATCAATAAACCATTGGCCAAACTAATCCAAAAGAAAAGGAAGAGGACCCAAATTAATAAAATTATGAATTAAAGGGGAGATCATTAGATCATTAGATCACGACTAACACCAAGGAAATAGAAACAATCATCAGAAATTACTATCAACAATTATATGCCAATATGTGTAACAACCTAAAAGAGATGGATACATTCCTAGAAACCTATAAACTACCAAGACTGAAACAGGAAGGCATTGACAATTTGAATAGACCTATATCTAGCAATGAGATTGAAGCAGTTGATCAAAAACCTCCCCCACAACAAGAGTCCAGTACTAGACGGATTCCCTGGGGAATTCTACCAAACATTCAAAGAAGAAATAACACCTATTCTCCTGAAGCTCTTTCAAAAAAACAGAAACGGAAGGAAAACTTCCAGACTCTTTCTATGAAGCCAGCATCACTCTAATCACCAAACCATACAAAGACCCCATCAAAAAGGAGAACTTCAGACCAATATCTCTGATGAATATGGATGCCACAATTATTGACAAGATCCTTGCTAACAGGATCCAACAATACATTAAAAAGATTATCCACCATGACCAGGTGGGTTTTATCCCAGGGATGCAAGGGTGGTTCAACACTCGCAAAACAATCAATGTGATAGAACAAGTCAATAAGAGAAGGGAGAAGAACCACATGGTACTCTCAATTGACGCAGAAAAGGCTTTTGTCAAAATACAACATCCGTTCCTGATCAAAACTCTTCAAAGTATAGGGATAGAGGGAACATTTCTCAACCTCCTAAAATCTATCTTTGAAAAACCCACAGCAAATATCATTCTCAATGGGAAAAAACTGACAGCCTTCCCTCTGAGATCAGGAACAAGACAAGGATGCCCACTCTCACCACTACTGTTCAACATAGTGTTAGAAGTCCTAGCAACAGCAGAGAACAGAAAGAAATAAAAGGTATCCAGCTTGGCAAAGAAGAAGTCAAGCTCTCTCTCTTTGCAGATGACATGATACTCTATGTGGAAAACCTAAAAGACTCCACCCCCAAACTATTAGAACTCATACAACAATCCGGTAATGTAGCAGGATACACAATCAATGCAGAGAAATCAGTTGCATACTTATACACTAACAATGAAAAAATAGAAAGGGAAATCAGAGAATCGATTCCGTTTACTATAGCATCAGAAACCATAAGATACTTAGGAATAAACCTAACCAAAGAAGTCAAGGATCTGTACTCAAGGAACTACAGAACACTCATGACAGAAATTGAAGAAGACATAAAAAGATGGAAGACCATTCCATGCTCATGGATCAGAAGAATAAACATTGTCAAAATGTCTATACTGCCCAGAGCAATCTATACTTTCAATGCCATTCCGATCAAAATTCCACCAACATTCTTCAAAGCGTTGGAACAAACAATCCTAAAATATATATATGGAACCAAAAAGACCCCGAATCGCTAAGGGATTGCTGAAGAATAAAAGCAAAGCTGGGGGCATCTCGTTATCTGACTTCAGGCTTTATTACCAAGCTGTGATTACCAAGACAGCATGGTACTGGCACAAAAACAGAGAAATAGACCAATGGAACAGAGTAGAGAGTCCAGATATGGACCCAAAATCTACGGTCAAATCATCTTTGACAAAGCAGGAAAAAGCCCCCACCCACTGCCTTGTTGCAGAAAGCCTTTGCTGTCCTGCTTACTGCTCCCTAATGATGTATTCCATACCTACTGCCTCATGGCAGACAACTTCTCCTTTGTTGCCCTACCCACTGATTCTTTGTGGTGTACTAAATAGACAACTCCTTTTTTTTTTTTTTTTTGCTTCAGGTGAATTTTTTCACTGGCTTCTACCCCATCATGTCCCCACACTTGGAGGTCACTTTCCAATTGAGAGACACCCAACTTAGATACCAGAGTTATATTAGTTTCAGGTATACACCATTATGACTCAACTTCTCTATATATTATGCTATGTTCACTATAAGTGTAGCTACCATCTCTCACCATACAATATTATTACAATATCATTTACTATATGCTATATGTTGCTCCTTTTATTCCCATGACTTATTCATTTTATAATTAAAAGCCTGTATTACTGCTGTTAGAATGGTTTGGGAGACCTTGATAAGGCTTAGTCCAGACAAGTTCAAGCAGTTTTTTGTCCTGTGAAAGAATCTTAAATTACACCCCAACCCCCAGATGAAAGCTTTTGATGTATGTTACCTGAGAAAGAAGGATCAGGTTTGGATTGTACAGCTTTTCGTGGTCATTAATGGTGGAGAAAGTTTGTCCTAAGGATATAAAATGCAGTGCAATTAGAATAACAAAAAGAAAAAGAGGACTTCTTTGCTTGATGTTTCACATTAACAATATCCTAATTACAAAGAATCAATGTCAAATGATAGAACATTTGTCTGGGGTATGGGCAATGCAACTGAATCATCCAACCAGTCATAAGGAAAAAAGAAAGTGGGGTGATCTATTATTTCCATAAGTCCATAGATAATCCGATAAAATGGAGTATGCTCCAGCTTTCAAGGAGCTATTTGTCATCCCAACCACAATCCACAGAATTTTTGCTCAAAGTGATAGTTGAGTTCTACAATTCTTAAAAAAATCAATCCTTTTTCCAGATATTCAAATAACCATATGACCATGGAATCCTTTTATTATTTCCACAGGATAACAAGCATGAAGATTATTTATATTATGAGCTATTGTGGTAATATTTTATGAAGTTTTCCTCAAGTTGCCTAGTTTAGACTAACAAGAAACAAGACAATTGGAACTAGAAATTAACATCCACAAAGATTTGTTATTGAAATATAAATCTTCTCTCTAAAATCACCCTTATCGAAGTGCCTGGGTGCTTCAGTTATTAAGCATCTTGCCTTTGGTTCAGATCATGTTCCCAGGATCCTGGGTTCAAGCCCCGCATCAGACTCCCTGCTCAATTGGATGCCTGCTTCTCCCTCTTCTGCTCCTTCTGCTTGCATTCCCTCTCTCTTTGTGTCTCTTTCTGTCAAATAAATAAGTAAAATATAAAAATTAACTAATTAATAACTAAATAAATTAAATCACCCTTATTTTCAGAGATATATAAATCAAGACTAATTAATTTGCAAAACAAGTCCAATTTTAATAAATTGGCTAAGTTATTTACATAAGCTCAGCAAGGATAGTGATTCATCATATAGATATTTTAAAATTTGCTTTGCTGGAACTCTTCATAAGGAATCTCAATTGAACTTTTAATAGACTCTCAACACCAGATGCCAAGCCAAATATTTACCACCAGACATGCCTACAATACCTGTGGATTTGGGTGAATTCCTCTTCTCAAGGTCCCCAAATACCCTGAGGTTCCTGAACCTGCCAAGAAGTGACATTCTTTACTCACCTGGTAAGGCTGCTGGGAACTCTGTAAAAAAAAGATATCAGGCCAACAAGTCCAAAAGACATTATTGGCTCCATGTTTCATAAAGTCAACTTCAATTATAAAGCTGTCTGGTCATATTTGTGTCTATGAATATTTCTCAACTATGACACTCTAGTCAAAGCCTTGGGAAAATAACCAATATTTCCAATGATGTCCTGTTACAAGGAAAAGAGATTCTTACTGAAATTATGCAAATAATTGTAATTGCCATGAAAGAAATAATACGATTTTTGAATACAGAGAAAAGTTAAATGCTTCAATTTGTATGCAAATGTATAATTTATCACATTTCTATGTTATAGATATCATGAGAAAATTTCCTTAATTTGGAAGAGCAAACATTAGAGAATCAGAAGTGTTTCAAACAAGAGTCACAGAACTGTAATTATCTTCCTCAATTAATTTAGTCCCATGTTACTAATTCATCTTCAGTTGAATGCAGTTTTTGGTTCTAGAAATTCTTACCCATTCCAGTTTTACGGTCTTAAAGATATCAAAAGCCTGTATTTGTCAAAAAATGCCTTTTCATGAATCTCCTGAAAAACAAAACTCATTTTGCAAGAGCATCAGAAATATAAATGACAAAACTTCAGAAATAATGGACATTGTTAATGATATGAAGTGAAAGTTCATTATAATGTAGTGGATAAGGAAATTTGATTATTTCTTTTAAAAATATTTTACTTATTTTAGAGGAGGACAGAGAATCTGAAGCAGACTCTCCATTGAGCACAGAGCCTGATACAGGGCTTAACCCTACAACCATGAGATCATGACCTGAGGTGAAACCAAAATTTGGATGCTTAACTGACTTAGCCACCCAGGCACCCCAGAAATTCAGTTATTTATGTGACACATTAACACTTCAATAATCAGAAACTGAGCGATGACTTTATATCAGAATATAACATACCAAATAAGCAAGCCTAATTAGTCAAGGATACTTTGTTTACAATGCAAATCTCAGGGAAATTTATTAAAAGTTTTAGAAAGTTTTAAATCATAGGCCTACATAGGATTATGGCTAATCAAAGACTTGATAAAGACAAAATATAGAAACATTTTTCTGGGCAAAGAAAAGAGTAAACAACTTTGTCTACATTTTATTATCAAGAGCAGATCAACAATCCAAGAAAACTGTCTTTTTAACAGAGAGAATACAGAATTTCAATCTTATATACCAGTATACCTTTAATATCCAGTCATTTCAACCTTAGTCCATCCTGAACCCACATAAAATTTCTTTCCAAAGATTTCCCTTCACAAACCTACTAACTTTATTTTGCATTCAGATTTTGCCCCAAGCCTTTTCTTCTAAGGAGAACACTTACTTTATTTTACCTCAATACAAAGTATGCCTATTCTTTAGATCTTTCTTACTCATCTTGCTTTCCTACATATAGTGTTGTTTCCCTTATTCCAGGTTTTAATTACAATTAGCAGAATTTTAACTTAGAAACCTTAGTCTTCTATGAAAACTAAATATCAACCAATTGTGAACTGTTATATCTGAATTCTTTAGATGGCAAATTTATGAATCAATTAAGCACCAACCTACTTTTTTCCAATAAAAACAAATACCCTTAGTTTCTCTACAATAAAAATTCAAAACCACATACCTAACATTCAGTAATGAATGCTTTAGTATTGTTACGGGATTTTTTTTCTCCTTTGGTGTCTGCAGTTCTTGGTCACACCACTTTGAAGAATGAAGAGGTAGACCAGACAGAATGGTGGGAAGCAAAGCAAGGTCTACTGAGCAAGAGAAAAGTAATAGTATAAAGCTCCCAAAGAGGTCGGGGACCTGAGGGATTGCTGCCAGAGTTTATAATTCTAGGGTTTTTTATGGGCTTGTTGGCAAGCTGTTATAATCTGATTAATCGTCCATGTGTCTGTCTTCCAGTCATATTTTTGTCACTTATCTATCATATGGGAAAGAGTAGAGGGCTCCTTCCAGGGTGGTATAAAATCCTTTCAAGGGTGATTTCTTCTTAGGCAGGGCTTATCCTTGCCTGTTTGCCTTTCAAGTGTCTTTCATAGTATTTCTTTTATCATTTGGAAAAGACTTAAGTGTTCAATGACTTCAACCCAACTTATCATTCAAGTAAAACTATAACTTTCAGGTTACCAAAGACTTCAAAAGCTATATTAAAATTACTCATGAAAAAAAATGAGACTGACAAAATTAATCTTCATTTTAAGTCATCTTTTTGCTAGCAAATTGCAACAGAGAAAACATGAGCTTATTTGACCTTCAGCAAACCTTGGTAGAATAAAAATTTTAATTAGTTTAAATACCAAATTGTGTTCCACCTGGGTCCACTTAAAAGTCAATTAATTTGTTCTCCAGTGTCCATTTATACTTGGGTCACTGGTGGAGATACCTGAAGTGGGTGGTGTAAACCTTACCCCTTGACAGCAGGGGTAGAAGGAGCCAATGACTCCAGAATCACCAATGATGATATAAGAACCAATTATGCCAGCTGCACCAAGGTGGTGCAGAATCAGGAAGAGGGGAAGGAGAAGCTAGAAGAAGTGGAGTTATCCCAGAGGTCAGAGGAGGGGGACTCCATGTTCTAGAGCTCATCAGCTTAGACAGATGAGCAGATGCCATGTTTTTCACCAACAAATAGGAATAATCTGTCAGGGAATTTCCCTGAAACAAAAGGACTTTGGGCAGCTCTTTGGGAATATTCCTTAAGGTTCCCATTCCAAGGTAGGCTAACTACAGTTGGCTCCAATTATAGCCATTAACTTGGGGAATGAATGAGGAAGAAACCTCCACATCTATTAGGAAGACGAGCAGTGAGAATTAGCATTCATTATGTTGGGAGCAGTTCCTTATATTGAGGTCCTGATTTAGGGCCATGAAACTGAGCAAGACACAGATATGACTTCCAACCATTTGGAGTTCCAGCAAGGGATTTCAAGCTGGAAAATAGTATAAGAAGAAAGAGTTTCACAGGAGGGCTACACCTCTTGATCTGGGAGTTTGTATTGAGGTCAGGACACAAAAAGATGAGACATTTTTCATCATACCTTGGGGTCAAATTTGTTCCAGTTTTTAAGAACATAGCCCAAGGGTGAGTCCAAAGGAAGAGAGGAGGTCTTATGGTGGCAAAGACCAGTTGTTAATTCCCAAAAGGGCATCCTGCCAAAGGGAATGGAGCTCCAACTCGTGGTCATGATTTTACTCATGGAGTCCCACTGACCTGAAAAAGGACCAGATCTATATGAGGTGACTGACTTTTCTGGTGTCATCAGACAAATACAAATATGGGGCAATTGATTTTTTGGGATGTCCTACCAAGGGAATTGTGGCAAATAGCAAATACAAAGTAACTATCTTGGAGAATTCCACCAAGTTGGGAATTCCCACCAAGAAGAGGTTCTTAGAAAATGGTATGGCACTTCCTTTCAGTGAATTGCTGGCTACAGAAAGGACTGGATACCAGTTTGGCTGAACTGGGTGGGAAAAAGGAAAGGTATCACTCACCACTCAAATGCATAAGAACATGTTTAACCACAGATCAAGATGGTGGCTGAATCTGTGGGAACAGAAATAAAAGGATGCGGGCCAAAAGAAGAAGCAAGATGGTGGAGAACCAGCCAGCATCAGGAAAGAGTCCCAACTGAGTCTGGAACATGTGTGGATTCACCCTGGGTGAGCTGCCAATTGTACTGGATTTTGGGAGCACACCTTGGGAGATGGAGTGATAAGGAAGATGAAAGGGGTCCTTCAAACTCACAGATATAGACAGTCTGACCTGTTCGCTCTCAGACTTTCAGACCACATCAGAGAGTGGCACTTGCCAGAGGCCTTCAGTTGTCTGTGAAGTACTAGGTTTAGGCTGCCAAAGGGCTGAAAAGAAAGAGGTAGGGAATGGTCCTTCCAAAGGGCAAAATGAGAAATACCTCACCATTTTGAGCAATGATGGTTCGGCTGGTTCCTTCTTGGGGTTTCAGATCCTCACTGAGGAGTAACCTTGGTCAGAGGTCCTCAGTTTCCCATGGAGTACTAGAGTTGATTCACTGAGGGAAAGTCCTGAGAAATTCCCAGAGACTCCAGGTAGAGTCCCAGACTGGCAAAGGCTTGCAGGGTTCCCCCAAATGTGTGGGTGGGTGGCCCAAAGTCTCCCTCCATGAGCCACCAAATGTGGTATCTGAGTGGGCTGTTGCTTGAAGAGTTGGGAGTCTCAAAATGTGGGGATATGATCAGGTGGAAGCTAGTGGCCTGGGAGGTGAAAGAATCCACCTGAGGGAGAATGAAGGAGATCATTTATTGAATACACCACAAGAGAGTAGTGGGCAAGACAGTAAGGGAAAAGCTATCTGCCATGAAGTATAGAACACACTGCAAGGAAGCAGTGGTCAGGACAGCAAGGGAGAGGTTCTCTGTAAGCAGGCAGTGGGTGGGTGTTGTGTTTAAAGGGGAAGATGAGGAGGTATGGTGACATGGAATTTTCCCTTTTTTGGTAACTGTGCCTAGTTGTAAGTAGTCCATATGTTAGTTAGGGCCTATGCATATACTGAGTTTGGTTGTCTCATGGGCCTGTCTGAGCCAGGGCGTTGCTTCTATCACTCAAGTCTGTTTTCCTAAAAGTGACCTGTGAAATAACTTTGTTGTCAACCATATTCAAAATAAAGAAACAGTTACCAAATCATAATATAAGAGAAAAACAAAACAAAAGAAAACATTATACATAAAGGTAGCTATGATTGGCAATATAGACAGTAAAAAGCTACAATCATCCTCATTTTTTTATAACAAAACAACCTATTGTAAGTAGTCCATATGTTAGTTAGGGCCTATGCATATACTGAGTTTGATTGTCTCATGGGCCTGTCTGAGCCAGGGCGTTGCTGGTTGGCTTAAAGGACAAACATTTATTACTTGATATGGTATTCAAATATAGGTGAGATTCGGTGGGGTGAGTTCCGGAGCTGGCAACCAAGAAAGAATTCTTGAGATGTCTTTGGTGCAAAATGGTGGTTTATTAAAGCATAGGGACAGGACCCATAGAAAGAGATGTTGTACTGGGATCTTGAGGAATGGTGATTACATACTCTATATATTCAGGAGTTGGGTGAAGTTAAGGAAAAGGGAAGTTTCAAAAGAACTTTCATATGCTAAAAAGGAACAACCTACAAGACACTAGCTAGATATTGGAAGCCTTGCCATCGTCAAGTTAAGGTTGTTTTCCCCTCTAGCAAGGTATTAACATTAAGACAGTTGGGAGATTCCTAGAAGAATGTCACACATGAGCCACCCAGGAGTGGTGGGTGGGGGAAGGTTGCAGGGGTCAGCTTATGCTTTGTCTTCAAAAAGTCTTCTGCTCTATCATCATTACTCACAGTTGTGGAGACTTGAAAATCTAAATTCAAAGTGCTTCCAGATTTGCTGTATGTTCAGGAACCTCTTCCTAGTTTTCAGATGGCTGCCTTATAGCTGTATCCTTACTTATGGAAGACATGTCTCTGGTATGCTTTTCTTCTTATAAAAGCACTAATCCCATCATGGGACCCTCATGACTTTATCTAAGTTTAATTACCTTCAAAAGCCCCCCCCCCTTCAAAATACTATCACATTAGGGATTAGGGTTTCAATTAAGAATATCAGAGGGTCACAAACATTTAGTCTGCAACATTTCACTCTTGTCCCCCCAAAACTTATGTTCTTCTCATATGCAAAATGCATTAATTCTACTGTGATGGTCTTAAAGTCTTAAATAGTTCCAGTACCAAATCTAAAAGTCTGAATCCCAAAGTCTCAAGTAAATATTATCTAAATCAGGTATCAGTAAGAGTTAAGTTATAATTCATCCTGAGGCAAAATTTTTCCCAACCTGTGAATCTTTGAAACCAATTAAGCTATGTGCTTCTAAAATTCAATGGTGAGACAGACATAAGGTAGGCAATCCCATTTAAAAATGAACAAATAGGAGCACCTGGGTGGCTCAGTGGGTTAAAGCCTCTGCCTTCAGTTCAGGTCATGATCTCAGGGTCCTAGGATTGAGTCCCACATGGGGTTCTCTGCTCAGAGGGGAGCCTACTCCCCCCTCTTTCTCTGCCTGCCTCTCTGCCTATTTGTGATCTCTCTGTCAAATAAATAAATAAAATCTTTTAAAAAATAAGTAAAAATGGACAAATGGGGAAGTGTCACCAGCTGGACCTGAAGACCTGATCCTTACAGCCCACATGTTCTACTCACTGAGCTCTGTCCCATACTTTTCCTTAAGCTCTTTATAGTTTATCTCATAACCAAGGCAAATGGTAAATGAAACCACCCCTCCAGCAATAGCTACTTCCCTGACAAGACCTCCAGCCAGCCTAGACCACACAGACCAGTTTGAGCTGAACCCCTGACTACTGCCTATGCAGATGAACCGTGCAGTGGCCCCTAAAATGACTGATGACTACATTTACCTCATTATAATACTAAAAACTCTGCTGAACAAGGAGTACAAGTCTCATTTACATAACATAAAATGTGTGTACAGGCATGCTACCCTAAGACACATACACGACCTTATACCCTCCTCTACAAATGATGACAAGGCTTTCTTATCTAAATATTTATCACAATACTAAATAAAAGGAACCCACTTGTAAGGTCCAGTTTTGGAATCCAAGCTGCCATCCTGTTTACTCAGAAAAACAGTTCCAGGTGTTATGGATAAATGGCCCCTGGAAAACAAAGGTGAGCCAGGTTGGGGGAGACACCCAACCAGTTAAACCCCTTAATCTCCCATCCTTGGAGGGTCCTGGGGAGGGATTTAGATGCAAACTAAGAATGGGCTGTTGACTTGTGAACTGTGTGACTCAAGCTTACTGTTTGAAATGCATATAAACCCCTAGACCCTTGCATTCAGGGTCCTTGTTGAAACCCACTGCACAGGGTGGATACTTGGACTGGACCTAAGCTAGCTGGAAATAAACCTCTCTGTGTGATTTGCATTATCCTGAGCATTCTAGGTTCTTTTTAGGGAAGTGGTAGACACTGGACTTTATCACACTCACCCTTGCTCAGGGAGTTCTGGCTTCAGAAGTTATTTCTGTTGATCTTCTTATTTGTTGCAAATAGTTGTATTTTTGTAACAATTAAAACTGGTGCATTTTCTGACACACCAAGGAGTGAATTTTCATTGGTTCAGCTACTGTAGGAAGGTGTTATGTATCCCAAGCCAAGTCTAAAACACAGCAAGGCAAATCCCACAACATAATGAGATTTGAGAATAATTATCTTCAATTTGATGCTCTGCCCTCCAGACTAAGTAGGGTGAGAAGATCAAAGGCATCATGGGGCATCATAATTGCTTGCAGAGATCCCACCTACTCTGTGGCTCTTCTGGGCATAGAAAATGCCCTAAGCACTCTTCTGGGTGAGGGTTGGGCCCACGGGATTCTGTGTCCTTGCTACCGTAATTCCGATAGTCTGATCAAAGAGAACTTTGGTTAGAAGTTCTCTGGTCTGCTGAAACTCAAGTGGTGGCCTTAATGTTCTCTGAATCTCCTTTGGAGTCACTCTCTTATTTAATGAAGAATATGAACGTTAATAACTGAATAGATTTGTTATACTGTCTAATAGAATCTAAGTAGTCCCTCAGTATTCTTTGCATTCCATCTCAGGCCCCTGCAGTTCAAGCTGGTAGTATTCATGCTGGGATATCTGTGTAAGTCTGTGGTTTACACCCATACAGATAACCTTATCAAAAGTTTGGTTGGTAAATCATGGAGGGAGATGAAATATAAGAGACGTTGGACTCAGAAACAAACTGTGGGTCTTGGAGAGGAGGTGGTAGGGGGATTGGCGAGCCTGGTGGTGGGTACTGAGGGCACGTATTGCATGGAGCACTGGGCATGGGGCACAAACAATGAATCTTGGAGCACTGAAAAAGTAAAATTAAAAAAAATATGAAAAAAGAAGTTACTAAAGGCTAAGTGCCAACAAAACAAGGGAATGAACCAAGAAAAAGACAAGTGTGGCATGCAAGCAATAGTGGATCCAGAACAAAGAATGACAAAGAGAAGCACTGAATTTCAGCTATGCACCAAAGCTAGGGAACAACTAGTTCAGAGTACAGCAGCAAGACATAAGACTGGTGGGAACTCTTCCAGGAAAAAGAAAAGGAAATTGATAGGTTATTCGGTGTGTGCATGTGTCTAAAATTATCAATAGACAAGAAAAAATGATAGATAATACATAGAAACCAAAACAAAAAGGGAAATTTTAGCCATGTGAAAACAAGTTATGCACAAGAAGAAACAATTAAAAAAGGTCTTGTCTCAATAGTGAAAACTAGTACATGTGGCTATTAAACACTTGATAAATGGTTACTCAGAACTGAAATGTGCTGTAAGTGTAAAATATACATTGGATTTTGAAGTCTTAGTGTAAAAAAATAACGTATACTATTTCACTCATAATTTTATCTTGATTATATGTTGAAATTATCATATTTTGGATATATTAGGTTAATAAAATATCCTATTTTTTTTAAATGTGCGTGGCCACATCTTTAATATTCCCAAGAGAGCACCTCTCTCTCTCTCTCTCTTTCTCTATCCCCTCACTTTCATTTTCTTTTTTTTTCTTTTTTTGTTTTTTTGCAGTATGCATAGGTTAATAATTTTCCAAAGCTTTAAGCTTTAGACTTTTTTCTTAACAACTTTTTGTCAGTTTATTTCTCTCTTCTTACATTTTACTATGAGCAGTCAGAAGGGATCAAGTCAGTCCTTCACATTTTGCTTAGAAAATTCCTCAGCTAAATATTTAAGTGTTTGCAAATACTAGTGTTTGCAAATACTACAACAAAATACTAGACAATGAACACAATTCAGGTAATTTATTTTCAAATTATAAAGTGTATATATAAATATAAATATATGTATCATTTCTGCATAAAACTATTTAAAAAAGAAACTAATACAGATTTTGTTGCATGGAAGTGGGATACTACTGTACAAAATGTAAAAATGATAAATTAGACAATAGGAAGAGCCAGGAATAATTTTGAAAATCTGGATAGAAAAAAAGTCTGGATTGCCTTGAACAGTTAATAAAAATATGGATGTCAATGACTATTAGTGAGAACTCAGGTGAAAACTGAAGAAAAAAAGATTTGTTTTATATAATTACCTCAAGTTTAGTGAAATTTTACCCTACAGTGATGTAGAAAGACATTTTACATGATGAGTTTGAATATGCACCTGAAAATTTTTCCTTGTAAAATATTGAGTATGGCTTGCTTTATTCTTGTGCTTTACAGCAAAATTTGAGAAGAAAAATCATAAAATGAAGAAAAAAACTGTTAAATAAAAAGTAATTAAGTCACTGGTGACTTCATTCTTTCATTGTCTCTCTTTTTTGATACAGACTGTTTATAACTGTTATCTTAAACTTTTTCCACCATTGTACTTTAGAATCAGATATGTTTCTTTAGTTTAGAGGAACTCAGATGGAAAGAAATTGTACTCCAATGTAGATCATATATAATAATTTACAATGAACCTGAGAGTACAGACATGTTTTTTTAAATCCCATTTGCATCTTTTGGGGGGGAGGATTTGCCCAGGGGCAAGATTACTGGATCATATAGTAATTTTATTTTTTTATTTTTTGGAGGAAACTCTGTTTTCCATAGTGGCTTAACCAATTTAGATTCCCATTAATTGTGCACAAGGGTTCATTCCCCCCCACCACACACACACATTCTCACCAACACTTTTCATTGTTTGTCATACCGATGATGGTAATCACTCTACCAGATTTGAAGTAATAGCTCATTTTGGTTTTGATTTGCATTTCCCTGGTGATTGATGATGAGTATCTTTTCATGTACATGTTGGCCATTTGAATGTTTTCTTCAGAAAAGCCCCTATTTAGTTGCTGTGCTCATTTTTTAATGGCATTGATTTTTGCTTTTCTTATTGAGATCTTTATATATGTTTTATATTAACCCCTTATCCAAAATATGGTTTGAAAATAATTTCTCCTATTCCATATGCTGTTTTTTTCATATTGCCAATGGCTATTTTAGTTGTGTAGCAGTCTTTAATATAATCCCTCTTGATATTTTAAAAATCTTGTTTTTTGTGTTTTTGGTGTCATTTCTAAATGTCATTGTCAAGATGAATGTCAGTGATCTTAGCTATGCTTTCTTCCTATTTGCTCATACAGTGTCAAGTCTATTGTTTAAATTTTTAATGCACTTAAAGTTATTTTTTTGTTTTAGTTTTTTAATCTATTTTATTTCATTTCTTCCAGGATCTTATTTAAACTCAAGTTAGTTATTGGTTTTAGGAATATACTTTAGTAACTCATCATTAACCTATAACATCCAGAGCTCATCCCACCTTAACATCCATCACCAATTTAGCCATTCTCCCACCCACCTCCCCTCCAGCAATCCTAACTTTGTTCTCTATAGTTAAGTGTCTCTTATGGTTTGCTTTCCTCTCTGCTTTTATCTTATTTTTTTATTTCCTTTCCCTATGTTCATCTATTTTGTTTCTTAAATTTCACATATGAGTGAAATCATATGGTATTTGCTTTCTCTGACTTATTTCATTTAACATAATACACAAGCTCCATCAATGTTTTTGTAAAGGGCAAGATTTCATTCTTTATGATTGTTGAACATATATATCATATATATCATTCATATATATATATAATATGAACATATTATATATACATATATACATATAACATTCATATATATAAAATATGAATATATACTTAAATGAATATATATGAATATGAATGTATACATAACTTATGTGTACATAGCATAACATATAACTGAATATATATATATGAATATATGAATATATACATAACATATATATGAATATATAAGTATTCATATAGGTATAACTTTTTAAAGTTTTATTTATTTATTGGACAAAGAGAACCACAGCCAGAGAGGGAATATAAGTGGTGGGAGTGAAACAGGGAAAATCAGGCATCCTGCCTAACAGGGAGCCTGATGCGGGGCTCGAACAGGGGACTCTGGGATCATGACATGAGCTGAAGGCAGACACCTAATGACTGAGCCCACCCAGGCACCCCTATATGCAACTTCTTTTTACATTAATAATTCAATGGATATTTGTGATCTTTCCATAATTTGGTTATCATTGATAGTGCTGCAATAAACATTGGAGTACATGTGTCCTTTGAATCAGTATTTTTGTATACTTGGCATAAATACCTAGCACAGCAATTGTTGGGTCAGAGGGTAGTTCTATTTTTTAAATTTTTGAGGAACCTCTGTATTATTTTCCAGAAGAGCTGTACTGGTTTGCATTCCCACCACATTAACATCTCTTGTTTCTTAAGTTGTTATTTATACCCATTCTGAAGTTGTGAGGTGATATTTCATTGAGATTCTGATTTGTATTTCCCTGATGATGAGTGATGTCATGTATTTTTAATTCTCAGCCATTTATAAGCCTTTAGAGAAATGACTGTTCATGACTTCTGCCTATTTTTTTAACTAGATTTTTTTTTAATTTTGTGGATGTTGAGTTTGACAAACTCTTTATAGATTTTCAATAATAGCCCTTTATCTGATATGTCACTTGAAAATATCTTCTCCCATTCTGTAAGTTGCCTTTTAGTTTTGTTGATTATTTCCTTTGCTGTGCAGTAGTGTTCTTTCTTGAAGAAGTCCCCATAGTTCATTTCTGCTCTTGTTTCTCTTGCCTCCAGAGATGTGTCTAGTTAGAAGTTCTGGTCAAGGTGAAAGAGGTTACTGCATGTGTTCGCCTCAAGGATTTTGATGGTTTCCTGTCTCAAATTTAATTCTTTCATCTATTTGGAATTTATTCTTTTTTAAAAAAATATTTTATTGGGGTGCCTAGGTGGCTCAGTCGGTTAAGCAACTGCCTTCGGCTCAGGTCATGATCCCGGAGACCCAGGATCGAGTCCCACATCGGGCTCCCTGCTCGGCGGGAAGCCTGCTTCTCCCTCTCTCACTCCCCCTGCTTGTGTTCCCTCTCTCGCTGTGTTTCTCTCTTTCAAATATATAAAATCTTAAAAAAATATTTTATTTATTTGTCAGAATGAATGAGAGAGAGAGAGATAAAGAGGGAGAGACAGAGACATAGACAGAGAGACAGAGAGACAGAGACAGAGAGCACATGAACAAGAAGGGGGAGCAGCAGGCAGAGGGAGAAGCAGGCTCCTCACTGAGCAAGGAACCTGATGTGGGACTCAATTCCAGGACTCTGGGATCAAGACCTGAGCCAAAGGCAGATGTTTAACCAACTGAGTCACCCGGGTGATTTTGATTTTATTCTTGTGTATGTTGTGAGAAAGTTATCCAGTTTCATTTTTCTCCTTGTCACTATCAACTTTTCCCAACATCATTTGTTGAAGAGACTTTTTTTTTCCATTTGATAATCTTTCCCACTTTATCAAAGGTTAGTTGACTGTATAGTTGTGAGTCCATTTCTGGGTTTTCTATTTTGTTCCATTCATCACTGTGTCTGTTTCTATGCCAGTGTCATACTGTCTTGATGATTAAAGCTTACAGATTGAGGTCTGTAATTGTTATTAATCCAACTTTGCTTTTCTTTTTCAACATACTTCCACTATTCAGAGTCATTTCTGGTTTGATACAAATTTTAGAATTGTTTGTTCTAGCTCTGTGAAAATACTAGTGTTATTTTGATAGGGAGTGCATTAGATATGTAGATTGCATGGGTAATATAGACATTTTAACAATATTTTTCTTCCAATCTATGAGCATGGAATGTTTTTCCATTTCTTTGTGTATTCAATTCCTTTCTTAAGTGTTCTATAGTTTTCAGAATACAGACCTTCTACCTCTTTGGATAGGTTTATTACAAGGTATCTTATAGTTTTTCATGCAATTGTAAATGGGATTGATTATTTGATTTCTCTTTCTGCTGGTTCATTATTATTATAAAGTAATGCAACATATTTCTGTATTTCGATATTATATCCTGCAAATTTGTTGAATACATGTATCAGTTCTAGCAGTTTTTGGTTGAGTATTCAGGTTTTCTACATAAAGTGTCATGTTATCCGCAAAGAGTGAAAAGCTGACTTCTTCATTGTTGATTTGGATTTTTTTTATTACTTTTTGTTGCCCACTTGCTGAGGCAAAGACTTCCAGTACTCTATTGAACAACAGTGGTGAGAGTGGACATCCCTGTCCTGTTCTTGACCTTAGGAGAAAAAAAAATCTTAGTTTTTCTTTGCTGTAGGTCTTTCATATGTTGAAGCATGTTCCTTCTATCCTTACTTTCCTGAGGGTTTTTGTCAAGAAAGTTTGTTGAGATTTGTCAAATTTTCTTTTTACACCTATTGAGAGAATCATATGGATCTTATTCTTTATTTTGTTAATGTGATGTGTCATGTTGATTGATTTCTGGATATTGAACCACCCGTGCAACCCAGGAATAAATCCCACTTGATCTTGGTAAATAGTCTTTTTAATGTACTGCTATTATTTTGTTGAGAATTTTTGCATCCATGTTCATCAGGGATATTGGTCTGTAATTTTCCTTTTTGGTGGGGTCTTTTTTTATTGTTTTTGGAATGAAAGTAATGCTGGCTCCATAGAATGAGTTTGGAAGTTTTCCTTCCATTTCTACTTTTTGGAAAAGTTACAAATGTATAGATATTAATTTTTCTTTAAATACTTGATAAATTTCCTCTGGGAAGCTATCTAGCCCTATATTCTTGTTTGTAGGACGATATTTTTTAAAGATTTTACTTATTTATTTGACAGAAAAAACACAGTGAGAGAGGGAACACAAGCAGAGGGACTGAGAGAGGGAGAAGCATGCTTCCCGCCAAGCAGGGGGCCCGATGTGGACTCGATCCCAGGTCTCCAGGATCATGACCTGAGCCGAAGGCAGTCGCTTAACCAACTGAGCCACCCAGGCACCCCTGGAGTTTTCTTGCATCTTGAGGAAGGCCTGCATTGCTATATAATTCCCTCTTAGGACTAAAGGCTTGGACTGTAGTGTTTTCATTTTCATTTGTTTCCATGTATTTTTTTTATTCTTTAATTTCCCAGCTAACCCATTCATTCTTTAGTAGCATGTTCTTTAACCACCATGTAATTGTAATCCTTACAGATTTTTTTCTTGTGTTTGACTTCAACTTTCATAGTTTTGTGGTCTGAAAATATGCATGGTATCATTTCAACATTTTTTTATTGGTTGAAGCCTAATTTGTGATCCAGTATGTGATCTATTCTGGAGAATGTTTCATGTGCCCTAGAAAAAGACATGAATTCTGCTGTTTTAGAGTGAAATATTTTGAATATATGTCTTAAATCCATTTGGTGCAGTTTGTCATTCAGAACCATTGTTTCTTGTTGATCTGCTTAGATGATCTGTCTATTGATGTGAGTAGGGTGCTAAAGTCACCTACTTTATTTTATTATTAGCAGTGAGTTGCTTTAAGTTTGTTATTAATTGATTTAGATATTTTGGTGCTCCCAATTTAAGAGCATAAATATTCAAAATTGTTAGATCTTCTTGTTGGATAGACCCCTTTATTACTATATGGTGTATATCTATATCCATCTCTTATTACAGTCTTTGGTTTAAAATCTAGTTTGTCTGACATAAGTATGGGTACTCCAGCTTTCTTTTGATTTCCATTACCATGATAAATTGCTCTTCATCCCCTCACTTTCAATCTGGAGGTATTTTGGGCTGTACAATGAGTCTCTTGTAAACTGCATATTAATAGATTTTGTTTCTTTATCCATTCTGATTGCCTATGCCTTTTGATTGGAGCATTTAGTACATTTACACCCAGAGTAATTATTGATAGATATCAATTTAGTGGCATTGTATTACTTGTAAAGTCACTGGCACTGTAATTTGTCTGTTCTTTTCCTGTTTTTGTTGTTTTTAGTCTCTCTTTCCCACTCAAAATATTCCCTTTAATATTTCTTGCAGAACTGGTTTAGAGTTCACAAACTCCTTTAGTTTTTGCTCGTCCTGGAAACTCTTTATCTCTCTTTCTATTCTGAATGACAACCTTAACAGATATAGTATTTTCGGTTGCATATGTTTCCCATTTAACATATTGAATATATCATGCCTCTTGTTTTTGTCCTGACAAGTTTCTGTGGAAAGATCTCCTGGTAATTTTGTCTGTCCTTGTTGGTTAAGGACCTTTTGTTCCTGGCTGCTTTCAGAATTCTCTCTTTATCTTTGTATTTTGCAAGTTTCCCTATATGTCTTGGTGTTGACCTCTTTTTTTCATTTTGAGAGGAGTCCTCTGTGTGTCTTGGACTGGAATGACTATTTCCTCTCTCAGATAAGGGAAATTCTCAGCTATAATTTGTTCAAATAAGCCTTATGCCCCTTATTTTCTACTTTCCTTCTTTTGGGACTCCTCTGATACAGACATTATTGTCCTTTGTGGAATTGCTGAGTTCTCTAAGTCTATATTCATGATCTAATGATTTGTTTCCCTCTTTTTTTTCACATTTTTTATTGCAGCCAAAATATTTTTTAGGTCATTTATCTCTGCAGCAAGGGTTTCTCTTGTGTTTTCAATACTTCTTTCAAATTCAGCTAGTATTCTTATGACTGTTGCTCTAAATTCTTCTTCAGATATATTAATTATATCTCTTTTGAGCAAATCCATGGCTGTGATTTCTTCTTGATGTTTTTTTGGAGAGAATTGCTATGTCTTGTCATTTTTTCTAGGTTTCTATCTTTTGCATGTTATGAAATCTTGCTGTTTCCTGTTCCTGAGAGTAATGCTGTTTATATTTTTAAAGGTTTTATTTATTTATTCATGAGAGAGAGAGAGAGAGAGAGAGAGAGAGAGAGAGAGAGGCCGAGAGAGAAGCAGGCTCCTTTCTCTCAATGTGGGTCTTAATCCCAGGACCCTGGGATCATAACTTGAGCTGAAGGCAGATGCTTAACAGACTAGGCCACCCAGGTACCTGAGAGCAATGTTATATTAAGAGGGATCATACACTGTCAAGTGCCAGAAATGTTTATGATGTATGCTGTGTGCACTATGCTGTAGTGTTTTGGCTGCTCTTTCCCACAGGTCAGTCCTCTGCAGAGTTCCTGTTTCCTTGCAATGGGGAGTGTTTGGAACTTTAAGTAGGTGTGTTTCGATTTGTTTGTTAAAACAAACCTGGTTTAAAAAAAAGTCTAGTCCAAGAAACAGAAAATGAAAAGAAACAAAAAAAGCAAACAAACAGGCAAACAAACACTGTAAGACCGATTCCATAGAAAAATGGGGAAAAAATGAAAAATGTCTTCTATTTCCACCAGAACTGAAGCTGATGCTGGAGCACTCTATATGATTACTTGATTTGGTACATGTGCAGGGCCTATGTTTGTCCTCTGGTGGAGAAGCCTAGCTGTGCTGGCTCACCGTCAGACATGCCCTAGTAAAAATGCTCCCGAATGGTGCAGATGGGTAGAGATTAGTGTTAGCAGCTCCAGCCTCCACTTGGGTACTTTGTTGCTCACTGAAGTCTGACCAGGCTAGAGTACAGGGGTGGAAGATGGAATCACCCTGCCCTCTTTTCCATGAGGAGAGGAACTCATGCTTGCTGCTATTCAGGAAGCCATCACAGAAAAACAATCTCTCTTCCTGTGTCCCAGGTTTATTGTCAGATACCTGCACTTAACCTGTCTGGGCCTGTGCTGTGGGCATAATTTGCACCACAGTTCTTCTGTGTTATATCTCTGGCCTGTGAATAGGATTAAAAACTTCAAATCTTAAAGGACCCAGGAAGGCCCAGACTCACTTCCCACTAATGGAGGAGAGCCTCACAGTGCTGTCTCTGGTTCTTTTTTGCTGTTGTTGTTTATTTTTTTCCTGGTTCTCTTCTGTCCCAGAAAAGTATGGACACACAGCTGCTTGGTGTCTGTGTGAAACAGTGAAAAATCGCAACCAGGTTATCTGTCCTCTGCACAAGTCTCTGTCCCCTGCTGTTGGACAAATACTCAACGGCACCCAGTGGGTCTTTTGTCCTTGGAGAGGCAATATGCTCTCTTCCAAATGTACTCCAGGAACGGGAATGTTCTCCCCCATTGTGACCCAGGGGATCTCCGTGCCTGAGTCCGCCATCTGATCCTGAGCTTCCACCCTCCCTCCCTCCATTGACAACTTGTTTGACTCCAGGGAATGAGGCAGACTCTTACAACCTCAGAATTTGAGCTCCACAGTTTGCAAAATCTTGCCATAGTCAGTTCTTCTCAATTACCTAATACATGGTCTTGAGGGAGTGATTTTCTTGTGGGAACCCTACACAATGCTCTCTCATCCCCTCTCTCCCCCTCCCTGTCTTCTCTCCATGAAAAGGGCTCTTCCATCCAAGGCACCATAGCTTTTATTTACCCCAGTTCATGGCTCCAAATTTCACATCTGCTACTTCTCTGCCACTAATTGCGCAGATTATTTTCTTAGTCCTCGGATAAATTTCCTAGTTATTCAGAGTTATTTGACGTTGATCTAAGTGTGTTCAAGGAACAAGATAAGTCCACGGTCCCCCTACTACTCCACCATCTTAACTTTCTCCTTCATTTAAAGGTAATTTTGTAAATGGTGTGGGATAAGAGTCCAATTTCATATTTATGTGGTTTTCCAGGGTTTTTTTTAGCCAATTTGTTAAAGTGACTATCTTTTCCAACTGGATATTCTTGACCCCCTTGTAAAATATTAGTTGAGTATACATGTGAGTGTTTATTTCTGAGATCTCTCTTTTGCTCCATTATTTTATGTGTCTATGTAAATGCTAGTTCCATACTGTTTTGATTCCTATAACTTTTAGTATAGTTTGAAATAAGGATGAGTGTTGCCTACAGCTTTGTTCTTCTTTCTTAATACCTTTATTGCTATTTGGCCACTTTTTTTTTTAGCTCTATGTACTTTTTAAGTCATTTTTTTCTATTTTGGTGAAAAATTCCATGGTATTTTGGTAGGGATTGCCTTGAAACTGTAGATGGCCTGGACACAATAGATGTTTTATCAGTATAGATCCTTCCAATTGATGGACATAAGAATATCTTTTTTTTTCTTTTTCAATTTCTTTAATTAAAGTATTATAATTTCCAGGGCGCCTGGGTGGCTCAGTACGTTAAAGCCTCTGCCTTCAGCTCAGGTCATGATCTCAAGGTCCTGTGATCGAGACCCCCATTGAGCTCTCTGCTCGGCAGGGAGCCTGCTTTCTCCTCTCTCTCTGCCTGCCTCTCTGCCTATTTGTGATCTCTCTCTGTGTCAAATAAATAAATAAATAAAAATCTTTTTTAAAAAAGTCTTATTATTTCCATTGTACAGATCTTTCTCTTTCTTGCTTAAATTTATTCCTAAGTTTTGTATTAGTTTTGATGCTATTATGAACAGGATAGTTCTCTGTACTTTTTCAGCTATTTTTTATTAGTATATAGAAATACAACTGATTTTTCCAGGTTGATTCTATAGTCTGAAATTTACTGAATTTATTAATCAGCTTTAGCAGACTTTTGGTTGAGTGTAGAATTTTCTGAATACAAAATTATACCATATGTGAATCAAGATAACTTTATTTCTTTCTTTCCAATTTTGATGCATTTTGTTTATTAATCTCTCCTTGCTGGAATTAAAATTTCCAGTATTATGTTGAATAAGTGGTGAGACTGGACCTCCTTTTCTTCTTCCTGTTAATAAAGGATTTTTAAAAAATATTTCAGCATTGAGTATGATGTGAGTTGTGGATTTCATTGTATATAGCATTTATGTTGAGGTATGTGCATTCTATGTCTAATTTCTTGAGGGTTTTAATCATGAATGGACACTTGGTTTTGTTAAACGCTTTTTCTGCATCTATTGAGATGACAATATGATATTTATCTTTCACTCTATTAATGTGATATGCCAGATTTATTGATTTGAATATGTTACAATCTTTTTGAACTCTGAAGTAAAATCTCACATTGTCATGGTGAGTAATTTTTTAATGTGTTCTTGAAATCAGTTAGCTTATGTATATTTTTAAATTTAAATTCAATTAGCCAACATATAGTAACCCATTAGTTTCAGATGTAGAGTTCAGTAATTCATCAGTTGCGTATAACATCCAGTGCTCATTACATCCATCACCCAGTTAACTTATATTTTGTTGAAATTTTTTGCATCTATATTTGTCAATATATTGGTCTATAGTTTTCTTCTAGGGTCCTTATCTTGCTTTGGTAATAGGGTGATACTCATCTCATAAAATGAGTATGAAAGTGTTTCCATCTCTTCAAATTTTTTTGGAAGAGTTTGGGAAGGATTGGCATTTCTTCTTTAAATGTTTGGTAGAATTTATGAGTAAAACCAACTGGAACTTGGATTTTCTATGTTGGGAATTTTTTGTATACTGATTCAATTTTTTTAACTTGTTGTTGAACTTTTCAGATTTTTCTATTTGTGTCTGATTCAGTCTTTGTAGTTTCTATTGTTTAGGTATTTATGCATTTCTTCTACATTATCTAATTTGTTGGCATATAATTACTCACGATGGCACTATGATCCTTTGAATTTCTGTGATATCATTTGTAAAGTTTCCTCTTTAATTTTTGATTTTGAGTCTTTTTTCTCAGTTAACCTAGATAAATGTGTGTAAATTTTATTTTTTCAAATTATGGGACCTTAGTTACACTGATTTTTTTCTATCATTTTTGTGGTCTTTATTTCATTTATTTCTGCTTTGATCTTTGTTAGTCTGTTTCTTCTGCTAACTTTGTACTTATATTTTTCTTTTTCTAGTTCCTTCACGTGTAAGGCTGGATTGTTTATTGAAGTTAATCCTGTTGTTGTTTTAATATATGCATTTATGACCATCAATTTTATTCTCAAAACTTGTCTTTATAAAGAGAGGGGGCTCCTGGATGGCTCTGTTGGTATATATCCAACTCTTGATTTCAGCACAGATCATAATCTCAGGGGCATGAGATCGAACTCTGTTTTGGGCTCCATGCTCAGTGGGGCTTGAAATTCTCCCCCTCTCATACTCCCTGTGCCGCATATATAGTATATATATATATATATATATATATATATATATATATATATATATTTGCTTTGATTTCTTTTTTGGCCCATTGGTAGTTCAAGAGTGTGTTATTTTTATTTCCATAGTCTTTTAAAATTTCCAGTTTAGCTCCTGCTGTTGATCATTACTTGATAACATTGTGTTCAGAGAAGATACTTGGTATGATTTTAACTTTAAATTTACCAAGACTTGATTTGCAACCTATCTCATAATGTGTCCTGCAGAATTATCTGTGTGCATTTGAGAAAAATGTGTATTGTGCTCCTGTTAGGTGGGATGTTCTATAAATAGCCTTTAGGTTCATTTGGTCTAATGTTTGTTTCAAGTTCAATGTTACCTTGTTGATTTCCTCTCTGAATGATCTATCCATTGCTGGAAGTGAACACTAAATTCCCCTCCTGTTATTCCATTGTTGTGAACCTCTTCCTTCAGATATGTCAATAATTGATTTATATATGTCACAAAATAGATGACATATATGTATATGTTACTAATGTTAGATGAGCATGTATTTATAAATGTTATACATTATTGGTGAATTGACCCAGTTGTCTTTATGTAATGCCATTCTTTGTGTCTTTCTTTACTATTTTTAGTTCGTTTATTTTGGTTATATCTCTACCCCCATTTTATTTTGATTTTCACATGCATGGGGTCCTTTTTTCCATTCCTTTACATTGAGGCAGCATATGACTTTAAATCTGAATTGGATGTCTTGTGTTTTTATCTATGCATCTATTCTTTGCCTTTTGATTGTTGAGTTAAATCAATTTGTATATACAGTAATTGTTGATATGTAAGGATTACTGTACAAACCTAATAACTTTCTTTTTGTTTGGCACTTCTATTTTCACCTCTTTTTAAAATTTTATTTATTTGTCCGTGAGAGAGAGAGAGCACAAGCAGAGGAGTGGCAGGAAGAGGGGTTTGCAGGCTCCCCATTGAGCAAGGAGCCTGATGAAAGATTCAATCTCAGGACCCTGGGATCTTAACTTGAGCCAAAGGCAGATGCTTACCACCCAGGTATCCCTCTCTCTTTTTGCTTGTATTTTTAAATTTGTGATTTTCTGTGGTAAGATTCTCTCCCCTTTTTCATTATATTTTGTGAGTCTACCCCGGGGTTTTGCTTTGCTTTTTATGAGGCTTACAAAAAACAACTCAGAGATAAAGCAATCTATTTTAAGCTCCTGGCAACTTAACTTACATTGTATACAAAGGTTTCACTCTTTTACTTCCCCCTCTTATATATTGTTGATACCACAATTTACCCATTGTTTAAAAAAATATGTACTTATTAATTTTAGAGAGAGAGAGAGCCTGTGTGTGGGGAGGAGCAGAGGTAGAAAATCTCGAACAGACCCCCCACTGAGGGAAGAACCTACCACAGGGCTCAAACTCATGACCCTGACATCATGTCCAAAGCTGAAATCAAGAGTCAGACACATAACCAGCTGAGCCACCCAGTTGCCTGTCAATTTGCCCTTCCTTTATTGGGTATTTCCTAAATATATTTACCTATACCATTACTCTAACCTTAATACCATAGTCAATTATTCAACACACCATCATTTTACTAAATTAGAGTTTTCTAATTCTGACTGTACTTACTTTTACCAGTGTGGTACATACCTTTGTACGTTTTGTCATTAATTAACACCTTTTATTTCAGCTTGAAGACTCAATTCAACATTTATTGTAAGGCAAATCTAGCGACAATGAACTATTTCAGCTTTTGTTTTTCTAGAAATATCTTCAAGAAAAATTTATTCTTTAGATAAAATTTGCTAGATAAAATATTCTTGTCTGTCAATGTAATTCTTTCAACAATTTGAATATGTAAGTCTACTGTCTCCTGGTCTGTTTCTAGGGTTTCTACCGACAAATATGCCAATAGTCTAATGAGTGATGCTTTGTGACTTACATTTTTTTTTAGTCTGCCTAAAGAGAAAATACTCTTCTATCTTTGATTTTTGACAGGCTCATTATAATATGCCTTGGAGAAGGTCTATTTGCATTGAGATAACAGGGTGAATTATTAGTTTTGTATACTTCAGTGTCCAAGACTTTCCCAAGGTTTGGTGAGTTCTAAACTATTATTTATTTAAATAAAATTTCTGCCCCTGTACTCCTCCTTTCTCTTCTGTACCAACCTAATAACTTCATTTTTGTTTTGCACTTCCATCATTCTAATATTTGTATTTGTACATGTCATGAAGTCCCATAGATCAAATTTTTCATTCATTTTTGTTGTTCTTCCCTCCAACTGGTTTATTTCAACATTCCTGCCCTCTAGTACACTTACTATGTCTTCTATTTCTTCTACTCTGCTGTAGAGGTTATGTACTGCATTTTTCATTTCATTCATTACATCTTCAGCTCCGTATTTCCTTTGCTCTTTTTCATAATTTCTACTTACTTATTGCATATTTCAACTTGTTCATGTATATTTTCCTGAGTTCTTGACTTCTTTTTCAGTGTTTTCATGTAGCTCATTGAGCTTCCTCAGAACAACTGTTTTGAATTATTTATCAACTAGATCCCAAAATACCATGCCTTTGAGAATAGTCATTGGAGAATCAATGTTATCTCTGGTAATTGACATGTCTCCCTGATTCTTCATGTTCATTGGAGTTGCTGCTTTCATATTTCAAGTAGAAGAGTCCTTCTAAAATCTTTATTACCTATCTTCAATGGGATATGTTCTTCATTGTTTCTGTTATATGCAGGTTTTACTTTGATCTTGTTTAGATGTACCTGCTCCATATTATCTTGTGCTTTCTTGTGCAGAATTATTTTACTTTTGTTTCTCTAGTTCTTAAAACTCACCTGGTTGACTGCTGAAAACTTCTTTTTTGTTTAACAAAAAGCGATGTTATATTTGACGTTTGTAGTTTCTTCCTTGCCCATAGGTCCTGGTGTTTTGTTTCGTTTGTTTGTTTGTTTGTTTACTTACTTACTTTATGATAACACTCTTTTTTACCAGACTAACTCTTATCAATGTAGTTCTGAGCACACACAGTAGCTGGTCACAGAATAGGGACAGATACAGGTTTTGCAGTCAGGAATTGGAGGGGCTCTTGGGCCTGGTGAAGAGTTCCTGGGATTGTGTAATCTTTCAAAGGTTCTTAGAACTTTCTGCTGAAGTGCTAAGTACAGTTAGAAAGAGCCATATCACTCTAAAGTCTTTGATGTACTTAATTTCTTATTTTCCAGTCTCTTCCCTCCATCCAGTCATTCAGTTTTCTGAGTGCTATGGGAGAGGTTTCTCCAATGTTGCCCTACACATCTGTGGGATCCAGACACCCACTCACTGCTTTTTAATCCCCCACCCCACGAGTGTGTTTGTCATATATAGTTCAGCCTCACACTGTCATTTTGAGGGAAGAACAGCACTGGCAAAGTTCTTATTGTATTCAATCTTGAACTTTTTGCTCCAATGGCATGCTGGAATATCTTCTCAGGAAGCTTATTCTACAAATTCTCTCTCCTCTATGGACATCTACCTAGGTCAACACTCTGCAAGTTTTCTTCAACAGAAGCAAAAATAAAAATCAGCATGTTTACTGGCTCTCTTTGCTCCATGGCTCATAATAAGGGTGGAATTTCTGCCTATTTCCATGTGCATAGGTTGCCAAGCCTCCTCCTAGATTGCTACACATATCAATACTGGATACCACCACTCCCACAGAGGCATCTATCTTTGTGGTTAGATGCCTAATTAGTTGTTAAAAATGGAGACTAAAGGAAAGATTGTCTAAAATGTGTTGACATCACCATCTGATTTTAGACATGCTTTCCCTTTATTGGTTAGATGGAGATTTGGGGCTACAGGGCAATAATCAGACCGATAAAACATTGTTGGCTTTGAATTTTGAGAAAGGGAACAATGAACCAATTAATGAAGGTGGCCTCTAGCAGGTGGAAAACTTAGGGAAATGCTTTATTCCTTAGAAACTCCCAAAAGAAGCAGCTCACCAAATACTTTAATTTTAGTTGTAAACTCATTTCAAACTTGTACTTACAGAACTGTAAGAAAATATTTTCTTATTGTTTTAGCCCCTAAGTTTATGGTAATGTGTTATAAGCAGTAATAGAAAACTAACACAGTAACTATATTAAATTCACTCTCAATGTAAATCGTTCAAACACAAATGTTAGAAGAGAGATTTTTAAACTGGGTATAAAAGCTGGACCCAACTACATGGGGCCTATAAGAAATCTATAAATATGAAGACATAGGGCGCCTGGGTGGCTCAGTTGGCTAAGTGACTGCCTTCGGCTCAGGTCATGATCCCGGAGACCCGGGTTCGAGCCCCACATCGGGCTCCCTGCTCAGCGGGAAGCCTGCTTCTCCCTCTCTCACTCCCCCTGCTTGTGTTCCCTCTCTGGCTGTGTTTCTCTCTGTCAAATAAATAAAATCTTTAACAAAAAAAAATATGAAGACATAGATTTCACATTTCCAGATCTACATGTAAGAAGCTTGGAAGTGGCTACTATCACCTAGTAAGAGCACACAGCTGAACTGACTGAAAAGGACAACTCTTCTCAGATTTATAACAAGGGTAGACATGATGAAAATTGTCCTCAAGATTGGAGACAGATGGGTGAATATAGGAAGTTGCAGTTTACATGAGCAGAGACTCACAAGTGGAAACTGCTGTGGCAACCAGTGTCCAAGTAGGGGAACCTGAACTTTAATTGAAGAATTGCTGAAGGATCAGTGCACAAAACTCTGAGAGTCAAAAATATGAGAGATACCTAATCATACAAAGCTCTGCATAACACATATTTTGAGACTCCCCCCACCCCCTGCAGAACTCAACAAGATTCACACAAAAAATATCAGAGAAAATTCTTCTCCTGCTTATGGAGGGAGAGAAAACAAATTACCATGTTGGAATAGGCAAGAACATTCTGTTCTTAAAACGGCCTGCCTTCACTGTAAACTAGTTAACCAGAACCTAACGTACTGGAATATTACCATAACCAAACTGACTTGAGGGAATGAATTACTGAATTTCAGACACCTCTAGTTTTTCACATGAAAGAGAGAAATTATCTAACTTGAGGCCACTCCAGCTATTCTGTCCTATGTAAGGAGAGAGAAAAAAAAAAATACATGCATTTATAAAGTTCATAGTCCATAGATACAGTCTTAATAAAAGACTAAAAGCTATTTCTAAGACTATAGAATGACTTCCTACTTACCACAACTCGCCAACATATTAGTAGGTATTATTTACAACATATAATTTGCATGATACTCCATGGTTGGTTATGAAGAAAAAATTACGAGGCATATCATAAGACAAAAAAACAAAATTTGAAGACAGAAAATAATCACCAGAAACAGATTTTGTAAGGATGTTTCAAAATGTCAGATTGGGAATTTGAAAAACAGTATGACTAACATACTAAGAAATTTAATGATAATGCAGATAGTATACAAGAACAGATGGGCTTTATAAGCAGAAACGGAATTTTTATTATTATCATTTTTTATTTTTCAGTGTTCCAAGATTCATTGTTTATGTACCACACAAAGTTCTCCATGCAATACATGCCCTCAGTACCCACCACCAGGCTCTCCCATACCCTTCCCCCACCCCTCCAAACCCTCAGTTTGTTTTTAGATCCAAAGTCTTTCACATTTTGTTTCTCTCCCTGAATTACCCTACTTCCCATTTCCTTTCCTTCTCCTACTGTCCTCTATATTACGCCTTATGCAACAAAATTAAGTGAAACCATGTGATACTTGACTTTCTCTACTTGGCTTATTTCACTCAGCATAATCTCTTCCAGTCCAGTCCATGTTGCTACAAAAGTTGGATATTCATCTTTTCTGATGGAGGCATAGTATTCCATTGTATATATGTACCACATCTTCTTTATCCATTCATCTGTTGATGGGCACCTTGGCTCTTTCCACAGTTT